>JACEEZ010003203.1:0-26273 GCA_016584305.1 Chionoecetes opilio
GAAAAACTATGAACGAACCCCTTAATTCCCTTGGGGTTTTTTGTAATTTTAAGGGCCTAAGGTCCACACCCAGCACTTCCCATCCCCCCTCAGCCTTGATGGGAGGTATTTATGTCCCTTGTGTTTGTATTTTTTCTAAAACTGGCACTGGGACAGGCCCTGGATCTGAAAATGTCACAAATTTTCATATAAGACCCTGAAAAGGTTGTTTGTGGATGAATACCTGCCAGGACATCAGAACCTGGTTGCCAACTGAATGGAAAAAACACGGGACCATACCATTTGCAGACATAGCTACCATCCCCCTTCGGGTATCCAGTCTGAAGTCTCCACGACGGACAAAAGATTGAAGAACAACAAAGTTATAAAGTTCTTGTCATGACATCGGAATACAGCAGAATACACAATCAAAAATCAAAGGCACGACACTATGCTTGAATCAATGACCATATAAGACTTATTCATAAAGGAATTATGCATAAACACCCCATTACACAGGGCCTACACAAAATACTGCTTATAATCTATTAACCAGGACGTGTGCGGTACTGTGGTTGCTGGAAGTAGCTACTGGAGGAGACAGGAAGAAGAATTGCCGTTAAAGGCCCTGTCACGCGATGCCTTTTTTCACCCAGGGCGGTGATCAGGCGAGTAGTGTGGTATGCCATGTATTCCCGTAGGATTTTTGTGCTAAAATTGATTTTTTTGTAGTTTCTGGCTTCTATAGGTATCAGTTTAAAACAAAAAAAGATGGGGTCCCAATTTTCAGACCCTCACCCCCTTTCTGGGGGTCTTTCCCTCTTTTGGCACCCCCAGGATTGGTCTCTGGTAACACTAAGCAAAAAATTTTCAACATTTCTTTGTTACAGACACGTGAACTACTGATTCCTACTAAATTGCTGATGCTGATGTCAGGTCTGATATCTAAATTTCTCTATCACCGTCCAGTTTTGGGTATAACCGAAACCTCTATTTTTCGTTGTTTTCTCACCCGCTTCTATTACGAAAGCCGTCTAAGCTACTTTTCCAGCCAACGTTTTATGCTAGGCATACTTAAATAATGTTAAACAGGGTTGTCTTTCCTCCTTTTTTCCCTGGCTTAAGACAGACAGTGGAGTTCCACTGCGGGTTACCCCCCCTCGCCCCAACCATCCACCCAAAGCGCGTTAGTATTTAGCGATACGTCCGATTTTGCGATACTGTCAAAATGGGACGTAAAATCAATCAGTTATTCATAAATGTCCAATTTGAAATGTCCTCCCGAATAGCGTTTGCGAAATCACTGCCATACCCATTTACAGAGAGGAGTACAGGGCAGGCCATTCTTCAAGCAGCTACACCTATTTCCCTTGCACCCTACTTTGCAGCCACATTGACGAGTTCAACTACAGCTTGTGGGGCAGGCAGGGCAAGACCATGTCAGTGGAACATACACGCCTTTCTCCAATTTCCATCAATTTTTTTCAATTGCAGGAAGGGTTGGACAATTTTCAGGGTATGACTTGTCCCGCATTGTCATGTAGTTTGCACGCATGATATTGGGGGAAGCAATGCAGCACGAGTTGGTGGAAGCATTTCCCCTTCCAAGTTCTTTGACCGAAACAGCTCCCCCCTGATGATGGTAGGGTTGCTGGACCTTTTGAACTGTAGACATGACCACAAAAAAGTCTCCAACGCTTTCACCTGCGTGGGAAGCTCGTCATTGACCAACTCGGCAAGAATAGAAATGCACCCTAATGCTTTGAAGCAGTAAATGGCAGATCATAATCATCAAGCTTTGGGTATGCATCTACCCATGATTTCTTTGAAAATTCCTATGAATCTGCCTCCCCAATCAGCACCTGAGAATTTGGGTGGAGTCCAAGAAGTCCTTGACATTTGCGACGGCCAATAACCTGCACTCTTTCAAAGATGTCTATTTCCCGTTTCTTCTTTCCTTTGCCTGTATGAAATTTCAAGGATATAGTAAATCCCTATCTGTCTGGGGGCGATAAGATCAAGAAGGAGCAGGAGTACGTCAGTGTCGGGCGCCCCTTTACGCAGATCTTTCTGGCAGCACCACAGGCTGTAGAGGCAAGTACTTTGTTTGGAATCAATGTGTCAGCCTCTTCATGTGTATGAGCATACTCAAAACCTAGTCCCTTGATATGATCATCTTTACACGACAACGAGCACGAATGGAATCTTTGCTTGCGAAATAGTCAAGGCAGTCCTTGGCCAAACAAGCATGTGAGCTTCCCGCTTTGTTTTGATGCTGAAAGAAAACTCCTAATGGACATGGTGAGCTTCTTTCGGGATGAACTTCGTACTCAATGGATGGGGTTGATCGCTTCTGCGGGTCTTGTTTTTCAACGACAGATCCAAGTATCGATCAAACAAAAACACGCCCCTCATCATAGCTTGTCATCATTGTCTCTATGCGTTTGTTGAATGCATCCTGAAGGTGTGAAATCTTCAGCATATTTGGCGTCTTTGTCATACTCTGAAGTACACCCATTGCATCAATGATGAGAATTTTAACTGGAGGATCTTCCTGCCCTATGTCTGGTACGGGAGGAACATCAGGGATTCAAACCGTGGCATCTTCAACTGCATGCATCAGACTGGCCTTGTCAATTGGGATGTACAAAGATCTATCAACAGCACACAGAGAGCGGGGCACTGTTGACATCTCGTACTTGGCAATTATTTCCTCGAATTTTGGCACTAACCTGGTCGGCTTCCCTGAACAATGAGAAATCTGCCCAGTAAATTACGACCCTAAACGCAATTTGATGACTTTATCTCCAATGCGTACTTTTGATTTATCCATCCAACTTGAGAATGCCTTCAACTTGAGCTTCTTCATCTTGTCCCAAACCGAGAGATTTTATGTGTATTCAGACGTTTCAAAAAACGAACTCCTCGAATCGTTCTGACCCTTTTCTGCATAATGCAGAATATCATGCTTTGCTACCTCTGGCACAAGAGCTGATGAAACTAAACTTTTCAATGGTGTCTTCACTCTGAAGGGGTTGTCTGTGCAGTGCAACTCTTTTGATTGACGGATTTTTAGGGCATTCTCTCTTGACCTCAGTGCAATCTGTCCAGACAGCTGGTAATGCTCTGTGCGTTCGGATGACCTGGAAACTTTTGGAAGCTCTCAAGATACTCGTCAACGATACGGGCCAAGGCAAGGTGTAGTGGTGACGAGTCGATTGAGAGCAGCTTCATCTCTGCTGAGTCCTCCCATACCACCGTGTCCCTTTAGTTTCTTGATTCCCTGTTCGAGTGCCTGATCTGTGGCGAGATTCGTGAAGGGTATCTCTGATTTTGCAACACAAAGTCACCGGACATCAATGCATTCCATGTTTCAGGCTCATTACTTCCAGCGCATTCATTTGTGCAAGATGGACAGGCATCAGTCGAGCGTAATTTAGAAGATCCCGTGCGAAGAAATACTTGATCAGGTTCTCCAAGGGAAAGCAAGATAACTCTCCCAGTCCCCTGAGCGGCAAGAGCTGACGAAATGAAAAAGGCTTTCCACTTGATCGAGGTATGCTGAAAGGAATTCTGCAAACTCTCCAATGTTTTCATCCTCCTCCAGGGGCTTCACTTTTCCAGCGTCCCAATGATCTGACATTTTCATAGTCTTCAGTCATATCGGGGTTACGTGAATGAAGTTTGTCTTGAAAGCATTGCAGCGGACACTAACTGGGACTTTTGAAAGAGTGGATAATATGACATCAAACCGCATCATCATAATTGCTAGACTGATTGTGATGTGGTATTCGATGCTCTTTTGTATGCTTTGCCACTGAAGATCCCACGAAGGGCTGCTGAATGTGTATGCACCACTTTCAATGGCACAAATATATCCAGGCCACTGCCATCTATCGTTTTCCCGAGAGCATGTAAAGCAGCAAATGCAATATGGAGAGTCCTGCCCTTAGGATCCAATTGGTGTCCCCCAATGACTGCTGAATTTTCAAAGCACGTGAATATAGGTCCAGGTCCAGTGTTATCAAAGTTTTCTCTGTGGACCAATGACAGTGGCAGAGATTCCCTGGGCTAACCAGAAGAACAGTTTTAAAGAGTCCATAGTCAGTGGGTGTGGTCTTGAAAAATGGAGCGATCACCTCTACATTCGTGCGTGTTGGGCTGTCGGATGACTAGGATACAGCGAGATTTGGTAGCAGCCGAAGTTGGCATCACATCTTTCTTGACCAATTTCCCTGGTTGGTTTGCTTGTTCCCTTTACTGATAGTATAGCGTCGACTGAGTGCTCTCATGGGGGGACTCTTCCTGATTCCTTTGCATGTCCTGTCCTGTGTTTGTTCCTTCGCTGACTCAGTTTCAGTGAAATCCACAATCATATCCGTGCCATCATCAGTTCCAAGGTAGTTTGCAAGTGCCCAGGTGTGAGTGAAGTCTTGCTCGAATATTCTTCCTCTTTCCCATTTCATAGACCGATAATCTCAATGGAGTGGTTTTGATGACTGGTTCTTGCACCATGTTTACGTCAAAGGCCAGAGGCTTTTGTGAGAGAAGCTTTTCTGGTATTTCAAGTGGTCGGTTCATGAACTCTCCATCTTTATCTTGCTGGAACATGACAACCACTGTGCCATGGAAGGCTCCTTGCCCCGTCGGTGTGTCTTCCAGGAGGTCAATATTATCGATCGCCCAAAACCCTGTGTTCAGGCCTTTCTTTGACAAAGTTTGGGAGACAAAATCCACCAAACCTCCTTCATCCGCTGGAGAACACTCTGCTCAACTCGTTTCTCTAAGTCAATGATGTGAAGGTAGTCACTTCCAATATACACAGCTGAGAGGTTTTCAACAAGATTCTTTTCACGCCCCTCTAGAATGAACAGCAAGGGAAGACCGATTTACAGAGGGGTCTGGACTGTTTGTTCGGAAGGCACTGTCTTTCTTTGCTGATGTTTCACCTGGCGATCAGTTCCGAGTATTTTGGACAAGGAACTGGCATGAAACGTCGACAGTTTTGTCCACCTCCTGGTCTCGTATTCCGGACACTTTGACAACATGGCTACCAAAGAGGAGGTGACTCATGAAGAAACTGGAGTAAAGACGGATTTTCAAAATTACTGAAGCTGCCCTGTAACGACCAACTGGCGTTTTTTGCAGGGATCTCTTCTCGCAGAAGGTTGGCGACATTCTTCAGGTGACCAACTATCTCATCATCATTCATCATTTAGGACCTGTAATCCATGGCCATCGTGACTGCAGTGGAGAGCACAAGACGGTCAGGCCCCATTCCGTCTTAGTGATGTGACAAACTTCACTTCTGGAAGGCGCTCGCTGATGAGTCTTTTGAGGTTTTCCGATAGTTCTCACTCTCATTTACATCCACACGGTATCTTTTCAAAATTTTACAGTAGGCATCATTTACCTCAGCCATGCTCAGTGTAAACATCCTCGTCACTCAAGGTGTTTTGAATAGCGGGACCAATTGTGCATCACATACTGAGCGAATGAGTGGCACATTACTGTGATTCTGTCCCCCGTTGATATTCGCTGTGCAGAGCGCAAACATGTCCGATGATAGTGCTTTTCAAGAGCTGATGCGTCGCCGGGTTCTTCAAAGGGCCCCTACTGAAACTCTTTAAAATGGTCATCTGGGGTTTTCTGCTTGATCTGTAGGAGTGTTTTACCATTTTAGTCAGTAAGAACACGGTGCAGTGGCTCTGAGTCATTCTTGGGACAGAAGTCACAGTTGGAAAATAGACACACTTGTTCCTTTGGAATAGTCCCTTTTACCGCTTTGGCCGAACAGATCCCACAGCACTTGAAAGGGCGCCCCGGTCCTCGTGGAGCGCAGACAGGTGAATCGGTTCGGGTCTCTTCCTAAGACGTTCAATCTTGTTCTTGTTGACGATAGGTTTCCGACATTCACTATGATACCGAACGTACTTGAGTTCTCCTTCATTTAAACCTGACAAGTAATTTAGTAGTCTATGAATGTCACTTTCAGTATCACCAAGAGACACTCTCTCTTGACAGTGTTGTAAAATTTCATCTGTCATGACCGGATTGTTCACCAATCGCTTCTTTGATGTGGCACCTTCTTTACAGATCACGCAAAAATCCGCCTCCTCCGACATATTGGCGATACTACCACGATCTCAGTTCACAGGGTATATCTGACTGAGCTCAAAAACTGCTTCTTCAACATGCCTGAAAAAAAAAAAATGGAGTTAGAACCCTATACTCTGAACCCGGAAGTGCTAAATCTGAACCGGAGTGCTATAAGGACACTTCCGGTTGCTTTTTGAGTGCTATAAATCGACTCGGCATACCTGAAAACCTACAAAAGGATACTAAATTATGAAAAAACGGTCAATTATTGGCAGAGGGTAGGTGCATGGTCAGTGCCGGGGGGCCCCCAAAAGGGAAATGACCCCCAAAGGGGGTAAGGGTCTGAAAATTGGGACCCCGTCTTTTCTGTAAATCTGATACCTATAGAAGCCAGAACTGCAAAAAAATCTATTTTAGCACAAAAATCCTACGGGAGCCCTTTCCTAACATTACATACCGCCCCTAGAGGGTGGGACACGGAGGGGCATATGAGGCGCGCCCCGTCTTGTCAAAACCCAGGGATATTCGGGGGAAAAGTTTACTTTCCAGAGTAATTCCCTTTATCAAAAACGTTTATCAACATAAAAGATACACTGTTATCTTCGGAAATGTTTGTTCTTTATTCCATTCGTGCCCGGTATGGGGATGTAAACAAAAATGAGAGCGGTAACTCTTACAATTTGATTTATTTTACACTTGTTTCCCTCTATCTCAGTTAATTATTGACGGAATGTTCATTTTACTGGGCCATATCATTGACATTTTCCACTATATATGTGCAAAGAATGAGCTCTGAGTGGGCCTTAGTTTCACCGTGTTTTCCAGCGCCGCGGCCCTGTCACCGTTACAATAACTTCAACATGGATATTATTAGTAATGCCTTAAATATATAATTATAGTAGTACATATCTATCGACAAAGCAAACAGTGGTTCCTGGATTCGAACCCTGGTCTGATATAGATGGTTGATTGATAGGTATAGGTGTTTTTATACTTGTTGTTTTGGTGGTGGTTGGAGTGTTTTCTGTATCTACTACTACTGGTACACTACTACTACTACTACTACTACTACTTTCTACTACTTTTTTTATATTTGTTATTCTTTCTGCATAACCACTGAATCGCCCTTCCCCGAGGAGGAAGGGGAGGAGGAGGAGGAGGAGGAGGAGGAGGAGGAGGAAAAAGAGATAGGAGGAGGAGAAATTACATGAAGAAAGATGAGCAATAATAGAGGTCGAGAATGGAGATAAAAAAAAGGTGGAATAAGAAATCTATGAAATTAAAAGTCCAGGAAAAATAATATGAGAAATAACGCAGGAGAAATAAAAATTGTTTGTGAGGAGAGAGAGAGATAAAAAAAAAGATAAGAGATAAGAAGAGGAAAAGGATGAGGAGGAGACACCGATAGTGAGATATAGGGGGAATTATGAGATTGTTTCGATAAAGGGAAGAAAGAGAAAAGATAATGATGAAAAATTTATAGAAGATGAAAATTTTAAATATAAAGAAATTGAGGAAAAGGAAAATTTTTGAAATAGGAGGAAAAAAGGAAGAAAAATAAATAATGAATGTTTTAATTAAATATTCAGTTTTTTTTAAAAAAAAGTCTACAATTATAATTTGCGGGTACTTGGCATTTAAATTTTATTGTAATGCAAAAAAAAATGAAACCTTATAAATGGGGGGGAGGGAACTAGCGGGTGTTACATGTTTTTTTTGGTTTTGGAAGGGTTTTACAAGGCGTGAAAAAGGGGGGAGGGGGGTCAAACATTCCCCAAAAAAAAAACGTCACGTAATTTTTAAAGGGCCCCAAATAAAAAAGTAAGGGTAAAAAAACAGAAGAAAAAAACTCAAATATGTACAGAATCATGTCTTGGTAGGTTTTAGTTTTACTCCCCTTTTATGTTGGACTCCCGCGTTTTTTGTTTAAAATAAAAGGGGGGATATTAACATAAAAAAATGATATAAAGAATAAAAAAAAATAGACTTGTGGCCTTTGGGAAAGTTTCCGATACGCTGCTCACAAATACATTTCGCGTTTGTTTGTAAAAAAAATTTTTTTTTTCCCAGCGTGATACTTTTTTTAAAATAAACTTAGAGTTTAAATTTTTTTGTTTTCCCCCTTACAGCACTGTGTTGTCATTGTTGGAGGGAACAGTAACAACCACCCCCACCACCCTTTGCCCGTTGCATTTTCCCCAAAAATCTATTGAGTTTTGGGGTTTTTCCGAGTGAAGACCCCTACCCCCGGCTGTACTCCAAAACTAACCATAGGTTTTTCCGAAGAAACCCTTATTGTGACCCCCACTCAAAACTACTCTGATTTTCCAGAAAATTTTCCCAAACCCAAACCCTGACGTTTTTAAAGAAAACGCGACATACTGTTCCAGGAACGGGACACTGTGGGGCGGGAGGCTGCAGAAAGGGATCCCCAAAACCTGGAACATTTGAGGCTTGCCGGCATGATGACCCTCAGGTCTTGCCCCCACAGGGGACAGTGGTGAAAAGAAATAGATTAAAAACACATGACCTTCACTCACAACAATTTGGTCCTCAATCTAGCGCGAAAAAGAAATACATGTGTTTGCGTTATTAAGACCGTTGTTCCCCCGCGACATTCCCGGCCTGGACTCAGTAGCTCCTGACTATTTTAAAGTCCATCCCTCAATGTGAAACAGTGGTTTGCCGCCCGGAAATTGTGTGCCATGAAAAGATAAATTTCATCAAGATTTTTTTTGGTAAACTGCAAAAAACACAGGAGGCCGCGAAGGGAAAAACCCGGCAAGCGCCACAGATAGAACACGGAGAAAAACCTGTTAAAGTTTTTGTACTTTCAAATGCCTATTTTTTTTAACCAAAAAAGATATGCTGGGTTTTTTTTTTTTTTTATAAAAGAGCTTTGAAAATAGTGAGGTTTGAATACGTAGAGTGGATAAACAATGGGCATTTGAAAGAAAAAAACAATAAAGCGTTTTTCGCATTTTCAGAAAAATACGCCCGAGCCCCTTAATATTCTCCCACAAAGTTCATTTTAGCCAAACCTTTTAAAAAGTATTGACCAAACTTTTTAGGAGGGAGTTTAAAAAGGGATGACTTTCCCGCAGACCATTTTACAGTCACGTTTCCCCGGACGTAGACTACGTGACTTGATAACCCCGAGACAGCACCGCTGCTGGGGAGGCACCGCCGGGTGTTCCTTCACTGGGGACACACACGGATGACAAAAAGTGCGCGTTTTTAACATGATTTAAAATGTGGTAACATCGACTTCACTCCCGTGTGAAAACCGGGCCTGGGGGTTGGTTTCCAGGGATCAGGGGTTGGGTGAAGAGACTGCAAAACTAAACGGTTTACTGACTGGATTTAGCCCCAAAGGGGAAAAATGGCCATGCTAGGGGGTAGTAGGCCATCAGTAGCAGGGCTCGGCAACTTTTCCCCCTTTTAACTGATTTGTACCTCATTTAGAACCTTTGTTTTTCCTATTACCTTATTGTACTGGTAGTATAGGCTTTGGGGAAAAACAAAATTTTGGTGGCGTTACTCCGTGTGTCTGTAGCCACTTTTAGAATTTTTTTTAATTTTTTTCATTTTAGCCCATAGACACAGATGAAGACACAAAATGACACGATCTCCAATAGCTCCTTTTAACTTTCCCGAAATCATGGTGTAGAAATGTAAGTATTAACGCCACCAACCTCTTTTAAAAAGAAAAAAAAGTTTTCCTGGGGACTTAACTTTTATTACGGTAGGGTTTACGATCGCAGCTAAAGCGCATTTCGCTGCTGGTACTCGATTTTTGGTTGAGGAGTAAGAGTGATGTGGGGGTGTGGTATAACGAGGTTCCGTAGGATAAAGCGTCTACCTTCCCAAACTGCGCAGCGCCAAGGACGGCTCTGTGTCGACGATCCATAGCGCCGCCAACCTAAACCCAACAAATTTTTTTTAAACCTCACCTAACCTAGCGGGTTTGCCCAAAAAAGGGGGAGCCTGGAGAAATTCCCCCCGGGCCCTGGTGTGAGGCACGCCTGGGAAGCTCTTACCTTCCCCGCGGCAGGGGATGAAAAAGAAAAGGAAACATCGTACATCTAGCGCGCTCTTGGCATTGCTTCGCACGGAGCACAGTCCCCCTGGCTATGCCCCAAAAAGGGAGACGCATTACCTACTGGAAAGCCTCGTTATACCCCAGGGGGAAAACAGCGCGGGGCATTTTTTACAACTTACCCCTTGAGGCCCGAACGTATTTTTATTTTATTTGGGTAGACGTTTTTTGTGTCCCCACTACCTCATTTGGTATATTCATTTACTTTTCGCTGATTTCATGACTAACAACAGCCGATTTTTTATAACAAAGGAAAGGTCTGGGCGTGAAGGGCATGTGCCAACCGTAGGGACATTTCCCTAACGTAGGGACTTTTGACAATGTTTTTAAGGTGCGTAGGGACATTGGACGCCCGGGCAAAATTCTTAAGAACGTAGGGGAGTTTTGACAATCTCAACAAATTATAATAGCAATTAGCAAAAATCTAAGAATATAAATAAAACAAATTGTTTTACTTTCTACAATGATAAAGTCTCTCCACTTTTTCTTTTTTCTAAGATGAAAAAGACATAAAAACCCTGCAGAAGCACGTATCGCAGACGCGTATTTATGGAGCCATATTATGCAAGCCGTATTTAGGGATAGATCACTTAAGGCATGTCACACTGACACTTTTCCGCATCTTTTGTTATTTTTGCTACCATTTGACTGACGCCTGATCCGGCACTTTTGGGAGGCAACGCAGAGTCGCGCATGTTCGTTCTCTTGCCACCAGTACAGGTGTCGTGTGGGCAGTGTCCTGTTTTTCAGGGATGTCTTTTACTAAACAAAGGCAAAGCAACGGGAGTTGAGGGGAGTAATTACTCATTTTGACTTTCACAAAGGCATTGTGAATGTCCAGGCGCATAATCCTCCACGACGCTCTCCCTTTTCGGCAGACCGTATGGTTAGGTAAAGGCCTGTGCACACGAGCAATATTTTCCGGCATCTTTTGGTATCGTGTACCCAAAGATGTCGTACCGGTGGCAAAAGAGTGCGCGACGATGTCACACGGCTTTTTCGGCGACGAGTCATCTTCCTACGGCAATCTTCCAATACCGCGCCCAAAACAAACCTATGGATCGTGGGGTGCAACAAGGACTGATACTATATATATATATATATATATATATATATATATATATTATTATATATATATATATATATATATATATATATATAAAAGGATAAAACAAATGGTGGTATTTTTTTTCCTCTTTTTTTTTGCTTTTATTTTCCCCCTTTCGAAGCCAAACCTTCCTCAAACAGGGAAATTATCCTGCATCTGGCACCACATGCTCCAAATGTAAACATGATCGGTACTGGTGACAAAAGAACGAACATGGCGCGACTCTGCGTTTGCTACCAAAAGATGCCCGGTATCAGGCGTCAATGATGCATGATACGCTTTTGCTACCAAAGATGCCGGAAAAGTGTCCCGTGTGACGTGGGCCTTAATGTTGGAAAAACGTTAAATTAGGTTAGTTTTAGGTTTACTTATAATTATAGTAAACTTTGTGGTGGGAATCACAATGAGGTTATTTTCAGAAAATCCTGTCAAAATTATGTAATTATTCCCCTCGACTCCCGTTTTTCTTGCCTTTTTATGTAAACAGACATTCCCTCATAAACCTGACTACTTTGCCCACACGACACGGTCCTCTTTGTTTACATTTTGGAGGCAGTTTACATTGTGGGAGCAGCCGACGCCACTCAGACTTGTATACGAACTACAAATTTCAGTGAAAATAAAGAGAAATGAATGACCAATCTTGGGGTTCAAAGAGATGTTGTAAGCATCCTCTATGTCATATGGGAAAATAAGTGCTGTATTAAGGGAATAAGCTGTAATGACTTTGTATAGTAATAGTACTATAGTGTAGATGAGAGAGAAAAATAAAAGATGAGTGGGGACAAAAAGGAAAATAAAGTGTTTTGGTAGAGGTAGGGTAGATAAATAAATAAGTTTTTACTATATATAAAAGACACGTGCCGATTGGTCATGCGTGTTATTTTAGATAATTTTATACGTATGTCCCCGCACAAGGGACGCCAGACAGGGATGAGAGACGATCCTGGCCCTCGGGACTTCTACTTCTTTTTGGTAAGTAGGGTAAGTTAATAAATAGGTTTTTAACTCTATATATACAAAGACACGGTTATGCATGATATGGTACATGCGTGTATTTTATATATTTTTTACGTATGATTTAGATATATAGTTAAGTTTTGAGTGTTGAATGAGAGTAATGCGAAAGTGTTTGATAAAAACAGATATTTAATAGGCTGCTTGTGCGTGTGTCTTTAATACGGACCGGGATAATATGATGTGTGTTTTTTAACTTGATTTTAGGAAACAAGTAGGTTTTGAGTGATTTATTTATGGTTATCAAGGAAATGTGAATAGGGAAGGACATTTCATAAAATTGCCAGTAGAAGCGATAGCTAAGATAGAAGATCAGTCTTCGCTACTTCTGGTAGAAGATGCTCGTAGCGAAACTCTGTGTGACAACACGCGCACTTTTTGCCACCACTACGGGCATCTTTTTGGGAGCAAAATACCAAAAGATGCTGGAAAATATCGCTCTGAAGACCCGGCCTTACACATCATAACATCAAGCTGTTTTAAAATCGTTTGGTGGGGATCATCACTCTACCTCCGTATTGAACTTCAGAAACTATTAGACAATGGAAAGATTGGTGCGAGGAAGCTAAAAAATCTTAGAAAGAAAGAGGCGAACTCTCAATCTGAGACAAGTCTCCCCCAAGAAAATAACGCTTTATCAGAGCTAATGGCTGAAGCGTTATTTTAACTAGTCACTTAGCGTGTTTCATTATCAACTTCAGGTCACGAACAAACGCTATTGTTCTCCTGTGCAATGGGGGTTTTTTTCTAATAGCTCACGCTCAAGCCTGTCTCTCAGCTCTCGACATCCTCACACTTTTCAGGCTGAATGATCTATCATTTACCGTAATTCTCTGTACTTCTTTGGGACATCACGATTACCCTTCAATACAACAACTGAAACAGTCTTAATAAAAAATGTAGTTTATCATTTTTATTTGTCCTGCACTTGGTGAAAATATTGGCAAACAATTGAATATTTGAAAACTCATTCTTTAAAAATCGTCTTTTTCATAAAAAACACAAGTTCAAGCATAATGAGGCTTCAGAAATATCTAATGTATTAACATTCAATGAGTACCTGTTTTGGGTGTATATGTCTCTCATTGCGACGAACTTTAAACCGAAGAAGTAATTTCAGTGCCTGGCCCTCAACGAACAGCCCGGATGGAAGAACAGTTGATAGCGTTTGTTTACTATTTCCGTCTCGAAAGACGAAAGTCTCCTATATGTTGGGAACGGTATGTGGGAGCGGATGCCACGAATATTCCAGTAGAGGGACTGAAGAGTGGTGATGAGATAAGCGGGTTATTTATGTAGTATGACAGTTTCTGGTATTGAGGAGTTAGAGTATCTCTGATCTCCTCCTCCTCAATACCAGAAACTGTCATCCTAACTATTATCACCCGCTTATCTCACATCACACTCTCTATCCTCTACTGAAATATTCGTTGCTCCGCTCCCACATACCGTTTCCCACATATAGGAGAACTTTCGTCTTTCGGGAGACGGAATAGTACACAACCGCTCTCAACTGTCCCTTCCATCCCGGACTGTTCGTTGAGTTGCCAAGCACTTAAAATTACTTCTTGGTTAAATGTTCGTCGCAAGAGAGACTATACACCCAAAACAGGTACTCAGTGAATGCTTACATACAAGTAGATATTTCTGAAGCCTCATTCTGCTGAACTTGTGTTTTTTTATGAAAATAACGATTTTTAAAGATTGAGTTTTCACTATTCAATTGTTTTTGCCAATATTTTCACCAGTGCAGCAAATAAAATGATAACTACATTTTTTATTAAGAATGTTTCAGTTGTTTTGTATGAAGGGTAATTCGATGTCCCAAAGAAGTACAGAGAATTTTACGGTAAATGATAGATCATTCAGCCTGAAGTGCTGAGGATGTGAGAGCCTGAAGACAGCTGAGCGTGAGCTTATTAGAAACTCCCCATTGCACGGAACAATTAAGTGGTTCCGTGGAACCTGAAGTTGCTACATGACCGCTAATTACTAGTTAAATAACCTTCAGCCATTTAGATCTGAAGCGTTATTTTCTTGGGGGAGACCTTGTCTTCTTTTGATAGTCGCCTCTTTTCTTTCTTAGAGTTTTAGCTTTCCTCGCACCAAATCTTTTCATTGTCTAATATTTTCGAAGTCAAACTACGGAGGTAGAGTGACTGAATCCCCACAAACATGAAAAACAGCTTATGTTATTATGTGAAGCCGTGTCTCACTCAAAAAAAAAAAAAAAACAAAAAGGCGATATTTTCTCAGCATCTTTTGGTATTTTTGCTACCAAAAGAATGCCCGTATGGTGGCAAAAAGTGGCGCGTGTTGTCACACAGCGTTTCTGCTACGAGCATCTTCCTACCAGAGTAGCGAAGATCTTATCTTCTATCTTAGCTACTCTGCTTCTACTGGCATTTATGAAATGTCCTTCCCTCTTCACATTTTCCTTGATCACCATAAATAATCACTCAAAACCTTACTTGTATTCCTAAATCAAGTTAAAATAACACACATCATATTATCCCCGTTTCCGGATTAAAGACACACGCAAGCCTATTAATATCTGTTTTTATCAACACTTTCCTCATTACTCCTCTCAACAACTCAAAACTTACTATTATCTAATAGTACGTAAAAAATATATAAATAACACGCATGTACCATTCATGCACGTGTCCTTGTATATATAGAGTTAAAACCTATTTATTTTATCCCTACCTACTCTACAAAAAGAAGTGAAGTGCCCCGAGGGCAGGCTCGTCTCTCAATCCCTGTTCCCTGCGTCCCTTGATGCGGGACATACTGTAAATGATCTAACATAACACGCATGTACGACATATCGTGGCCGTGTCCTTTATATATAGTTAAAACTTAGTTATTTATCCTACCCTACTGTACCAAACACTTTATTTTCCTCCACATCATCTTTCTTTTTCTCCTCCTCCTCTACACTATATTCGATTACTATACACAGTCATACAGCTATATTCCCTATATACAGCACTTATTTTTCCCATGACATAGAGATGCTACAACATCTCTTGACCACCCAAGATTGGTCATTTCTCTTTATTTCACTGAATTTGTAGTTTCGTACAAGTCTTGCGTGGCGTCGGCTTGTCCAAATGTGACCTGCCTCCAAAAATGTAAGCCAAGATGCCGGTGTCGTGTGGGCAAGTGTCTGTTTAATTGAGGGAATGTCTGTTTACATACAAAGCAAGTAAAACGGAGTCGAAGGGGAATAATTTACTATTTTGAACAGGGATTTTTTTTTGTTTTTTTTTTCTGAAAATAACATCATTGTGTTCCCACACAAAGTTACTATAATTAAGTAAACCTAAACTAACCTAATTTAACGTTTTTCTAACACTTAAGGCCACGTCCACACGGACCACTTTTTTCTTCCGGCATCTTTTGGGTACCAAAAGCGTATCAGGCATCATTTTTGGAGCCTGATACCGGCATCTTTTTGGTAGCAAACGCAGATTCGCGCATGTTTCGTTCTTTTGTCACTCAGTACCGGCATCATTGGTTTTACCATTTGGAGCCTGTGGTGCCGAGATGCAGGATAATTTCCCTGTTTGAGGGAAGGTTTGGCTTCGAAAGGGGGAAAAATAAAGCAAAAAAGAGGATAAATACCATTTGTTTTATCTTATATATATATAATAATATAAATTATATATAGATATATATATATATATATATATATATATATTATATTATTTAATATATAGTATCAGTCCTTGTTGCACGATCCATAGTGGTTTTGTTTTGGGCGCGGGTCTGTGAGATGCCGGTAGGAGATGCTCGTCGCCGAAACGCCGTGTGACAGGTCGCCGCACCTTTGCAACCGGTACGGACATCTGGTAGCAGATACAAAAGATGCCGGAAATTATTTGCTCGTGTGACATGGCCTTTACCTAACCTAGCGGTCTGCCTAAAAGGGAGAAGCGCGTGGAGGATATGCCGCCTGGACATGCCTTTGTATGATCAAGTCAAAATGAGTAATTACTCCCTCAACTCCTTTGCTTTGCCTTTGTTTAGTAACAGACATTTCCCTCATAAATCAACACTTGCCACACGACACCTGTACTGGTGGCAAGAGAACGGACACTGCGGCGACTCTGCTTTTGCTACCAAAAGTTGCCGGTATCAGGCGTCAGTCAAATGTAGCTAAAATACCAAAAGATGCCGGAAAAGTGTCGTGTGACATGGCCTTAAGCTGATCTACCCTAAATACTCTGATAAATATGGCTCCATAAATACGCGTCTGAATACGTGCTTCTGCCAGGTTTTATTTCTTTTTCATCTTAGAAAAAGAAAAGTGGAGAGACCTTTATATCATTGTAATAAGTACACAATTTTGTTTTTATTTATATTTCGTAGAATTTTTTTGCTAATTTTTCATATTATCATTGTTGAGGATTGTCCAAAATCCCTACGTTCTTAAAATTTTGCCTGGGCGTCCAATGGTCCCTACGCCCCTTAAAAACATGGTCGAAAGTCCCTACGTTTAGGAAATGTCCCTACGGTTGGCAACACTGCCCTTCACGCCCAGACCTTTCCTTTGTTATAAAAATCGTCTGTTTGTTAGTCATGAAATCAGGAAAAGTACCTGAATTATACGCAAATTAGTTAGTGAACACTAAAAAGCGTCTACCCAAATGACAATAGAATGACGTTTCTGGGCCTCAAGGGGTAAGTTGTAGAAATGCCCCGCCTAGATTTGCCCCTGTGGTATAACGGGAAACTCCAGTAGATAATGCGTCTACCTTCCAATCTGCGCATAGCCAGAGATGTGCTCTAGTGTCGAGCAATGCCATAGCAGCGCGCTAGATGTACGATGTTTCCTTTTCATTTCATCCATCCTGCCGCGTGGAGAGGTAAGAGTTTCCCAGGTCGTCCTCACACCATGGCCGGAGGCATATTCTCCAGGCTCTCCTCCCCTTTTCGGCAAGACCGCTAGGTTAGGTGAGGTTAGAAAAAACTTTAAGTTAGGTTAGGTTAGGCGCGCTGCTATGGCATCGCTCGACACGAGAGCACAGTCCTCTGGCGCTGCGCAGATTGGAAGGTAGACGCTTGGCTCCTACTGGACACCTCGTTATACCACACCCCCAGCCATCACTCTCTAGCATCACTCAACACGAAACGAGTACCACAGCGTAATGGCGCATTACGATGCGCATCGTAAAGCCTACCGTGATAACGGTAAGTCGCCAGGACAACCTTTTTTTTCTGTTTACAGAGGTGTGGTTGGCGTTAAATACTTACATTTCTACTCCATGATTTCGGAAAGTGTAAGGGGAGCTATCTGGGAGAGTCTGGTTCATTTTGTGTCTTCATCTGTGCATAGTATGGCTATAAATGAACAAATTACAAAAATATCTAAAAAGTTGCTACCAACAGTAGTTCTCCCATCTAGTGGTTTATTTTACTGCAGTTGTCGTACCGCTGTCGTCGTCGCCGAAGAAAAATGTGTAGCGAAATTGAAACCGTCTATACTTGCAGATTACAAAGCATAAAACAACGCCTGAAACAGGGTAGATTCTCACAGTCATGATATAAACCTACTGTGTATTATCTTCATGGCCTACAAATCAGTAGTGATGCTATAATTCGTAATTATGCGCCTGGCGACATCACTGCAGGTGCGACTTTCTGTTATCTACGGTATGTTGGACGGGCATTTAGAGGGTTTATGGAACTGTCGCGATGGGAATTCTCGCCGAACAACAAACTAGAACTCTCGTCGACGTGGAATTTTTAACCTAACCTGAGCAATGGCACCTATCTAACCTACTGATCAAGCTAACGATAGTATTTCATACACATCCTGATGCAGAAACACGGATAACACTTGATTAATGTATATATTGGGTCCTGTAATATCAAGAATTGGAACACTCGACGACGACGGCGAGAGTTCCGATCGGCGACAGTTCCAGGTACCCTTTAGAGGGCCGCAGCTGCACAGGCTTGCTGTAGTGTACGCAGTGAAGAACTGGACAACATATTTTTCTTGGATTCAGTGGTGACAGCGGCATGAGAGGCGGAGACCCTGTTATTCCTATGGCTACTGAATTATGCATTATAGTGTAATGTATTAATTATATATTAAATATGAGTATTTATTTATGATTTTTTATCTTTTTTCTACAAATAAAAATGTCAGCTTGTGTTCTATTCTGCGTTTGCACATCATTATTATGTTATCATTTTGAAGTACTTTTAATCTTTATATTATACTTTCAAATCTTATTCTTTTACTGTGATGATCACACGTGTTTTCATTATTATTTGCCCTTTGCTATGTAATTCTGAGGCTAAGAGGGAACACCGGGTACGCGCCACCCCAGCCCACACGGAGTAACGCACACCATTGTATTCCCCAAAGCCTATACTACCAGTACAATAAGGGTATAGGTAAACAATAGGTTTCTCATGAGTTACAAATCACGTTATAGAGAGGGTAGTTGACCGAGCGACTGCTACTGATGGCCTACTACCCCCTAGCATGGCCATTTATGTCCCTCTGTGCTAAATAACCCGTCAGTAAACCGTTAATAGTTTGCAGTCTTCTTCACCAAGCCCGTGATCCCTGGAAACCAACACAGGTCCGGTTTTCACACTGGAGTGAAGTCGATGTTACCACAGTAAGTCATGTTAAACGCGCACTTATTTCATCTGCCTGTGTATGATGCCCAGTGAGAGGAACAACCCGGCGAGTGCCTCACAGCAGCAGGTGACTGTCTCTGGCTACTCAAGTCACGCTATTCTACGCTCCGAGGATTACAGTGACTGTTATGATGTTCTGCGGGAAGTACATGCCTTTAACTCCTCCTAACAAATGGTTTGAGTCACATACGTTTTAAGTTGGCTTACAATGACACGTTTGTGGAGAGAAGTATTAATAGCTGCGGGCGATAGTTGCTGACAAGTGCAGAAAAACGCTGTTATTGTTATTTTTCTTTCAAATGCAATTGATTATCCATCCTCTACGTATTTCTAACCTACACGTAGATGTTCTAAGGCTCTATTATAAAGAAAAAAACCCAGCATATCTTCTTTGGTTGAAAAAATATTGCATTTTGAAAAGTACAAAAACTTAACAGGGTTTTTCTCCGTGTTCTATCTGTGGCGCTTGCCTGGTTTTCCTCTCGCGGCCTCTTGTGTTTGTTGTTGCATGTTTACCAATAAAATCTATGATGAAAGTTGATCTTTCGATGGCACATCACTTTCCTGGGCGGCACAATCCACTGTTATGCACATTGTTAGGGATGACCTTTAATAGTCAGGAGCTGACTGAGTGCACACGCCGGGAATGTCGCGGGGGACAACGGTCATTATATACGCATACACTGTAATTTCTGATCGCTATGATGAGTTGAGGACCAAATTGTTGTGATGAAGGTCTGTGATTATAATCCATTTCTTCACACACTGTCACTGGTAATGCGGGCAAGACCTGAGGTCATCATGCACGGCAACGCCTCAAAATGTTGCAGGTGTCGGGGATCCCTTGCTGGAGCCTTCCTTGGGCCGCCAGCAGTGGCCCGTTTCTCTGGAACAGTGTGTCGCGTTTAACTCTTAAACACGTCAGGTAGGTTCGGGTAAATTTACTGGTAATCAGAGTATTTTGAGTGGGAATCACATGAGGGTTTCTTCGAGAAAATCCTATGGTTAGTTTTTCGGACTAACAGCCAGGCGTAGGCGTCCTTCACTCGAACACACACTCACATAGAGTTTGGGCAAAATGCTAACGGGCAAGGTGGTGGTGGTGGGTGGGTTGTTACTGTTCGCCTCTCAACTGGACAACACAGTGCATGTAATGTTAAACAAAACATTAATCTCTATAGGTTTTTTTAAATGTAATTCACGCTGGAAAATGAAAAATTTTGTTATACAAACAAACGCGAAATGATTGTGGCACGTATCGGGCAGCTTCCAATGGCACAAGTCTATTTTTTTTATATTCTTTTATCATCATGGTTTTATGTTATATCTCCCGCTTTATTTAGAACAATAACGCGGAATCCAACATAAAGGTGGAGTAAACTAAACCGACGCAAGACATGATTCGTACTATGAGGTTTTTTCTTGTTTTACCCTTAGCTTATATTGGGGCCATTCAAAAATTACGTGACTCTTTTTTTGGCAATGTTTGGCCCCCCTACCCCTTGTCACGCCCTGTAACACATGTCCAGAACCCAATAAACATTATGTACACCAGCTAGTAACCCTCCCCCCCATTTTATAATTGTTTGCATTTTGTGGTTTGCATATACCATAATATAATTAGCCTAAGTACCTGCAATTATAAATGTTGATTTTAAGTACTGCAAATTATAATATGGTAGATTTTTCTTTAAAAATCTGAATTAGGTTATGTAACTTCTTAACATTGCTATTATTTATTTTTCTTCCTCAATTTCCGCCTATTTCAAAATTTTCCTTTTCCTCATTTCTTTATTTTAAAAATTTCATCTTCTATATCCTGTTTCTCATTATCTTTTCTCTTTCTTCCCTTTATCGAACAATCTCATAATTCCTCCTATATCTCACTATCGTGTCTCCTCCTCCTCCTTTTCCCTCTTATTATCTCTTTACTCTTTTTTCTCTCTCTCTCTTCACAACAACTGTTTATTTCTCTTGCGTTTTTTTTCTCATATTATTGTCCTGGGGCATGGCGTTTATATTTCATAGTGGTCGTCTTATTCCACCTGTTTTTTTATCTCTATTCTCCGACCTCTGTTATGTTGCTCACTCTTTCTGTTCATGTAATTTTCCTCCTCCTATCCTCTTTTTCTCCTACCTCCTCCTCCTCCCCTGCCTTCCTCCTCCTCCTCCTCACTCTCCTCCTCCCTCCTCCGACTCTTCCTCCTCAGGGAAGCGATTCAAGTTGTTATGCAGAAGGAATAACAATTATAAAAAAAGTAGTAGTATAGTATTAGTACCACCAGTAGTAGTAGATACAGAAACACTCCTACCACCCACCAAAAACACAAGTATAAAAAACACCTATACCTATCAATCAACCATCTATATCAGACCCAGGGTTCGAATCCAGGAACCACTGTTTTGCTTTGTCGATAGATATTACTACTATAATTATATATGTAAGGCATGACTAATATATCCATGTTGAAGTATGGTAACGGTGACACGGCCGCGGCGCTGGTACACGGTGAAACTAAGGCCCACTCAGAGCTCATGTCTTTGCACATCATATAGTGGATAATGTCATGATATGCCCAGTAAAATGAACATTCCGTCAATAATTAACGAGATAGAGGGTAACAGTGTAAAATAAAACAAATTGTAAGAGTTACCGCTCTCTTTTTTTGTTTACCATACCCATACCGCTGCACGAATGGAATAAAGAACAACATTTCCGAAGATAACAGTGTATCTTTATGTTGTAAACGTTTGTTTGATCAAGAGGAAATTACTCTGGAAAGTAACTTTTTCCCCGAATATCCCTGGGGTTTTTGACAAGACGCGCGCGCCTCATAGGTCACTCCGTGTCCCACCCCTCGCCTGATCACCGCCTGGGCGAAAAAAGGCAATCGCGTGACAGGCCTTTACTACGGCAATCTCTTCTCTCCTGTCTCCTCCAGTAGCTACTTTCCGGAACCACAGTACCGCACACGTCCTGGTTAATAGCTTATAAAGTAGTATTTTGTGTAGGCATGTGTAATGGGATGTTATGCATAATTCCTTTATGAAATAGTCTTAGTGCCGACCGGGTAATTTGGTCCTGGGTTTTGACAAACTTGATCTATTTTCGCATATCTATTGAAGTAGAACAAACAAATTTAATACAAATCATAAGAGGGTCACTACCTATATGTTATTAAAGTTTGAACAAATTTTCCATTATAGCTCTGTTAGCAATACACTGAGAATTGCGGACGCATTGTTTCACTAAATTGGGGTAAATTGGACCTACTCTGGGGTAATTTGGTCCTATATATAATTTTTAACTTTTTTTATTTTTTCACAAGACAACTCCAAAACTTAACCTCCATGTCATACCATGCCCACGGCCTTTTAAGACAAAAAAGAATTGATATATGAAGACAAAAGTGTCATAATCATGTCATACCATGCCCACTGACCTTTTACCAGACAAAATAAAAGGAATTGATATATGAAGAAAAAGTGTCATATCATGTCACACCATGCCCACGGGACCTTTACAAATGTTTGTTCTATAATATTTATCAAATATAAAACAGTAAAACACCTAAAGAAAATGCCCTTACGAGACTGTGAAGAACTTATGCATCACTTCAACTCTTCGCCATTTAAAACTTTGCGAGTCCAAATTTTATCATGAAGGGTATCAATAGAAGCGCAATTTTATTAGCTTTTTCATTGATATATTTATAGTTTTCTGATAAATGAATTAGAAGTATGCATAATTAGCGTTAATAATAAATAAAATCATCAGACTGGTCCTTTTTTCCGATTGATGATGTTATTTTCATTTACTTATATATTTTCATTTTTTCTGATAAATAATTTAGCACCCTGTATAAATTAAGCGTTAACTAAATAATATCAATCATCATCGGGAAAATTACCCGGTTGATGATTTTATTTATTTAGTTTAACGCTAATTTATCATGGTGTAATTCATTTATCAGAAAACGAAATACTTCAATGGAAGCTAATAAATTGCGCTTCTATTGATACCCTTATGATAAAATGACTCGCAAAGTTTTAAATGGCGAAGAGTTGAAGTATCTTAAGTTCATGCATATTTCTTCAGTCCAATCGAATGGCATTTCTTTAGTGTGTTTGTACTGTTTTTTTATTTTGTAATATTATATAACAACATTTACGAAGATTAAAGTAAATATCATATATACTGATCAACCAGTCATAATGATCCGTGTATATATTATATATATATATATATATATATATATATATTATATATATATATATATATATATATATTATATATATATACGTTATATATATATATATATAATTAATATATAATATATATATTGCATCCGAGCGGCCTCCGACTTCAGGCCATTGTGCAACAGGCCGATATTCCGGCGCATTCCAGATTTACAGTGGTCTAGGTCCCTATGTTCTATATTAGTTATATACGACGCCACTTTTATGTAAACACCACGGGTGGTCCCATCCTGTGGACATAGGAGTTCACTTGCATCACCTCATCTGAACAAGATCAAGTCAAGTCACACACACACACACACAGACACACACACACATCATCATGGCCATTAGCTAGTTATATTACGTGAAATATTATTATCGTGAAATAGTTTTCATCGTGTGGAGGATGAAGAGGACAGGAGGAGAGAAATAGTATAGATTGAAAAGAAAGAAAGGAGAGAGAGAGAGAGAGAGAGAGAGAGAGAGAGAGAGATGAGAGAGAGAGAGAGAGAGAAGGGAAAGGAAGGGGGAGAGATGAGAGAGAGAGAGAGAGAGAGAGCCAGAGAGAGAGAGAGAGAGAGAGAGAGAGAGGAGAGAGAGAAGGGAAAAAAGGGGACAAAAAAAAAAAAAAAAAAATGGGAGAGAGAGATAGAGAGCGAAGAGAAGGGGAAAGGAAGGAGATTAGAGGGAAAAGGAGAGGAGAGAGAGAGAGGAGAGAGAGAGAGAGAAAGAGAGAGAGTAAGAGAGAGAGAGAGAGAGAGAGAGAGAGAGAGAGAGAGAGAGAGACACTACTCGCCGGGTGGTAACACTACGACCGTTGGACTGCAGCAGAAAAAACATATCTGGCAATATAGACGCATGGAAATCGGGTGTTAGTTACTGGAACCCATCATCCTCCACGAGTTGCCAGTCTGGTCATTTTGTCTCATCTGTATCATATTTGAGTTTTTTCTTCTGTTTTACCCTTAGCTTATTATTGGGGCCATTCAAAAATTACGTGACGGTTTTTTTTTTTGCAATGTTTGACCCCCCCCCCTCCCTTGTCACGCCTTGTAACACATGTCCAGAACCCAATAAAACATGTAACACCAGCTAGTAACCCTCCCCCCCATTTATAAGGTTTGCATTTTGTTTTGCATATACAATAATATAAGTAGCCTAAGTACCTGCAAATTATAATATGTAGATTTTTCTTTAAAAAATCTGAATATGTTAACTTAACTTAACACATTGCTATTATTTATTTTTCTTCCTTCATTTCCTCCTATTTCAAAATTTTCCTTTTGCTCAATTTCTTTATATTTAAAATTTTCATCTTCTATACATGTTTCATCATTATCTTTTCTCTTTCTTCCCTTTATCGAAACAATCTCATAATTCCTCCTATATCTCACTATCGGTGTCTCCTCCTCCTCCTTTTCCTCTTCTTATCTCTTATCTTTTTTTTTTTCTCTCTCTCTCTCTCAAACAACTTTTATTTCTCTTGCGTTTTTTCTCATATTATTTTCCTGGACATTTATATTTCATAGATCTTCTTATTCCACCTTTTTTTATCTCCATTCTCCGACCTCTATTATTTGCTCACTCTTTCTTTCATGTAATTCTCCTCCTCCTATCCTCTTTTTCCTCCTCCTCCTCCTCCTCCTCCTACTCTTCCTCCTCAGGGAAGCGATTCAGGTGTTATGCAGAAGGAATAACAATTATAAAAAAAGTAGTAGTAGTAGTAGTAGTAGTAGTAGTACCAGTAGTAGTAGATACAGAAACACTCCAACCACCACCAAAACAACAAGTATAAAACACACCTATACCTATCAATCAACCATCTATATCAGACCCAGGGTTCGAATCCAGGAACCACTGTTTGCTTTGTCGATAGATATGTACTACTATAATTATATATTTAAGGCATTACTAATAATATCCATGTTGAAGTTATTGTAACGGTGACACGGCCGCGGCGCTGGTAACACGGTGAAACTAAGGCCCACTCAGAGCTCATTCTTTGCACATATATAGTGGATAATGTCAATGATATGCCCAGTAAAAATGAACATTCCGTCAATAATTAACTGAGATAGAGGGTAACAAAGTGTAAAATAAATACAAATTGTAAGAGTTACCGCTCTCATTTTTGTTTACATACCCATACCGGGCACGAATGGAATAAAGAACAAACATTTCCGAAGATAACAGTGTATCTTTTATGTTGATAAACGTTTTTGATAAGAGGGAAATTACTCTGGAAAGTAAACTTTTCCCCCGAATATCCCTGGGGTTTTGACAAGACGCGCGCGCCTCATATAGTCCTTGAGCCAACCGGCCATATTTTGAAGTGAATGCTCCGGCGGGGGGAGTAATTCTCATTATGATTTTCCATTAGGGCAATATCTCAGGTATCAGAAAATGCATGATGGACATCTGAGAACGGTAGCTTAGTGCCCGGATGGACGCCATCTTTGAAACCACCCAGCGCGAAAATGCCCATTTGGTGGGGTACATTGTTGCACGTGTATCTGGACTTCTATACTAGCTATCGATGTGCGGTTGACGACTAAATATACGTCCAATGTGTACCGTCTAAATAAAAAATAATATGAAGCATTTTGTTATAGATTAATTATTATAAAAATCAATTATCGAAAAAAAATCATATATTTTTCAATATTTTATTATTAGACTTGTACTTTTTTTAGTGAAACAACACTGGTATGATTTTCCAAATATGCATTTTGCTACACCGTTTATCTTCTATAAAAATAACTCAACAAGTACAACATATCATCCACCACGAGTTTACAACAAAATATATGTAAAGAGGCATAAATGACTTAGGCCGCCGCTGGCTTATCTATTCTGACGATAACGCAAGTTAGGAATGTCGTACGGAGAGGATTTTAACACCATACGATATCTAATAAGCAGGCGAATTGTTACATAGGAATCTGAAATTTGGGGCCTTTGGCCCAAACCCCAATTAATTTTTTTTAACCAGATTTGGAAAGATTTTGGGGTTTTTAACACCAAAAAGGGGTTTTTTAAAAACCAAAAAAATTAAAATTTTTT
>JACEEZ010003204.1:0-41062 GCA_016584305.1 Chionoecetes opilio
AAATTTTTCAAAAACCCCCCTTTTAAAACCCGGGAAAAATAAAATTAAAATTTAAAAACCCGGGGGCCCGGAGTTATGGGGTTTTAAAAAAAACAAGTCACTTTTTTAGTATTTGAAATTCAAAAAAATACAAAGGGAGGGGGGGGAGAAAAAAAATCTGCACCACCGATTGGGATGGAGACCTGGATGTTATAACAGTGTATTATCTAAATCAATGTAGCACCGTGTTCCCCTTTAAAAAGGGTTTTAAGATGTTATGTTTTGAGGTGACTGCTAGCGGGGCTTGGGGGAAGGAGGAGAAATTTTGCCGGGGGCCGCCCCATAACAAAATTCACTTTTTAACCCCCATAAAAATTTACCCCAAAAACCTAGCAAAAAAGGCCCCTTTTATTTATATTCTTACTATTTTTAACATTAAAACCCCTTTTAAAACGAAGCATTCAAAAAAAAACGAGATTAGTTTTAGATGAGGGGGACAGAAGGCAGAGAGAGGCATCTGACATCCCATTCGCGGAAATAGTCTCGCGGGTTTGTGTTTGGTCGGAATTTAAAAAATGTTTTCTTTTGGCGGGTGAGGATGACGCCTTAGCCAGTCAAAACCCTTTCCTCTCGTTTACGACCTACCGGGGGACCCTTGTGTTTCCCGCTTTGGGGAAAAAGTAGTGTCGGGTAGTGCGAGAGCGGGTTGTGTGGCTTCTTCCCCCGGGGGTTGTGGAATTTTTGAGCCCCTTTGCGTACCGAGCCCGTTTATCATTTTTTCAGTTTGTTTATTTATCGTAAAACCCTTTTAGGAAAAATCATATATGTAGTCGTAAAGGACAAAATTTTTAGTAAATAATTGGGTAATTTTACTACCCCAGTTTAATGTCGTGCAGGGATTTTTGACTGGGAATTAAAAATAGACCTAATTTAAAAATCTCGTATCATCGGGATTCTCGTATATCGAATGCTCGTATAACGGGACCTCCCTGTTTTTTGCATTTCTTTTTTATTTTATTCTTCAAAAGGCAGAATTCCTTCAAAACCCAAAAGATATTAAAATAATGCCAGGAAAAAAGAATCATTTGGGGAAAAATTGAAAAAGTAAAAAAAATAATTCCCGCACAGTCTGGCCATTTTCGGGGCCCTTAGGGAGCATAAGAGGGTTTGCGGGGACGAAAAACTTATTAAACTTTTCGTGCGTGAAAGGGTTAAATGGGGACGCGGCGCAAGGGGGTCCGAAAATAGCGGCGCAGCGGCGCGGCGGGTGGGCATGCCCCCGGCGCGGGGACGGGGGCGCAAGTCCAAAATTCAGCGGGCGGGCGGGGCGGGGCGCCTAACCTGCCAGCGGCGCAAGTTATAAAGATAAATAAATTAAACCTCTGGAACGAGTGATTTCCGAGGGAAAAAAATAGGCAGTGTTTTGTTGTGCAGAAGGACCTCACATAAAAACGGGGGTTTCCTTGGCAGTGATTCGGTGTTATCGAATAACAGCTTTTCTAGAATAATATGTCCAGGGGGGAAGCCCCTTTGGTTGGGGCACTAAGCGGTTAGGTGGGTTTTGGGGGGTCAAAAATTAATTTGCTTTGCCTCTACCACACACACAAATTTTTTTTTTGAAAAAAAGTCATAAATAAAATAAAAGTACAAAAAAAAAACTTATATTCCCCAAAAGTAACGGGTTTAATGGCGAGAACTGCGCGGCCCTCCGCCTTTCCCACTTCTTTTTCTATACTAGTTTTTTTTTGTCAGGAATTCTGAGGTTAACCCCTTTCCGCGAAACCCTTTTAAAAACTTATATACATATTGTAAAAATATATATTTTGTCAACATGCTACGACACCCTCCCTTCCAGGGGGCCCCCACCCTTTTGGGGCAGGGGGGGGCAACCCCCGGGCCCCGGGGGAGCCCCGGCCCAAAAACCCCGCGTGGGTTCCCGCCCGCCACCCTGTGGGCTTAGATTCAATCCGGCCCGCAAAATTAAAGCAAAAAAAAAATAAAACATCAATTCTGCAAAACGCCTTGCCGGCAAATGTTTTTGGGCAACCTGCGCTCCCCGTCCCCCTCCTCCGCGACCCTGCCACACGCCGTGTCCGTTGGTTTCCCTTTGAGATCAGCTACGTTTTCTGGTCATACAGTTTGGAAAAATAGACTGCCACGAGTAAGTAAAAAAATTTTTAAAAAAAATTTCAATCCTATTATGTTATGAGTTTTTATTGTTTAATTTTTGTTTTGGCGTCCCTGTGGAAGCTGAATGTTAATAGATCTTAGAGCTGGGCTCATTATTGACATTTTTTAGAAAAGTTTCCCTTAGGGAGGTTAAAGGGTTTTTTCAGCAGTTAAAAAGACTATGTATAGGACTTGCTACTCTTGGGGCTATTTCCATGGGCCAATCCCGCGATTCCTCACTTTTTCGAACATCACCTGTTGATCGGGGAATTAAGGTTCACTGTGGGTTTGGGTTTTATTCATTTTCAAAAGGGGTTCCGGAATTGCCTTGTTTATGATGCTTTTTGGGAGCATTGAAAGGTGGACGCCTCGGTTTGAAATTTAAAAACAAAGGGCACCCCCCAGTTCCATTAATCCGCCACCTACTAAGCCCCCATTTCCCTTTCCTAGGGTTTTTAAAGTATACATGATTATGTATTCGTAATTTTGTTCTATAATATTTAAAATAAAAAACTGTAAAACACACTAAAAAAATGCCTTTATGAGAGAGAAGAAATATACATGAATTAATTAATAGTCATTTAAAACTCTTGGCCTTTTAAATTTTTGTGGGAAAACTTTTAAAGAGGGAGCATATCTTTAGAAGGGGATTTTCATTGCTTTCATTGATTATTTCGTTTTTTTTAAAAAATATTAAAAAGTTTGAACAATTTATGTTTAGGCGGGAATTATTTTTAAGAGATGGGATTGGGTTTCGGGGTTTTAGGAAACTCTCCCCCAAAACCCCAAAACCCGGAACTCTCCCCCACATTAGAGCACTCGTCCAGTGGACATTTTGGGGTCATTCCATGGTAATAATAAAAAGGAAAAATAAAAGGTACATTTCTAGTTTTTCCCCATACCTCCCCCCTTCCCCCATACAGTTGGGAACCTGTGGGTGCGGGTTTTCGGGTGGAAGAAAAAATGGTCGGAAACAGGGTAAATTTTTGAAAATATTGGGACCCAAAATCCCTAGATCTAAAAAATTTTAAAACCTAACCTCATAGCGGGGGGTCTCTGGGCGGGTGTATTTAGCAAATTTTAGTATAAATGAGTGTAGATTTTCTAAGGGTCCCCTTAAAAAGGACACATTTAAAAAACCTAATTGGAACTGAGGCTTTGGCGGGGTTTTCCCCGCCAAAGGGCCCGGGTTGTTCCCGCCCCCCTCGGGTTAGCCGCTAGTGTTTTACGGGACCGGGGCTCGACTTAGCAAGGGCCCGCGGTTCTCCAGCATTAAAAGAACTAAAGTGACTATTCCGTATCCCTTTACCGTAAGGGAAAACCTTTCCAAGGCTAGGAGGGCCCACCACACGGTGGCAGCGTTAAAAACAAGTCTCCCCTTTCGAAGGGGGTTTTTAAAAAGGAAAAAAGCGGGAAAAAAAAAAGCCAGGGTCCCCCCGGGCCGCCCTTGTGTTTTTTTTGGGGGCAAACCCCAGCCGTTTTGTTTTCCACTTCTCGGGCTCGGGGCCTAAAGGTGGAGTTCTAACAGGACTGAGCAGTGTGCCCATTTTGTCTTCTGCTAGAAAAGCTTTTTTTTTGAAAAGGGTAAAAGGGTTTTTACGACAAGTGACGGTAAGTGGGAAATGGCGGGTTTTGAGGTGAGCCCGGATTTTGGGGGTGCTTCGTTTTAGCAGCACAAATAAGGGGATTATCCATCTACGCGCCGTCACTGGAACTTATCTACGGTCTAACGGGGATTTTCACCCACCCCATCTTCCATTTTCAAGTGGTTCTACTTTTTGCTGCTCCACACTCTTCCAATGGATTTAATTTCCAAATTCTAAAAGGGGGAATTTTTAGCATTTTTCCATCAGAATCTTTTTAAACCCGGGTTTTTAGTAAGTGATAATGACGTAATACCTGTGTAAAGTGATTAGTCCCAGTTTTAAAACGGTGGAAGTGATAAAGGACTGGGGTAAAAAAAAATTCCTTCCCTTTTTTGTCCAGGATCGGGGGAAAGAGGTAGGAGGCGAAAAAGTGGGAGTAGAAACCTCTCGTGATTTTTTGCCAAGAAAAGTAGGGCGAGAAAAAGGTGGGGGGAGAAAAACGGGGGGGGGGAAAATAGGGGCCCGGAAGGGACGGGGGTTTTAAACATTTTTTTTGGTGGGAAATTTTAGAAGAGGAAGATTTCAATTTAGGGGGGGAAAAAAAGTTTTCATCCAGAGCTAATAATTTTCCGGGGCAAGGAAAGGGTTTGAAATATTATTCCATGTCTTATTAATGGAAAAAAAGTGGGGGGGACAGACAACAAAAACTTCTTTTTTAATAAAAACGGACAAAACATGTTTGCTATGGAGAGGTTTTTAAAAGCGTTTTTTGGAAAATTTGGGTACGCTGATTTCAAAAATCATAACGTTTGCTGTAACGAAGGAGAGTTACAAAATAATTTTTGGCCAGAAGTCAGGATTTAAAAGGAAATTTTAAAAAATATTTTAATTTATTTTCATCATGAAATCTTCAATTCCCATATGTCTTTACTCCCTTTTCGAAAGAGTGGTGGGCTGCAACTCACTCTGGGTCCGTCTGTAGTAGATTTGTATACGTATTGATTCGGGTGTGTTTTTGGTTGCGCGTGGTCTTTTTTGGGCTTGTGAGCCTTTGGGTGCGCGCAGAACAAAGTCACGCGTCTTGGAAAAAACGACTTTCTTTAACAAAAACTAGCCCACGCCAACCAACCACATCACCCCGCAAAAAAATAGCTATAAAAATTACTACAAAGCGTTTTAGGTGCAGTTGCACCCTACCCCTCTTACAAACACGATATCGTATTATATAACTATTAATTTTTGTTTCTTTCTTTTCATTTTAAAACATGAGAACTTCCTGCCCCCAAAATTTCCAGCCTTCTGTTTGTCTGGGGTCGGTATCCCAAAAAAAGTCAACACGAATGTATCTACGGCAGTGAAATAAGGCCCCCTACTTTCACTCCGGGTGTAAGGTGGGGGACCAAAGGAAAGAGCTGGGCCCCACACATCGCTGACAAGTGCCACTCACCCTTGACTCTGGTTGGGGGGGCAAGCGCGCGAGCTTTCCTTTGCGGTGCCCATATTGGGTGGGCAGAATATCTGATGATTTTATTTCTGCTGCACAGCTCCCCCGGTTAAACAGGAAGAAAAAGGGGCCCAAAAGTACGCGACGCGTCCTCTCGTAAACCTGTCCCTCATGATGACAGAACCCGTTCCACATGCCCAGCTGACAGAACATAACTGAAAGCAGTGGCGAAGAGGATGGTGATAAAACTTTTGAACCGAACTATGAACAAGAACCACACCTTCTGAACCGGGGAGAGTTAAATATTTTGTAAGAGATCTCTCGCGTAAAAGGCGAAGGCAGACGCTTACAAGGCGCGCAGTGGAATCTACTTGAACCAACCCCAAATTCCTTGTTCAGAGACGTCAGCGACAGGTCATTTCGTGAGAGGAAGAACGTGACATTCGGTGACATAAGGGTCTGTTAAAAGAACTTGGTGTGATCCGACCCTGCGACTGGCCCCTTTTATCGACGGGGGGAAAGAAAGCTTAAAGGGCTGTTTTGCTCCACTGGCAAAAAGAAACCATCGTCCCACTGGCTCACCGTTCGGAATAAAAGAGCCCCTATGAGACTAGCGGCAGCGTTTTTCCCATAAGTACAATGACTTCAACGGGACCGGGGGAGACTTGAAGGGTGGCGCTTTTGTTAGGGCTGCAGTCGGGTACACGAAATCAGTGTTTCCTTTGTCTCTGGGATAGCAGAGACGACAAAAAATCACTGGAAAAGAATGAGGGAAAAGAGGGACGGAGCATTACCGGGTCGATACACTGAGCAGTCCCCCCTTGTGCCCCCAGCCAAGATTTTCCTTCCACCACTCCCATAAAGCTGGGTTTGATAAAAATTTTGTACGGGCGGGTCTAAAGGGGCGTTGGTTTTTATCCCAAAGGAGAATTTTGGGAAACCCCCTTGTGGGGGCTAAGTCAAGGTGGTGTCTTTGGGACCGCAAATCCCAGAGGTAAGAAGGACGAAAAATTTTCCGACAATCTAAACCCCAAAAAGGGCAGCGTGGGGGAAACTTCAAAACTGGGCGGACAAATTTTTGGGGGAACGAGCGCGCGGAACTATGAAGAAAAAAGGCGCGCTGCTGGGTCCTTCAGGAAACTTGGGTCCAGGTGCCTGAAGATCCCTTTCCTACACCAGCACCTGAACTTCTTCCCTGCAACTTGGGGGCGTCTCGGACGAGCACGGCGAGCGTTTTACCCAAAAGATTTCACTATGGAGGGGCGCGTTACCAAGGGGGCACAACCCCAACATGATGGGGGACTTTGCATCGTGAACTGACAAGAGCGCACAACGCAAAGCCCAAAAGCCTAAAGTTTTTAATTCTTTGTAGGTTTTTTGTAAATTTTTATAATTTTGAAACTTCATGATGAATAAATGAAAAAATGAATTTTTGTAAATTCAGGGGAAATCCTTTTAGGCAAGGGATTTTGTAAACCAAATCCGGACGTGAAACAAAACGGTTTGATTTTTTAAAACGCGTACCCAAATTAGTCAAATCCTTTACACACCCAGTAATAAATTTTTTTTTTGAAAAATTTTTTGTCCGTGTAAAAGTACTGTGTAGTGTTCATAATTTGTGACGGGATAAAGTGAAAAATGTAAGTAATTTCTTAAACTCTACTTTTAAGTTGTGTTTTTTTTACAGCTACCCTTTGAAAAGTTTGTTTTTAATAAGGGTACATTTTTTTCATTTTAATTTTGGTTCAGTTACCCTGACAAAACATAACGTAGGTTTCTTACACAGGTTTTTTGGAGGTGAGGAGGGAACTCTTCTAGTTATCTTGTTTTATTGTTTCTAAAAACGTAGTCAAAATAAAGTTTTGTAAGGGTTTAATTGGTGTTGTCAGTGGTGTGGGGGGGACCTCCAGTAGTCCATTGTAATTGGTGTAGTCTTTGAGGTCATTTTGCTAATTGTATTTGCAAATGTTTTGAGGGCGACATTTTTTTCGCTATACATCCGTTCACAGAAAACTTTGGGGCCAGCTCTGAAAAACAGGGGGCCATTCTGAAAAAACAACAGCTTCACACCCCCTACTACTGCTCTCCCCTCTTTCCCACAAGTACAACCCCACTTTACCAAAAATGGGCTCTCCATCATGCCAACTTAAATTCTCCTCAGGATTTTCCATAAATAGATTTTCAGGGGGGAAGGTCCCGCCCAGCACTGTCATTTTTACAAAAGTGGAAGATGTCATGCAGAAAAGTAAAATTTTCTTCAGGAAGTGAAAGATTTTTTTTATTTGATTCTTGAAGCCCGGGTCTTTAGTAGCGACATGATGTCGCGTCAGGCCCGGATGGAAAAAATTAAAATATGAGTATGAGGTATTTTGGAGAAATTTTTTTAAAATCTTTGGGGGGGCTCAGCATAAGACTCCTTGCGTGGGCTTTTTCGATCGAAACATTGCTAACAGTTGGGGAGTGCGGCAGGTTGAGAGGCAGGCACGTGCTGCTAATTAAACCTTTTAAGCTATGGAGGCTTTTTAACGAGCTTCATGGTTCGAAAGTGGCCGCTGAAATAGGGATTTAAAAGATTCTAAATTTCAAAATTTTTATCACTTTTTTAAAATCCACAGGAGCTCGTATCGCTTATCTCTTTTTTAAGCCAGGGGGTAACCCCTTTTAAAATTTTCTACAAAAACATAAGCGGCTACGGGATGCCTAAAAAACCTTTACACAGCCTGATCGGTGGCGCCCGGGGTCAAGGGAGACTCAAATTCTTCATCCTACCCTCCTCCCACCCCTCTTCCCCTCCAGGGTTTCTACTCGCGCACCCGAGCAGGTTTTCTACTTGGAAAGCAAGGTCATATGATAAAAAAATGCTTCAAAAAGAGGGAAAAAATAAATTTTTCAGAAAAGTAGAATTCAGGTTTCCCCAACAGAGAATAAAATATATAAAATATTGGGGCCTTGAGTTCTGTTGACTTTCAGGAGATCCCAAAAGGTCCTGTCGGCAGTTTTTGGTGTCTATACCTGACACTTCGTTAAAATCGCTTAGCGCTTTATGGAAAGCTTTCCCCCGGTTCGCGATGATCCAAAAAGCGACGCAGTTGTAAAATGTTACAGGGTCACCTATAACTCTGAAAAAGGAGTTTTTTTAGCGTTTGGAGACAAAAATTTTTTACCTTGATGGATCCCCTTCACACGTTCTTCAGCGTCTTACGAAGACGAATGTTGTGAGGACCCGGGAGACACAGCCCGCAGCTAACACCCTTAGTACAGGTATGGTTTTCTGAGTCTAAGTCTGAGCTTTTTCGCTTTGCTGCGCACACAGGGCCCGCTCTTGCCTTACCGGGAACCCTTGGGTAAAAAACCAATCAGCATAACATTGTGCTCCTTGATGCACAGATTTGTAGTAATTTTTATGTATCCTCTAGCCAAAAAGCTTTGGGGGGGCATGATAAAGGACATGTTGGATGAAAGGGAAAAAACAGGAGTCTTTTCTCCTTGGAAATCACCCTTTTATTGGGAAAAAAAGGATGTTTTTCTTTTTTTTCGGGGTGTGTGACTTCAGGAAAATTAAAAATTTAAATGTACCGGATCAATCCCCTCCTGTTTTTAGAGACCTTTTGCAGTATAGGGAAGGATAATAAGTTTTTCCAGTTTGGACCCAAGTTGGTTTCGGCAGTTCCGTTAGAAAAGAAATCACGGGAAAAAAAGCCTACTCAACAAATAATGCTCATTATTAAGGCTGAGATTCCTATGGGTTTTTAGGAAAACCCCCCTTACATCCAAGCTAGTAAACAAAATTTTTTACGGGATCATAGGTGGGTTTGTTCGTCTACATGGCGACCTCATAGTTTTTCTCCAAAGATTATCCCGTCACTTTGAAATTTCCTTTTGTTTTAGAAAATTTTTGGGCGGCCTTAAACTTAAAAGTCGCAAAAGCAGTTTTTTTCAAGTCACGCATTGACTTTTTAGGCCAGGTCGACAAGGAGGAATCCACACGTTTGGGTTGTAAAATCAAAGCCTCAAGAATTTCCCAAAACCCCACCCCCACTGAAAAGGTACGGTCTTTCCTGGGTTGTGGGTTACTATCGTGCCCTTTTTTGAAGAACTAGCTTCGATGCTAGTCCTGAAACCCACTCTTTAAAAAGGGTGTTTCCCTTTTGCTTGGAAAAGGTCCCCCAAAAAAGTTTTGATACTTTGGAAAAAAGGCACTTACACATGCGCCCAAATTTTTAATTTTTCCCGACTACCATATGCCTTTTCCCCTTGGAGATCTTCGCATAGGCGGGGAGCGGTTTTGATGCAAACGTTGAAGGGAAACGCCCTCTGTTGTTGCATAGCCATAAGGCTTAATGATGTAGAGTCACGGTATCAGTAATACCTTGAAGCTCTTTCTGGGTGTGGGCTTTAAGCATTTAAAGGGAAAATTTTCTATGGTTATCCATTACAGTTCACCCCCGGGTCAACTGCGGTTTCGAAACTCTTTAAAGGGAAAAAACTTTGTGGGCCGTGTGGCCCGGGGGTTCATCACCATTAGGAATTTGATCCTACTATCAAAAAATTTCCTGGAAATAAAAAACATGTGCAACGCACTTTCACCCCAACATTCCAGTAATGTTCTCAGACCCCTTCAAATTTTTCTCTACAAACTTTCGAAGTCAAAAGCCAAAGTCTGTGTGGGCGAAAAGGGTTTATGCACTAGATCTGGAGATGAATCTTTATTGCCTAAATTGTCAGTTCCACTTTTTTCAGTTTTTTGATGTTGAGGAAATTTTTTGTCGTAAGGTCATATGGACGAGTACACGGTTCTCAAATGTTTTCCTACCTCTAGTGGAAACTGCTTTAAAAATCTCCCGACATGCCCAAGCAGACATCCAGGTGAGACAGAACCCTTTTCCGCTGAGTCGAAATTTTATTGGCCTACCTGCGCATCGATGCAGAGAAACATTTTAACCAAATTTTGTTTGGCACAAACAAGGGTAAACGAGAACTGCTCCTATCCTTTAATATCCTTAACTGAGTCGTCCTTTGACACTGTAGGCATGACTTATTTCAGCTTCCTCGAAGTCACAAGGGTCCCATATGTACTGATGTGTAGATCACCACACGTTTGTGATTCTAGTTCCCTTGCCTAAAAGTCTGCTATAACGGTTGCCATGCTCTCTTAAATTTAATTTGCCCCTACACAACTCCTAGAGTGCGATTTTAGATAATGGCCCCGAATTGCTAATCAAATTCTTCAAAAACCCGTGACAGTTCAAGATTAAGAAACTTTATTATGCTTATCACCCTGCGAGCAATGGGTTATAGAAAGGACTAAAAAAGAAGATTTTGATGTCCTTCGCCATATCTGGGGGTTCTGACTTGGGAAAACTGTAAATCATGTAGCGGCTTTAAAAAATGGGTTTAGTAATTCCTCTACGAAAGACCCACATTTCATTTTGGAGGGGTCGACAGCGAACCTTTTGTGTGCTTTTGCAAACTCCGTCCCTGTCTTCAGTGGGCGATTGTGCTAAAAATTAACTAAATCCTTTCAGTCATTACAGATCAGTTCGAGGAAAACTTAAGGCTTTGTCAGGAGATGATGCTAGACAGCTAGTAAGGCTGGTCCCCGTTGCAATTTTATAGGGATTTTGTTATGAAAGTTTCCTGAACGCCAAAAAAAGTTTTTGTTCTAAATTTTCAGGGGCCCTTTTTTGGTCCCCAAATAAAGTTTTATGGGAAAAAAATTCAACTTCTTTTCAACTCATAATCTACGACGTAGACATGTGATAGGGTAAAGAATCAAGCTGCCCTCTGCATGACCCAAACCCACAACTTAGGTCAAAGGCCTTAAATTTTTTCATTTTTTTTATTGCATTATGTTAGTATTACATATTTTTAAAAATTTTTTTTGTAGTTTTTATTTTTTGTTACATTCATATTTTTATATGTTTTTGATGATAAACCTTGGGTTTCCCGGGCCAAGAAGAATTATGACTGTGAGGAACAGTGAGGTTGGCCGAGCGATTTTGTTAGTGTAATTAACCCTGTTTTGGGAACTTTTTATTAAGGGGGCGTTATAAGCAAAAGTTTTTAAACCCCAATTGGAACCGAGTTTGGTAAAGCGCGGGAGACAGGGGGTGTTCCGCGAGAAAGCCAAAAGCCAGTGATCGGGGCCCAGGGCACGGAGCAACGCTCCGTGTCTACACTGTGAATTTTTACCCTCAAAAAAACCAGTGTCTCCTCCACCTTATTTCAACTGCATATAGGGGGGGCCTAGTGGCCCCCTATAATTTCTGTTTTTAAACCCGTTTTCCGTCGCGTGTGCGACGAAGAAAAATCCCTGGACAGCGTGGCCTAAATCAAGATAACGTCAAGAAAACGGGATCTTCACCTAAGACCCAGGTTCACTATAAAATCCGTGCGCCCCAAAAGGGTGAGTTCAAAAAAAATCATCAAAACCTCTATAAGGTAGGGAGCATAGGTCCAAACAAAAAAAAAAAAAAAACAAAAACAAAAAATATGGAACATGTTCAATCATTATGGGAAGGGCCACAATCATACCTTTAGGATACGACTTCACCATGTCAAAAAAAGAAAAAAACACAAAAGAACAATCCAAAAGATTTTCAATATTTATTTTAGGTGGCATTTGGGGCCTACCCCTCCCAAACGTCATTCCCGGCAAAAAAGTAAATAAAACAACGCGGGTTTATTGGGAAAAACAGACCCAAAATTTTAGCTAATGGTGAGCTGTAAGGAGCACTGCAGATGCAGATTATTCATTGTACCACTCACTGCGCAGCAGCTGGGGGACCAGAAAGACCAGTTGATTGTTAGGAATGATACCGATTTTTGGTGATGCTCACTGCCCAGGCAACTAGAGTTTAAAAATTTTATGATGTTTGAATGGTTCAAAATGAGAAATTGAGGTTTTTTGGAATCCATGGACAGTCGTTCCAGAAAAAAAGGGCCCCAAAGGGGCTTTTCCTCTCTAATCTCTCTGCCCGCGATAGGGAGAGACCTGTCACCCACCTTCACCTTCCATGGTGGTCACTGGATCACTGAGCCTATATGTGACCCCTGGGTCATTCTCAGGTAAAGAAACAGTTTCCAGATTTAAACCCGGCCGAAAAATTAGCCCATCTTTTTTTATATTGGGGGCCCCGCCCAATTGGGCATACTCGCGTTTTCTTAGTGAGTGACCAAATGGGCGTAGCCGCGCCTTTACGGGTTAACTACTTGGATAATAACCGCTTTTTTATCTGATCTCACATGGCTTTAGATCAATCTTTATATTATACTGCAATTTTACAGTTTGTCAGCGACTTTATCCCAATACTTGGAAAGTAAATATTATGTTGCAGGAATATTCATAGATTTATCAAAAGTCTGTGACTTTTAAGATCACACATCTTCTCGGCAGAGAAGAAAAATGGGGGATAAGGTTTGTTACTCACCAACTGTTTAAGAGCTATCTTATTATTAGTAACATGTCACAAAGTGTTTTTTAGTATTTCTACTCATTCTCTTCAAATATATATCTAAGGGTGGGAGCTAAAGAATCTATTTTAGAGCCTCTATATTTTCACAAATATATAAAAGACATAACCATTGTTAGCTAAAAATAAATTTACTATATATGGTGACGATACAAATCTCCTATTAGCTGATAGTAACCTGAACTCCTTCATATGCAAATTATATTGTTGTTGATAAATCAGTGGATTCAGGCCCAAAAAATTACATCTCAATGTTACAAAAGCCAATTATATACTGATTCAGAATCGTTCACTAAAAAATTCATGCCCCCAATATTACTAGGGGGTGATCTGATACAACGTGTCCCTCATATAATATTTTTGGGTGACAATATCGATGAAAATTCAAATTGCAGCTATCATATTAATAGGTATGACAAAAATACAAAGAAATGTGGCATGCTATAATTGGGTCCGCCATCAACTAACAACAGAGTGTATGTTAAGTATTTATTACCCTTTCTCTCACTCATCCCCCTGCTCTACTGTGTTCTCATTGGGGTTTACATGGCCATCATTTATGAATAAATTATTAGTAGCTCAAAATGAGATTATTAAATGTATTTTCATTCATTTCATTTTCATTTGTCTTTTCATTGATAAATTTGATTCTACTACCCATATTTATGCTCAGTTAAATATATTAAATTTTAAATTCATAAAAATGTATTTTGTATTGTTGCCTTTTTATAAAAATTGGGAAAATCTATCCATTTAACAAACTTAATAAATGTATTGCAAGTATTCCTAATACTAGGTGTAATAATATTATTCTAGTGACTCCACAATAGACAAGTTGCCTATTTAATATTTTTTCTTCAGTTTGGCCAATATGATTCCAAAACTTAAAAATCACAATAAACATTTTAATTTCAAGGAAAAAAAGGCAAAAAATATATATTCATAAGGTTTAAAGCTGCCAAAATATCACGTGACTGTAAAAAGCTCCAACGTGGTCGTGACGTCATCAGATGGACAACGTGGGAGGAAACGGAGGCATCAAAGTGTTGTGGACGTCCAAACANTTGGGTTTGGGGAATGAAATAGTTTTTTTTTTTATTTAACAAAAGCTGTTTAAGGGTACAAACATTGATATTGTTATTATAGGCTGGTAAAAAAGTTCCACACCTGGGACCGGGTATAATTACTGTATTGGGTTTTGTTCTAAATGGGGGACGTATTAAAATTTTTCTTTTCTTCGGGATTATGACTAATCTTGTACTGAAAATGTAAAAATTTCTTTTATAAAATTAAAAAAAAAAGCGATAAACGTAAAGTATTTATGGATAAAAGGGACTTATAAAAAAATTTTAAAAAGAAAACAAAATGATAAATCAAAATTTTTTTTAAAAGTTGAACGGTTTAAAATTGCCTTATGAGCCTTAACTCCTGTCTAGAAATGATCCCCAAGGAACCCAAAAATTGATACGCAATAAATCTTTTTGAAATAGAAAGGTATATAATATAGGGTTTAAACATTTTTCGTTGGGTTTATAACGAATGCGATACAAGACACCAAAATCAGTATACTAACAAAAACTAAAAAATGTTTGCTTCAGTTAAAAATACTCACCTATTATGACACCAAAAAATTTTTGTCGACTGTAAACGGTTAAAAATTCACTATTATACCAAGGGTCCTACCATGCAGTAAAGACCTATTCGGGAATAATATTTATGAGTTTTTAAATTGATCGAATTTATTAGGTTTAATCCTTTGTTTACTTTAGTTAATTTCCTGGTTATTTTATTGTGGGGGGTTAAAAGATTTTTGCCTGCGACTATGAAGCTTGAGTCACTGCGAAAAAGGGAAAAAGGCCTATTGCTTGCATTAGTTATGCTTTCATATATCAGAAAAAAAGGGGGGCCTAAAATCGAACCTTGTGGAACTTTGTATGGACTTACGATCAGAATACTCGCCCATTACAGAAACAGTTTGTTGTGATCAGATAAGTGCCAGAAAACTAAAGCACTTTCCCCCACCCCAAATTATCCAAGATGCTTTTACAAAAAAAAAGGAATATATTTGGGCCGATGAGTCAAGACCTTATAGGGCCCAAGCCAAAAAAAAAAAAATTTTCAATTTGGAGAAATGTAGAAAATCTCACTGTTATATGAACCCATTTTTTATTTTAACATGCATTACCATATATGAAAATCAATATTTACATACTTATATCATGCATTGTCTTCTTTTATAATATTTACACATATCAAAATATTTGACCCTACTTATAATGTAATAAAAAAACCTACATAAATCCCACTAATATAACATAAAGGGGATAAATTTAATGCACTCGGGTACATTTTTCTTCCTCGCCCCACACTCCTAAATTTCCCCGATTTTACACCATTTAGATATGAATTATAAAATCTATTCACATATGCACACATACACATGCACACACAATCATAACTACTAATACACATACCAACATACTTAACATATAACTATACTACATATACTATACACATATAACACATACATACATACACACACAATAAAAAAATAAAGATTTTTAAATTTTAAAGAACTATAGATAGTTTGTAATTAGTTTTTTTTACCTTTAATTGATATAGTACAATTTCTTATGCAATTCGGGAAGTTGATTCCATTGCCGGACCCCTTATAAAAAAAACACTTTCTTGAATACACTTTTTGAGCATGGGGAGGTTCTGCCGTAAGGAATTCGGGAAATTGTTTTGATTTACAACAAAAACACACACACACACAACACACCCCGGGTACTACTAATACACATTTGGGTAAATTTTGGTTGTAGCGGAAACACGGCTCGGTTCACAACCGAGAAAGTCCGGGTTCGAAACCGGGCGGAGCGGAAAAAGATGGGTTGTTTCCTTAAAACCCGAGCCCTGGGCCACCCACCCTGAATGGGTCCGGGTGTTAGCCGGGTTTGTGGCCTGCTCTCCGGGGTGCTGGCTTCGGCCAACACAAAGCACTAAGGATGAATGGAAAAAATGTTGATATGGAGACGGGGCCCCAGATTGCCTGGCCCGGGAAATACAACTAAAAAGAATACACAACACAACACACACCACACCACACACACACACACACAAAACCACAAACACCACACACACACACACACACACACACACACCACACACACACACACACACATCACACACACACAACACACACCACACACACCCCACAACACACAAACGGACATTAACCACACACAGTTTAGTTTAGTTTTTAGCTTAGTGTATTGCTACAACAAATAGAATCACATCTATATTAAGATTACAGATAATATACAATGGTACCTAATCTCTAATACATAAACACTAGTTGTAGTCCAAGAGGTTAATCCTACTCGAAACAAACCTAAACTCTATAAAACTAATCATACGTCCGCCAAAATATCATGCACAAAGCATTATTATTTTGGGGCCCCGATTACAAATACATAATAACTCCAAAGCACACCTTTTAAAACTACAAAACTAATCATAACCCCCAAAATATAATGAACAATCTTGCCCGATAAATCATTACCCAAAATTGCAAACAATCAAACAAAGTGTTAAAAGAATAACTATCTCTCAAAGTTTACCACACACCACACACACAACACACACAACAAAACACACACACCACACACACACACAACACACACACACACAAACACCACACACCACACCAACCACAACCACCAACACCACAACACACACACAAAACACACAACAAAACTGCTTTTTTGCAAAATATTTAAAAAAGGCAATTTCTACTCGCTTATAACTCTGGATAAAAACCATATTACTGACTCTCAACATGGCTTTAGATAAACGTTAAAAAACGCAATTTTACATTTTGCAGTGACTATACCCAATATTTGGGGAAAGTAAATATTATTTTGCAGGAATTTCTGTTTTTAAAAAGCGTGATTTTAAAGATAAACACATATCTCGGCAGAGTAGACAAAAATGGGGACAAGGGTTATTACTCACCAACTGTTTAAGAGTTACTTAGTCAAAAAAGTTTTTTTTACTCTTTCTACTCATTCTTTTAAAAATTATATCTAAGGGTGTCTCAAGGATCTATTTTAGACCCTTATTTTTTCTCATAATAAAATGAAAACCCATTGTTATTCAAAATAAAAATTTTTCTGATACGAACGGTGACGATACAAACCCCATTAGCTGATAGTACCTAACTCCTTACACCTTTCATATGAAAAATTTGTTTTGTTGTTGAAAATCAGGGGGATTCGGCCCAAAAAATTACTCTCAATGTTACAAAACCAAATTTTACTGTTTCAAATCTTTCCAAAAAAAATTCATGCCCCCAGTATTACTAGAAGGTGAACTGTACAACGTGTCCCTCATATATATTTTTGGGGTTAAAATATCGACGAAAACTAAAATTTTAACATATTTTAAACCCGCTGATACCAGTAAATATAAAAAAAAAGAAAAACCCCAGCCCAGCTTTTTTTTTTAATTAAAAGTGAAAATGAAAAAAAACTAAAATGATCACTCTTCTCAAAAAATGGGGGTTCTAGGGGGATTGAGGCACCCTCAACATCAGCTAATTTAAGGTTTCCGGCTCCCAGCTGAGCGCTAAAATGAAAAGCGCTGCCATGAAGCGCTGAACCCACATCAGAGTCGATCTCCATTTTGGGGGTAGCGTTTTTTTCACCCCAACCCGAGCATCATGTGTGCCTTCTATTTCTTTTCCCCCACTATGTACACATAATGTCATAATAAATAAATTTAAAGTGGTAAGTTGAATAGTAAAGTTTTGTAAATGAGCACGAGGGCAGCAGCGCCCTCGCGCCCCCGGTAACCATGGCACGGGGGCCATGATGGTTTGAACCTTTCTATCTGTATCCTTGTTAGGATGTCCTTTGTCCCCTCGTATGACTCAGCGCATCCCCCGTCCCAACAAGCCTTACCTGAGGGTTGTATATATAAAGGCATATTCTATACCAATAAAAAGTCAATAGCTTCATAGAACAGAGAAATAAGGTTAAAGCCCAGAGAAAAAGGGGATAAGCTCGCCCTAAATCCCCCCCCCCCCCCTTTCCAAGAAGGCGGCCCATGCAGTTGGGGGGTACCGCCACGCTCCCCCACATATCAAGCAGTGCCCCATCCCATTTTCATCCCTTTCCCAAACCCATATAACCCGCGTACCAGATTTTTACAGGGCGGACGCACAGGGTGCGTCATTGACGGGGCGTTGCAAAATAGGGGGCCCATCACGTGCGTCGGGTATCCAGGGGGTAATAAGGTACATAGTCAAAAACTATCAAAAATATGTGGCATACTTTTTTGCGCCCGCCATCAACTAAAACAGGTTATGTTTGTATTATTAACTTTATGTTCCCTCACCTCATCAATGTTCACTTGTCTCCTATGGGGTTGACATGGCCACTTTTTTGAAAAAATTATTAGTAGCCCAAAAATTTGATTTTTAATTATTCTTTCATTATAAATTTGTTTGACTACCCTATTTATCTCAGTTAAAATATCAATTTTAAATTTATTAAAATGTATTTTTAAATTGTTCCCTTTTTTTAAGAAAATGAGAATATATATCATTTAACAAACTTAATAAATTTATTGAAAGTATTCCTAATAGTAGGGGGTATAATATTTTTAGTGACTCCAAAAATAGAAAAGTTGCCTAATCTTGTTTTTTTCTTCATTTTGGGGGCCAATATATTCCAAAACTTAAAAATCACAATAACATTTCATTTCAAAGAAAAAGGAAAAAGTATAACATATGGTTTAAGGTTGCCAAAAGTCACGTGACTGTAAAAAGCTCAACGTGGTGTGCGTCATCGATGGACACACGTGGGAAAAAACGGAGGCATCAAAGTGATTGTGGAGCATGCCTGGGGCAACCCCAACACTGATCTTGTGTTTGCCCTGAAGCAAAGAAAATTTTTGTTGTGTGGGTGGGGTCCCGGTGAGGGCCCCGATGCGCTGCACGAGGAGGCAAAGGGGTTTGGGACTTGAGGTATAATGGCTAAGCCCAAGAACCAGGTTTTTGGGAGGCTTACAGATGCAACAGTACAGTATTTCATGCTTTAACGAGGACATTGAGATTTTGGAAAGTCTTAATACCTTGGTAGCGCAGTCCATAATGAGGGGGGGCCCGTCAAAAAGATTTCCGGCGGTTTGGGATACCCCACGGTGTTTGGACTCGCTCCCACGAGTATTTGGCTTTGTGGGTACCTGTGGAAAAGGCAAAGATCCGGATCTTCAAGTCGTTGTGATCCCTGTCTTACATGACCCCTACCCTGTTTAATATTACTAGGTTTGAACATGACACTAAATAGGCAAACTTGAAGGGGGGAATCGATGCCTTTTAAATAGTGGCTTCACTCATCATGGTGTATCGCGGGATATTACTTTTAAAATCAGTGTTTGCAAGGTGAAACTGAATCGGGCTATTACTAGCTAGTTGGGGGCAGCCCCATCTTCGACTCTATAACATGTGGCACGTACCCTAAAAACGATCCTTCCCACCGGTAGTATTGAGCGTAAAGAAATCCGGCGGGGAGAGGCCCCAAGGGGGCGCAAAAGGATCGTGGGTGGGGGAGGTTGATGTTTTTCCTGTCGAGAGTTACTTGTTAGGTTGGGACCTACGGGGGCTCGCGCAGGTGACCCCGGGAATGCTGTAAAGGGGGGCGAAGCGACGCGTCTCCCGGCTATGCCCCAATGTTTTATTGATCGGGGGGAAAATACTGATGCTGTGTACATAGCATCTATGCCTCTCTATTTTCTCGTATCGGGATGGTTTATGTTTATCTTATTGGATTCTAGGAAAAATTTCCTCTTGAACTTCCGTCGCAAAACATTTCTTTTAAAATATATTGACATTTTTTTTTAAGGAGGGGGAAAGGGAAAGGTTTACGTGCGCTTCACTCTTCTTATACTTGTGACCCGCATCGCCCCGTTCTTCTCTGCCCTTTACAATTTAAAGCGAATTTGGGTTCAGTTAGAGGTTAAAACGTTTGGGTTTTCTTTTGATTAGGTTAGGTTCATGAAACAAAAGGTGGGATTAGGTTAGTAAAAAAAATTTTTATATCTCCTATATACACTCTCCCAAATTAATACTCTCATTCTCCAAAAATATGATTTGCGACGCAAAACTCAGGGAGAAAAAAATTTCTCAGATTTCTCAAGGTAAACAAAAATCCACTCCCAATTCGTAGAGATTTCTGGTCCAAGAGTAAAACTTTACCGATGATTTTGCGATTCCCTTTAACCAGCAGGAATTTCTGGGATTGAAATTTTTCGCAGCCCTTTACACCATTCACTTATGTGCATTTTTTGATTTTTTTCCATGATGAAGACTTACAGGGTAGAGGCATATGTATGTACTGTACAGTCATATTTGTCTCGTCAACAAATCCGTGGGATTTTAACTCAATGTTTGAGACAAGAACCAGAAAACTGCAGACAGCACAAGACAAACCAAATGCTTTACGAGGCGAAATTCACGACCAAAAAAAACTGTTCGTACGTCCACAGAAACATACACATTTCAAAGGGGGTCAGTTGATCATGTAATTATGTACATATTCACTACGAGAAAAAGATACCTTACTTTGCTGATTTCGCCAGCTTTATATTTTACTTATTTTCGAATTTTCTGCGGGGGGTGTCACATGTAAATACATTATTTTAATTGCTTTGGGGCAAAAGTGTTGGAAATTTTACGAGCTAAAATTATAATGCACCTACTATGTATATTAGCGCCATACAAAATTTCATAGTGTGATACATAAATATCAAAACAAAAAGGGTTTTATCTAACTTTTTTAAAATGTTTTTTGTTGGGTATAGATAATATACAAATAAATAAATTAAGAAAATCCCGCGGTCTGCTACCCCCCCACTCGAGGGGCAGATGTGGTACAGACGTCGCCCACATTGTACTGCATAAATGACGGGAAATTTTTGAAAATCGTATTGGTTAGAAATATCAAAATACGAATGGAACCGTGTAGAAAATGCCGTCGAGTGAAAAAATTAGAACACATGGCGACGAAAACAATATTACGCTTTAACGAGGTTCCAGTACTTTTAAAATACCCCATCGAAGTGACCACGACCTCAAAGTGTCTGTTTATTATTAGGGCGAGTTGCTAGTCTACTTCGCCCATCAAAGAAAAAGGTTCACAGAAGCAGCCCGGATGTTGGATGTGCCGCGAGTACTATCGGGTCAAAATCTATCTTCACCCTTACGTGTGTGGGGGGATATATTGGCTGCAGGAGAGATGGGGTATATAGTCGACAGCGTGCCAGTTTGTGGCTCTTTACAAGATATCTCGGGAAATTTGGGGAGCAGAAAAATTGGTTAATTGTATTGGTCTTATCAGGCTGATCCAGGTACAGCGGGGGAACTATATTTTACGTAGCTGTTAAAGGGCGGGGGGATTTTTAAATTTTAAAGTTTAAGTTAAAGGTTTTTTTTAGAATTTTGAGGTAATAAAAAAATCATCAGCAAGATTGAAAGATTTAGCCAACATCAACGCGCATGGTGAAGGGCCCGTATGTTTTAACATTTTATTCCCCCCCACCCCCCCCAATTATATTTCTGCTGTCCCTGATCCATGTTATGTTCAAGGCTCTTCCCTCTCTCAGAAGCTTCAAAACTGTTTTATAATCCAGACGGGGCCAAAGACAATTTAATGTTGTTAAAAATACGATCGAGCTGTAATGATATGCCACCTGCCTATAAATGCTTCTGTATATCAATAGAGTTAGCTCCCGAGTCGTTGGGGGGGGTGATGGTTGTTGTGTATAGTACAAAGGGGTCCTGAACGGCAGCCTTCAATGCTAGCAATCCAAAAAGCTTTATATTGGTTTCACTACTTATTTTTTAGTAGCCCACCACCACCACCCTCATATAATTCCACCAACCACCGCCACCACCAATACCCCCCCAGGATGCGAACCACCGGATGCTCTCCCTCACCCACCCGGGAAACCGGGCCCCTGGACTGTTTTTCCCCCATACGTTTGGGGTACTGTAGTTTGTTGGGGTTTGTTTGTGTGTGTGTGTGGTGTTGTGTGTGTTGTGTGTGGTGTGTGTTTGGGGTGTGTGTTGTGTGTGTGTGTGGTGTGTGTGTGTGTGTGTGGCGGTGTGTATGTGTGTTGGGGGGGGTTGGCTTTTATCTAATGTTCTTGGGGGGGTAGGGAATTAAATATTATTCCCAATATACTAATCATTTCTTCCGCCAGAAGGTTATGAGATTGGTTTTGTTTGTTTCTTTGTTATAGAACTGCGCAAAAAATCACGGACGGGGGATGCATAACATTTGACTAGAGGTGGGGCTTTGGGCCCTATTTATAAGTGACTAGCAGAAAGGGTGCCCTCCGGGCACCTTTCTCCTAGCTCCTGCGGAGGACTGTGGGCCTGCGGCCCAATGGGGGTAGAGGTAGAGGTAGAGGTAGAGGACGGGTAGAGGTAGTAGAAGATGGGGGAGAGGGCATAGAGTGATCAGAGGGAAGGGGTGAAGGGTGCAGTGGGAGAATGATGGAGAAGGCGGAGAAGAGTAGGATCAGGGGGGAAGATGGGAGTCAGAAGGAGAAGAGAGGTAGGCGGAAGGTGGGAGGGAAGAAGATGTATCTCAGCTGAGACTTTGAGGGTTGAAAAAGAAGTTAGGGATGATGAGGCGGTTTGTGAAGAGGGCGGAAGGGTCATGTCTTGAGGCTGAGCGAGGTACTCCTCTATCATAGCCATGGTCTCAACTGGAGAGTCAGGAGGGGAGCTCTGGGAGGCACAGGGTTTCTTAGTAGGAGGAGACGTAAAAAGTGGGGTGTGAGGAGCTAAGGAGGAGGGAGAGGTAGTGGGAGGTCTTGGGGGGGGGGAGGGGGAGGACGTTTAGGTCGTCTGGTAAGAGTAGGCCGAGGGGATAGTTGTGGAAGGGGTGTGGGGATCGAGGAAGGGGTAGAGGACGGAGTATCTGGACTGAGGACGCCAAAGGGTTTATTTATGGAGAGAAAGGGGGCAGCAAGAGATGCAAATGAAGGACGAGGAGTGGGAGGAGGAGGAACAGGGAAAGAGAGGGTAGGAGAGGTTGTAGTAAGACGGATCCGGAGAAGTGGGATTGGAAATAAGCTGGGAGACGGGGGTAGGCGAAAAACCCTGGCAGCGAGCTTCTTGGCGGGCTTCCCATAGAGTTAAGCCCTTCGTAAATCTGATGGATGCCACTTCCGATTCTAAGTGGTAGACAGGGCAACCCCTGTAGAAGACGTTGTAGGAACCACCACAGTTCGCACAAGTGGGATATGTAACAGGAAACGTGGAACAAGCATGGCCAGGTTCAGCACAAAATGGGCAGCGGGCAAGGGAACGGCAGTTCTTGGTAGGGTGGCCAAAACGCCAGCAGGACTGGCACTGGCGAGGAGTAGGGCGGTAAGGTTTAACAGAGTAGTAGACCCCGGCAACATAAATGTTATCAGGGAGATCTTGCCTTTTGAGAGTGACTTTGGCAATGTTGGTAGGGGACTTACGGCGGCCCCAGGGTGGGATTATGTAGCAGTAAACTGCAATGGAATCATAATCATCTGCCAAAAGGTCGAGTAGGACATCCGCGCACTCGGACCATTCGGTGTTATCGACTGGGCAAGAACGCGGGGGAATGGAAACTGTTCCAGTAGAGGTGTTAAGATTTATGTCGGGCGTGATGCAGAAGGAGTTGCCATTGAGGTCTTGAAGATTGAGCAGTGCAATAGCTTGGGCCTCGGTGTCAACAGTCACCAGGCTGGACCGGTCGGGGCGTGTACGGAATGCAACCTTATCAACTTGCCGTTGGAGGCATGCCGAGAAACGTAGGGCGTTAGCAGAGTAAGGGGCGGTGCTAGGGACGATGAGGAAACAGTCCCAATTTTCAGGACCAAAAAGAGTGACGAAGGAGGGGTGAGGGAGAGAAGTAGATGGGCGTGGGCGTGAGGAAGAGGAGCCCGTGCGGAGTGTAGGTCTCCCGCCGGGAGAAGGGTTGTAGGGTGCAAGAGTAGCTACACAGGATGAGGAGGACAAAGCAGGTCGGGGTGGAGGAAGGGTAGAGGAAGGATCTGGAGGGGTAGAGCAGAGAGGCATGGATGGAGAAGGTATGGAAGAGGTAGTGGGTTCGTTGGCTGGAGTGTCACCAGGTGCTGAGGTGGGATTCTTGATCTGACTAGGGGGCTCAGGAGCACTAAGTGACTCTTGAGGGTCGAGTTTGGAGTACGGGCATAACAGTATTCTGGGCCGGAGTCAAAAGAAGAGCAGGGGTCGGTAAACCAGGGGGATCAGTAGGGTTATTTGGTAGAGGGACCGGCCCTAAATCCCCCATAAAAGTTAAATGATCATTATTGGCCATGGTAAGCCTGGAGTAATGATGGGGAAATAAACAGTCATCCATTCAAGACCCCCATGAAGGGAAAGAGCATTGGTACAAAGGGTATACCGTGCCCGTGGCACCATGAGGCCGTTTATGACAGACCCTCATATCCCATCAGCACGGCTCACACACCTTAAGAGGAAAGGGGGATAAGAGAAGGTACAAAAGGAGAGATAGAGGGAAGGAGGGGAAAAAAGAGGAAGACAGGAAAGGCCAGGCAAAATTCGTCAGACCGATCACAGAGGCCCGAAGCCAAGGGAGCTACCAGGTCGTCCCCCGGGCGTCAGGCTCCAATCCCCGGGCCCGAAGCCCCTCCACGATGACAACGGGCCTTGGGAACGGGGGAGGAATAGTATTATTAGTTCCTGGAGATTCAGACAAGGTGTGCCACTCCTCTTACAAACCACCATGGCCTGAAATGAGGAGCGACCAAAAAGTGTTAAATTTCAAGTTACAGAAAATGGCTTCATTTCCTAATAATTTTAACTTATGAGATACCAACTCCCTATAAGTGACCACAAATTGCTATTTTATCATCCATTAGGCTTTTTCTATGAATTCCTATTGATTCCTCTTCCATGCGATGCTCATCTCCTTTGCATTAGCCCTTGAGCCTGTGGTGGGAAACAACTCGCTGTCCCGGGACACAGGGCTAGTGTGACATATGGGTTACCACAGGTACCTTCTTTAGGTTACCCCAGGTACTCATTTAGCGACCTATAGCAAAAGGAAAGATGAACAGCTTTTTGGGCTGCACGCCGACTGGCCTGGCCGGGATTCGAACCAGGGCCCGCGAATTCGTAGCTAGGTGCGCTAGCAACTACACCACGGAGGTGCATTCATTGTGCTCTAATACAATTTGTTATAGTTTACCTGGAAAAATGAATGCACAGCCTTAAATAAAATTGCAAGGTTAGGCCTATTATATTTAAAATATTATCTGGTTCGTCATCACAGAATTGTCATTAACATTTTGCACTCTTATAATGTCTTATAGTTTCCTTATAAAAATAGAAAAATTTGTTCACTGTCAGTAAAGAAAATGTCACGGTTAAAATTTGGCATGTATTGTCAGCGTTGTGTAAAACTCACCAGCAAGTATATCCGGTATTGCTAACGTCGGGTAAAATTCACTTGAATCCACAAATATAAGGGTAATTATAAGAGAGAGAAAAGGCGCACTACCCCTCACGGCAGGAGGCTAAGATGCACTTATGGAAAGACTGCTGCGTACTCTTCCTTATCACGCAGTAAATGCGGGAGAGATAAGACGCTGGGAGAGATTTACCCGACATTGGCATTCTAGGTTAAGGAGACCGCCCATCTTTCTCCGCTCCGCCCAGAGATCGAACCCAAGATTTTTCGGTTGTGAACAGAGCGTACTAACCAGTACATTACGGATTAACCCGTAACCGTGTGTGTGTGTGTGTGTGTGTGTGTGTGTGTGTGTGTGCATGTGTGTGTGTGTGTGTGTGTGTGTGTGTGTGTGTGTGTGTGTGTGTGTGTGTGTGTGTGTGTGTGTGTGTGTACGTGTGTGTACTTACCTCTGCTCTACCTTTCTCCTTCACCAGTACAATCTGGTGTGCGGTCAGGCTTTCCTCCAGACATCCTTCCAGAGTGTATACATGTTCGGTGCCTTAGTAGGAGCACCTGTCAATGGCTACCTGTCTGATAAGTAAGTATAGAGAATATTGTGATGCCGGCAGTTTTTTTCCCTTCTACTGTCGTTGTGATGATGATATTCTTAAGGGAGCCTGACCCCCACCCTCTCTCTCTCTTTAGACACCTGGCAATACAAAGTTTTAGTCACGTGTTACGAACGTGACAATACTGACACACATAAATGTACGAGGTCGTCAACAAAACACTTGCATGTATACAACTAATGTTAAATCATAACTTTTGAAAACAAACAACAAACACCAAGTGGATATTGAAATTCCGGTTTGAGCCCGGTTCTTTTACACAATCCTCAGACAGACTTTTCCCTCACTAGTAATTCTGACACAACATTGGTAACACATATATGATAATTGAATCACACGGAGAAACAACATGACACAATTAACACCAGACATAAACCCAAACTTAACACTAGAACTAAACGTTGCTCTCATAAACTTACTTACAACATACTACATACTGCTAGAGAAGACGGAGAGAGGACAAGTCACACACTCACGTGAACCACGAGGTCGGAACAGAGAGTCTGTCCCAGGGTAGGCTGAGCAGGAAGTAGGAAGTAGGAACACGTCCCGAAACTGTGTTCGAGGTCTTACCTACGATTATAAAGCACGTAAAGAGTTAACAGGGTGGAATTTTCGGAGCGTGAATACGTATATTCGAACCATACCTCACATCACACCCCATCAAGGAGGAAATTTCCTGTAGGGAAATTTCCTGTTCCTAAACTCTAGACAAGCAGTCAGCTAGGATCTCGACCACGTAGGTGTCTTATATCTAGATTATATTCCTGCAAAAGCAAATTCGAGAGAGTCAATCTGAGATTGTTGTGCTTGACCTGCTTAAAAACTGTAAGGGGTGATGATCAGTGTGCACTGTATTGAGGTCACCTGTACAAAGATACACAGCAAAATTTTGTAATGCCAGGATAAGGGACACCAACTCCTTTTCTATAACCAAATAATTCTTTTGAGCGGGACTAAATTTCTTACTGAAGTAGGAAACAGGATGATTAACTTCCGAGTAGTTTTCTCGTAACAAAACAGCTCCTGCCCCAACATTACTCGCGTCACAGGCCAGCTTAAATGGTTTACACGAGTCAGGTGCTTGCAATACAGGTTGACAGCACAACACACCCTTGAGCTGGCGAAAAGCACCATCACATCCCTGGGTCCACAGTAACTTCGCTCCCTTCTTTAACATGTCTGTTAGAGGGTAAAGAATTTTAACAAAGTTATTGATGAACATTCTATAGCACCCTAACACTCCTGTGGAAATTATCCACTAAAATCGTTCTCTAATTAGGAGAATGGTATTTATTTGAATGGTGGAATTTGACGCCTCCCCTGTCGAAAAGGGAGACGAATAAAAATTCCACCTATGTATATATTATTATAGATTTGGTTATAAATTAAGATGCATTAAATATAGTAATATAATTCTGGTGGATTTCACCTATAATACCATAACTAATCAAAGGATTAAAATAATATAAGAATTGTGAGGAACTTCCAACTATAGGAGTAAACATTATTGGAACGCTCCACGTGTAGCTCCATCTGTCTTGATAAGGGTTTTCAGTCAAGACATCATTCACGCATTAGTCCTACACGATGAAGGTGTAGCCACTCTTGATTGTACAGTAAGGTGTAGTCACGCTCATTTTAATACGTGTGAGCCGTAACCGATCAATCGGTTAAGACCAGGACGAGGTGGTAAACACACCATAATAGTATCGCGCCAGGAACTGTGAAAAGTAACCGTCGGCCTACCACAGTCGCCGCCATTACGTGCACCACAATCACCAGCCCTGAGCCGCCCCACAGCGCTTACCACCACTCCCTCATATAATAATCAAGCCTTCAAATCATCAACCCATCTACCACTGCTGAGTACACCTTAGTTAGCGTCTAAATAGGGTATCAGTGCAGTCTAGGTAGTTCTTGGGTTAATAGCAAGGTGAGTTCACGTCAATTATTACTATAATTTCAACATTTTGGTGCCCCGAGTGAGGATTCTCTTTGGGAATGTATGAGGTAGCCGTTGTGGGACACAGCTTATGTCCTCAGCGATTGGCGGTGGAAAAAGTGGAACTCAGGCTCTTTCATGCACCCGGCGGTCGCGCTGACCAATTTAACACAGACGCACGTCTCAATGCAGTACTTCAGTGGCCTCATGACCTCACAGTTCTCTTTCTGGGGGGTAACGATATAGATGATAATTGTAGCCCCAGCCAGAGTCATCATAAATAACATAAAAAGTATAGTGAAGAAAAAGAGGAGAAATGTGGCAGTCAGGTAGGAGTGTGTTTAATAGAGCCTAGGAAAACCAACCGCTCTCCCGCTATGATAGGGTCAAGGAGGCTATAAGTAGGGCTTTGAAAAGGGAATTAAAAGGCTATGCAGTAGTACACTTTAACGCGCAGCCTTTTGAGGCAGATCTTTCCCGAGATGAGGTGCACTGGACAAGGCGAGGTTGTTATTTTGTAGAAGCCAAGTTTATAAATTTCATAAAGTGTCGGAAAGGGGAGTGGGATGCTATCCAAGCACTAGGTGGATACTGGTCTGATAAAGCGATATAAACACCAGTTTCCCCGCTCCCTTTGGTTAGACAACTTTGACTTGGCCGCCGTACTTGCCCGCCGAGCCATAGACAGCCACGGCACACAGGCTGCATTAGTAAAGCTACCATCCGCCAACAACAATGTTTGTGAAGTTAGTAGTTACATTAAATAAAGTGGTGGATGGTTATAGGCCTGGCTTCGCGCCTTGCTAGGCCGAGGCAACGGCACATCCACCCTTAGAATTAAATCATTAAATTAGGGAACCCTAACTCATAAACTTGCATCCAATTTTTTTTTTTTTTTTTTTTTCATTTCATCTAATCAATTAAAATCATGGCGGAAGGGACTAAAGCATTAGCGGCTAAATTAGGATGGCTTACACGAATATATAACAAGTGTGAGGAAGCAGCTGAGACTATCCATATTGACTATAAAAGTTTAAAGTCAGGTCTGCTAATGCTAAAAACTAAATGGGATATTTATGAAGAGGCTTACTTTCAATTATTAGAAGCTGGGGATAAAGAATTTATTAATTATGAGACCAAGTATGATCATTAATGTACAAAATACATGGAAACAGTATTCAAATATGAGAACTTAGTGCGTGATCAGATACCCACAGCCAAAGCCTCTTTACCCCAGCTTAAATAACCAGATTTGTGATTGATGATAGGACTTATTTAACAGAGGTGCATAAATTAACCTATTTGTTAGGTCAGTTGAGAGGTTCTGCATATCTGCTGGTAAAGTAATTAACAGTAGAAAATGCTAATTATAATGTGGCACTCAAGATTCTTAGAGATAATTATGAAGATAAAGATCTGAAAACAAAGAATCTTTTTTCCAAGCTCATGGATCTACTGAGCCCTTCTCACAATCACAGAGAATTGGAAGAGTTCAGAATAACTTTAAATTGCACACTAAGAGCCATTGAAGGTCATAAACCCTTGACAGAGTCAGACTGGATGGTCAGTATCATGATATGGAGAAAACTACCAACCAGGATGCGAGACCGCTTAAATCAAAGGTACAATAGTAATTACTTCACGGTCAAGCAAATAGAGGCGGGATTATTACAAGAGTGCAAACATTTGCAAGGTATTGGGGCAGGAACACCCCCACGGGAATTGAGATAACTAGACCTAAAGGTAATCAGCGATATCAGCCACCTTTAGAGTTTAAAGAGCCCTCATTGGTGGGTAGTTATCCCGCTCCTACTAAAGTTACGATGGGAAGAAAACCGGTAGATAAGTTTCAAACTAGACCAGCCGGTAAACCACCACTAGGACCTACTCAAAGAACAGGTGCCATTCCTAAATATAGGGTTATTACCAGTGAAGTCAGAAAAAAATGTGCTTTCAGCGAGGAAGAATATCGACCCTCCACTTGTAATATATACCCAGATTATACCACTATGCTCAAAAGGTTAATGGACCTGGGAAACTGCCTAACCTGCCTTAGTGGTAATCATGCAATACAAGCCTGTCCTATTAGTCTGGGTATTTGTAAGAAGTGTAGAAAATCCATTCATCACATAGCCTTATGTCCTAATGGTGATGTGAGAACAGACCCTACGGTCGTTAAAATGGCCGTAACTAATATGAGTAGTTCATCCGCTGTCCCTACGGCATAATTGAAGGTGAGCCACAATGGTAATTCAGCAATTGTGAAAACAATGTTTGACAGTGGTGCACAAAGATAATTTATTAGTGGAGAGATAGTTTATCTATTACAACTACCTATAATTAGCAAAGTGAACTTAGCCATTTCGGGCTTTCGGGCCAATAAAGAAGCTCAACGTTTTGACATTGTTCGACCACTAGTCCAATTAGGAAATTATAAGTGTAGGGTAGCTGCTGTAGTTAATAACATCGGTATACATTTAACGGTAAAAGGACTTAAAACTACAGCTGAAATGTTGAAACAGAAAGGTGTTAGACTAGTTAAAAATACCTTTGAGGATGTTGATGGTCCATACCAATTAATAATAGGCGCTGATTATTTTGATAACATTTCCATTTTCACCAGTGCCGGTGGTGATGTTATAATGGGACCTATCCCACAAACCACTCACCAGCCTGAACAAGAGGAATGCATTCCTAGTCATGCACAACCCCTCTTGATTGCTAGAATAGGAACTTCATTAGTACCCACTCAAATCAATGAGTTATTGGAAGAAGGGGATATCCCCGTGCATACATTTTGGGATCTAGAAACTATCGGAATCATACCTGAACAGTTACCTAAAGAGGATCAAAATACTATAGATCACTATGATAATACTGTCAATTATGTATATGGTAAATATGAAGTAGGTCTACCTTGGCAAATAAATGCCCCTGTGTTACCTTCCAATTATCACATAGTTACGAGCCTATTAATTGTTCAATAAGAAAACTGTAGACAAATCTGTCTAAATTGGAGTGCTATGATAAGATCATTCAAGATCAATTAAGGGATGACATTATCGAAAAACTGGAAGGAGCAGTAAATCATAATATAGGACATTATTTACCCCACCATGCAGTGGCCAAAGATTCATCAACCACCCCCATTAGAATAGTTTTCAATTGTGGTTTCAAAACTAAACAAGATGCTAGTTTAAATGACTGCCTTCAGACAGGACCAAATCTCTTGTCTAATCTAGGAGATGTCCTAGTAAAATTCAGAACAGATAAATTCGTCTATGCGGCTGATATATCTAAGGCTTTCCTAAGATTAGGTCTAGGGGAAGAAGACATAAATTTCACAAAATTCCTATGGCCTGAAAATATATCTCGGGAAGATAGCCCCCTAGCCACATATAGGTTTAAGTCAGGTCTGTTTGGTTCTTGCTCAAGCCCCTTTTTATTAAATAAAACATTACAGTACCATTTTAAGGGTTCTGATAGCCCAGAATTGGGGAAGAACTTCTATATGGATAATTTGCAGGGGACAATAAATTCTGAGGAAGAACTAATACAAATTTATAACCTGGCTAATAAAGAATCCAGGAAGGCCAGCCGCCCCTTACAGAGTTGGAATACTAATTCTCCAAGGCTAGAAGGGATAATCAGGAAGGATTTCCTTAATTATACGCCACCAGAGGTCCAATCAGTGTTAGGATTATGGTGGAATGTAAAATCTGATGAACTAAGATTAAAGTGTCCCGATTTTTTTTATGTAGTCCTAACAAAGAGAACACTCTTAAGTCAGGTCAACCAAGTATTTGACCCCTTGGGCATAGTCAGACCAATAACTATAAGGGGTAAATGTTTAATACAGAAGGCCTGGGGAGAACACCTCGATTTTGATGGGAAATATACAACAGAATGGAAGACTATAAAATCTGAGTTCAATTAGATAAATGAAGTTCACACACATAACTAGGAGAATAAATACTGATGGGCGACAACCCCAGCAACTACACATACTTTGTGATGCTTTAAAAAGTGCATATGGTGCACTTTCTTAGACGGTGCTTATCTTAAAGCAGGAGAGGAATGTAATTTAATTATGTCTAAAGCTCAGGTTGCCCCAATTAAGCCTAGAACATTGCCTCAAATGGAACTGACTGCATTAGAATTAGGCACTAAATTAGCACAATATCAAAGTAATTTATTACAAATTGGTGAAGTATATATGTGGACCGATAGTGAAATTTGCCTACACTGGTTAGTGAAACATAACACAAAAATCCCTTATGTCAGGAACCGTGTTGGTAAGATAAATTATTTAGGTTCCACATTTCACTATAATCATGTTGCTACCAAGGAAAACCCAGCTGATATTTTGTCCAGAGGAACAACTATCCTCAAATTAAATATAGGATTATTGTTTAAAGGTCCTACCTGGCTGAAAAATAATAATGAATGGCCTAAGCAAAAGGTCTATAGTAAGTCAGACATATCAGAAGATATAATTATGGAATCTATATTGATCCCAGATCCTGTTATGGATATAAAAAGGTTTTCCTTATCAAGCAAACTATTAAAGACTACTAAATTGGTCTTCAAATTCATAAAGTGGGATAGTTCTGATCCTTTGAAGTTTTGGGTTAGAACAATACAAAAGCAGGAATTTCCTGAGGAATATCAGCTCTTAGCCTCGGCCAGCCCCCGTAGGAACAAACTTATCAAATCATTAGGTCTGTACCTAGATAATGAGGGCATCATTAGGTGTCGAGGAAGAATTTGGAATGCTGATCTTCCCGATAAAACCTGCAATCCCATGCTAATTCCCAAACGTCATCATCTTACTAAATTGCTAGTGAATGAACCTCATGGGAACTCGTTACATGGCGGAATGGCTGACACATAGCCTATCTCAGGAGGGAATTTTGGATACCGCAGGGTAGACAGGCAGTTAAATACTACCTCAAATCTTGTATCAAATGCAAGAGATATGAGGGAAGACATCACCTATCCCGGGCCCCCTAAACTCCCCATGGATCGAGTACAATTATTAAAACCAATTGAGGTAGCTGGTGTCGACTATACTGGGGCAATAATAATTACAGGAGATAATGCTCCCCCCAAGAAAGTATATGTCTGCTTATTTACTTGCACCTCTACAAGGGCTGTTCATTTAGAAATAGCTGATGATTTAAGTGCCGAAACATTTATTCAAGTGTTCCGGCATTTAATTTATGGGAGAAGACTGGAACCCTTTCCTTTAATAGATACAGGGGAAGATATACAAGATACTACAATAAATGACCCGGCTCAACATCTCCGGGAAGGTTATCACACCTTAAGTAAAATTTTAAGGTCATGGGATAAGCATTGGAGTGCAGATTATTTACTGAGTCTAAGGGAAAAGTCTTGTGGGGCTCAACAGCCAGAAAATCTAAGTCCAATTAAAGTAGGAGATATAGTAATCCTTAGGGAGCTATGCCCCGTTCGCAAAGGCCTCTAGGAAAAATAGCAAAATTGCATACTGATGGAAAGGGGATTGTGAGGTCGTGGAGTTTACTAGTGAGGGGACAACGATGTGTGCGGACGGTAAATAAATTTGATTCCCCTAGAGTTAGCTGAAGAGGTAAATGAGGACTCTAAGTCTGCGTCTGGCAGGCCAACTCAGGGATTCCCGACCTCGAAGGCAAGCTAATTTAAAGTGTAAAAAACCCCTTGGAGAAACCTCATTTAAGGGGTTCAAATTACCTGAAGCAAACCTTCATTTTTCGCCAGCCCCCAGTTGTGGAAATTATCCGTAAAACCGCTCTTTTATTAGGAGAATGGTATTAATTTGAATGGTGGAATTTGACGCCTCCCCTGTCAAAAAGGGAGACGAATAAAAATTCTACCTATGTATATATTATTATAGATTTGGGTATAAATTAAGATGCATTAAATATAGTAATATAATCTGGTGGTATCCACCTATAATACCACAATTAATCAAAGGATTAAAATAATATAAGAATTGTGAGGAACTTCCAAGTATAGGAGTAAACATTATTGGAACGCTCCACGTGTAGCTCCAGCTGTCTTGATAAGGGTTTTCAGTCAAGACATCATTCACGCATTAGTCCTACACGATGAAGGTGTAGCTACTCTTGATTGTACACTAAGGTGTAGTCACGCTCATCTTAATATGCGTAAGCCGTAACCGATCAATCGGTTAAGACCAGGACGAGGTGGTAAACACACCATAACAGTATCGCGCCAGGAATTGTTAAAAGTTACCGTCGGCCTACTACAGTCGCCGCCATTACGTGCACCACAATCACCAGCCCTGAGCCGCCCCACAGCGCTTACCACCACTCCCTCAAATAATAATCAAGCCTTCAAATAATCAACCCATCTACCACTGTTGAGTATACCTTAGTTAGCGTCTAAATAGGGTATCAATGCAGTCTAGGTAGTTCCTGGGTTAATAGCAAGGTGAGTTCACGTCAATTATTACTATAATTTCAATAACTCCTATGAATCTTCTCAACTCTTTCTTAGATGTTGGTACAGGAAAATTATTGATGCATGTAACTTTTGCCAAAGGAGGAGCAACGACTCCTTGTCCTATAACATATCCTACATATTGTACAGTGGCTTTAACAAACTCATATTTTGCTAAATTTACCAAAAGGTTAGCAGATGACAGATTGGTTAGCAGAGCCCCTAGTCTCTCTAAATGTTCTTTCCACGTGTCGCTATAAATCACATCATCGATGTAGACTACACATCCAGGAATATTTGCTATACGGACGTTCGTTAGCCTTTGATAAGTAGCAAGGGCATTAGGCAGGCCATAAGGCATAACATTACATACATATGTCTGCTCAAGTGTGGTGAAACAGGATATTCCTCTAGCTCTAGCAGTCAAAGGTATCTGCCAATAACCTTTAGGCATATTAATTTTTGTGATGAATTTGGACTTCCATACATGTTCAATACACTCCTGTACCCTAGGTAGAGGGTAAATATCGCTACGTGTCACCTCATTGACCTTACTATTGTCTATGCAAAAACGTTGGGAACCATCAGGCTTGGGGACGAGGGTGAAAGGTGAACTCGAGTGCTCGTAGCTGCTTCAATGAGTCCCCACGCCAGCATGTACTCCAGTTCTTTCTTGATGATATCCGCCCGTTTTAGGTGCACTCTGTAAGGAGACTATTTGATTGGTTTGGCCTCTCCAACATATATATCATGGTGTGTTAGTGTGGTGCGGCCAGGCGAAGTTCTGAAAAAATCTTGATGTTCTCCGAGAAGGCTGGAAAGTTCCTTGCGTTTCTCGGGGGAGAGGTGTTCAAGCTTCTCCATTATAGCATCCCGGTACACAGTGTTGTCCTTCCATAAAGTATTTCCACTCACAGGCAGCAAGCACACTTGCTCATCCTCCACTAGACTCAGTGACGCTGCACAGACAGGGGCGTTGGGCGCGCTGCCGGCGAAGAGTCACTCTGGAGATAAGGCTTGAGCATATTTACATGACAGAGGCGTTGGTGCTTCCTGCGGTCAGGGGTAAAAATAATGTAATTAACCTCACATGTAGGCACCAGTTCTTCTTACATGACTCGTTAGGCCCCCGTCACACATTCCATAATCGAACCATGATAGCGCCACCAATTTGATTATTGACGCTATCGTTTAATTTGACCACGATAAACGCAGTCCACGATAGCCTCACAACAATGTCACGCTGCCGGTACGTATGTGTCATGATGGTCGTAAGATGGTCACGATAGAGTCATGACAGCTGTAAGACTACATCACGAATGGAAAATCAACGGTCATTTTGTCGTCACGATAGAGCTACGATAACCACGAATGTGCCATGACGGTGCCATGAACGTACCACGATAGCGTCAAGAGCCTCACACATGGGTGGATGTTGCCATGGTAATGGAGAAGGAAGATAAAGATGGGAGAAACCCGGGTTGGGTACGTGTTGGTGATAGAGAAGGGGGGAAACGGGGGATGGGGTTGTAATAAAGAAGGGGGTGTTGTGGGGAAACGGGGGGAGGAGGGTTGGGGATAGAGAAGGCGTTTGTGGTGTTGGTGGGGATGTGTGGTTACAAGGGTGGCATCTTCACGTGTTTAGGGAGTAGGGGGTAGGAAGTAGGGGGAGGTGGTGTCACCGCGTGATGGGAGTAGGGGGGTAGGGAGACGAGGGGGGGTGTCACCGCGTGGTGAGGGAGTATGGGGGTGAGAGACGAGAGGGGGGGTCACCATGAGGTGAGGGAGGAGGGGGTAGGTAGTAGAGGGTGGGTGGAGGTGAATGAGAAAAAGGGGGGAAGGCGGAGGGGATTGGGAAAAAGGGGGGGAAGGTTGGGAAGACAGAGCGGGTAACGGTTTCTTATCGTCACGATAGACATAAGACGATCATGGTCACGAAGCTGCTACATAGATATCGATAGCGTCACGATAGACTTACGATAGTGCTGCGTTGGGTGCAAACATCGGGGAGCTTCCCGATTTTTTAGTGCACGCACTAACTTTCGTGGCCTTGGCCGAGCGCGTCACGAGCGTCACGATGGGTCACGATGGACCCATAACCAGGACCTGACGCGCTGCGCATTGCATTGTTGGCGCGTTCGTGGTTCGATTATGGAATGTGTGACGGGGGCTTTAATAATAACGTAAGGCATTGGCAGGAAAATATCCGTTTGGCAACTCTGACTAACGCTGTGGCGTTCATGATTTAACCGTTTCCACGCCAGGGCCAGAAGCCACAAAACACTTAAAGACCTTTTTTTGGTCGTTAGTCCAACGACGGAACCCACAGCGCGGAAAATTCGTCGATTTCGTCGTTAACATGCACACTGGCCAACGACTGCTCAAAGACCAGTATTAGCAGAGGTCGGAAGTCTCCAGGCATGCTCATTATTGCTTGGTATGCTATGAAATATCTTTTTTATAGGTGAATGTAGACATATGATTGCATTTGGATGGATATTATTCATATATATGATTAAAGAGATGAAATACAAGCAAGGGACTCATCTACGTCTGGCAGCGTGGCCTTTGGCAGCAGCAGCAGCAGCAGGATGAAGCTCGTGAGGTGGATATCAACACCAACTTCACCAAGGGAGGTAGATGTCTTTGGTAATATTTAGTAGTGGAGCAAGAACCCCTTGAGGAATCCTATGATCCCTGGTGATATCCTATGGTGCTATCACAGACGTGGGAGCTGACTGTCTTCTTCAGGAAGGCACAGGTGAGGCGGATAACTGCGGGTTTTTACTCAAAACTGTTGAGTGTGGCGGCTGGATCCGCCAGCTCCTCCGCCACTGTAGGTTTGGGCAGGCTTAAACGTCTTATTACTCGTTATTATACAACTTAGTGATTATGGTGAGATGTTATATATACTTGTCATTATCTAAATCAATGTAGCACCGTGTGTCACCTTAAATAAGGGTGATTTAAAGATGTTATGATGAGTTGACTGATGACGGGGCAGAGTGACGGAGAGGCCTTGCCGCGGGGCCTCTCCATAACACAAATATTCACTATTTTAACCCACACACACACCTTCTACCACCAAAACACTAGCAACACAGGCTCCTTTATTATACATCTTACTATCTGATACATTAAAACTCCTTAAAACGCAAGCATTCCGAATAAAACGAGAATTAGTTTGAGATGACGGGGCAAGAAGGCGGGGAGAGGCAGTCTGGCATGCCATTCTTGCCCAGAAATATGTCTCGCTGACTTGTGATTGGTCGAGAAGTTTTAAAAACTGTTTGTCATTGGCTGGTGACTGATGACGCGCTTGATGACGTCATTACTCGCCTTAGCCAGTCAGCGCCTTCCGACGCGTTAACGACCGAAAAGGGAGGCTTTGTAGCTTTCGTCGTTAGGAAAAGAAGTTCAGAGAGATGGTCGTTGCTGGCGCAACTACCTTTGTTGCTGGGTTCCTGCCCAGTGTGCTTCTTGCCTTGACTCCGGCAACACGTGTGTGTGTGTGCTCCCTTCCTGTCTCAAGAATAAACGCAGGCAAATAGGAAATATTATCCACCCTACACACCTTAACAACAACAACAAGACTCTCACCACCGACCCAAAACACTGACTCTTTTAAGCACCTCATATGGCCCACTGTAGTTGGCCTGCAGGGGTCGCCCTTGAAATGAGAGGACCACCAGGACTTTATCCCCCTCCTTAAATATCCTCTCACGAGCCCACTTGTCATATCATGTCTTCTTTTTTTGCTGGGAAGATTTTTAATTATCCCTGGGTACTTCCCAGCCTCTCCTGAGCTTACCTTTGAGGTCAGTGATAGTCTTTAACAGTCCCAGGGAAGGCTCGTCATCCAACCACCGTTCCTTAACAACGTTCAGAGGAAGTCTAACCTCGTGACAGAAGATAAGCTCAAAGGGAGAATAGCCAAGACACTCATTGGGCACCTCACGAGTGGCGAACAGAACATAAGGGAACCCCTGATCCCAATCTTTCTCATTTTCTCGGCAATATTTCCTCTACATGGTTTTCAAGGTTTGATGGTATCTTTCTAGGGCACCCTGGCTTTGTGGATGGTACGCACTAGAAGTTATGTGGTTAATACCCATCTCTGAGGGCTTGCTGGAAGGTGTGAGAGGTAAAATTTGATCACTGCTCTGATTGGATCTCCTTAAGCAGGCCAAAATGTGAAAAAAATTCAACAACTCCCTAACCACAGTTTTTGCGTGGATATTACGTATGGGAATAGCTGCGGGATATCTAGTAGACATATTCATGTGAGTTAGTATGTAACTATAACCTGCAGAAGTCTTAGACAAGGACCCTACTATATCAACGAGTACTTTGGTAAAGGGCTTGTTGAAAGCAGGTATAAGACTTAGTATAAGGGGGGCAGGTGCAATAGAGGCTTACCCACCATCTGGCATGTGTGACAGGAGCGACAGTACTTTTCCACGTCTCTACGAATCCCGGGCCAGTAGAAGTGGCGCCATATCCTGTCCAGTGTTTTTCGTATGCCCAGATGACCTGCGAAGTTGTTATCATGAGCCTCACTGATAATTTCATTCTGGTAACATTTAGGAAACATTACCAGGTGTACCGTTGTCCACTCGGTATCCTCATGGCAAACAGTAGGCGGAGTCCACCCTCCTCATCAGGACGTCACGATTAAGGTAGTAAAGCGATGCAGGGTCGTTTTCGTCTTCGAGAGCTTTTCTCAGCTGCCGCAGTTCAGCATCTGCACGTTGGGCTGCTACCACGGCTTCCCGGTCTCTACCTCTGTCAGAGTTAAAACTCATCCCTGTACTTACTTCAGGTTCAGGGTTAAACAGAACTTCCAAGTTTAAGTTGTCGTCAACAAGAGGTTAGCGACTGTACTCCACCGGAGCATTGGATCCTTCAGGTGTTGAGCGGCGAGACGTCATGGCGCGGGTGACAACACACACGGGGAATAGGTCTGGAAAACTCTCCTCTAACTGTAAAGTACTAAGACTTATCAGGCCGTTCAGACAACACTAGTTTCGGAATCATTCTCCCACCAGCCAAGTCATTACCTAAGAGGAGATGCACATCAGGGACGGGTATTTTCTTCACAACACCTACCAAGGCAGGCCCGACAAACAGAGAAGAGAGCAGATAAATATAAACCAGGGGCACAGAACATACTCCACATAATGAGTTTATCATTATTCTCCTGCCAGTCTCCCTCGTCGGCACCATTCCTTCCAGTAACAAGGTATTTAAGGCTCCCAAATCCCTAAAAATCTGTATCTCCCTTTCTTCCCCGTCAACCATAATAGTACCTGACGACAAGAAAGGGTCATAAGTACCTCCCCTTCATTAACATCTCCCCGACCCTTTTTGGGGAACTCACAATCATGCGAAATGGGTGAGGTTAATCCAACATCATTAATACTAAAACAAGATACAAGGGAAACAGGTTTTGTGTCTCTATCCTCAGAGCTAGTAAGTACCTTAAGTGTCTCAGTAATTAGCGCCTTATCAGTAGAAGGAGAGGCTACAAACACAGGCTTTGCATTATAAATATCACGCGACTTCTTCCAACATGAATTCACCTGGTGGCCCACTTTCCCACAATAACTACAACTTCTTGGCATAGTGGTTATCTTGTTAGCCTCAATTTCAGCCACTTTAGTTTTGAGTTGAGCGTTACTAAAACCACCAAACGAAGTCGCTGGTTTCCTAAAGTCAGCATGATTCACCTCTACTCCCTTTACGGGGCGAGGGTGCTTCTCAGATGAGCATCGGTGTAGTAACACGTAATTATCAGCAAGTACTGCCGCATCCTCAACTGTAGTGACATTCTTCTCTTGTAAAAAGACGGAGACTTCTCTCGAAACACTCCTCTGAAACTCCTCCAACAAAATGAGTTCACATAAATGAGATACATTTGTAACTTTCTGAGAGCGTAACCACTGTTGAAATGCATCCCTTTTTACACGGGAAAATTGTACAAAGGACTGACTTGGTTGTTTCCCTCACTCCCCAAACTTCTGGCGGTAAGCTTAGGAATGAGTTGATAAGCCTTCAATATTTCTGCCTTAACAGTATGGAAATCACCACACTGTGTCTCTGACAAAGCTACGAATGCACGCTGTTTCTTACCCGTCAATACACTCTGCAAAAGGATAGGCCAATAGTCTGTCGGCCAAGACAGGCTATTTGTAATTTTCTCGAAAAAACGAAAATAAGTCTCCGCATCACGTTCAGAGAAAGGAGGCACAAGCTTCACATGTTTAGAAACAGCAAACATAATAGGATCCCTCTGTTTTTTTTTTTTTTTTTTTTTCTCTGTCTGACCTTTGAATCTATTTCAAGGTTAGTACGCTCTAGCTTAACATACTTTATCTGCTTCATTAGCAACTGTAACTGAACTTTAACCAATTCCAATTGTAGATGCAAGTCACTTGCTTCAGTAGCAACTGTAACTGAACTTTAGCCAGTTCCAATTGTAGATGCAAGTTACTTGTGGCAGTTTCCTGCAGTGGAGTTCTATCTTTGCCAGCGCCAAATAATAATTAGATAATTCTAATTGTAGATGCAAGTCACTTGTGGCAGTGTCCTGCAGTGGAGTTCTATCTGCGCCAGCGGTACAGGCCGGCAGTGACGCCTTAAGCTCCCTTACGTTAACATCCTTAGTCACAGGAAGATCAAACTCACCAAGGCATAAATGTGACAAAACCAAATATACCAACTGCTCTTTAGTGCAAGAAGAGGTACTATCTATTTCAAGGCACTGTGCTACTGACCTTAACTCGTGCTTATCCAACGCAGTCACTTGTTCCGCCGTAGATTTAGAACGACAGAACTGCACTGCGTCACTCTCATTTATCACAGGCATCGTGAATCACTTTC
>JACEEZ010003204.1:41087-70228 GCA_016584305.1 Chionoecetes opilio
GCGAAGAGATCCAAACTGTTTGCAGTTCGACGTTTGATAACTCGACTTTCTACAACCTTCAGCTGAAGGAGGTAACCGTGGGGTGTGTGGTGTGGGGGAGTGGGTTAGGTACGCCCGTAATAACAAAACAAAACTCTCAAACTCTGCATGCAATTCTCCTATGTAAATTGGATCCTGAGACGATTTAATATACTTCCATTTTTTGCATTTGGAAATTCTTACTATCAAAATAGCACTTTTATATTGCAACCCTTATCGAAATAATCTAAATGAGTACGCAGTGTCCGTTGGTCCGTTTATTGACTCATGCACCAATAGGAGTTCCAATGAATCGTGGTAACTTCTCCGATCAGATTGTTCATCAGCCTACTCACATGTCACACCATCTAAGTTGGCCTAGAAACGTTGGTCCCTCATGTCCTTCATTAGACCTCAACGGGAATGGTCGGTCGTGGTGAGCCACGAGCCAGTGAACCCGTCTCTGGCCTGCGTCCCACCACTGCGCGCAGGCCTCTGCACCCGCTTCACATATTTCGGTTCTCTGGTGTGGTAGAGAACTCCAAACCTCTACGGATTTGACCAGGATCTCCTGGATCTGATCCCCGCAGTGAAGGGAATGCGTCTCGTGCACTGGCCAGGCTTGCACTGAGCCAGTGGTCTGTCTGCCAATCTAGTGCTGACAAGTTCAGCTTGTGTGAATGCGGGGTCATTACACTGGTGTCCCATACTCCTCGCCAGCCCTCAGCTTCAAGATCTTGTCCGGCGAACCTCGGTCGTCCTCACTCTGACTCACCATCAGCGAGAGTAGGACACTTCTGATGTACGAACCACTGCCTCTGTCCCACGTAAAGTCACAGCCTGTTTGGACCTCTTGGCTGCGATCCCTCATCACTCTGAGCTGCTTGAGGATGTGCTTGGGGCCGTTCCTCATATTCCTGTGGTTAACCTTCCGACACTGATGTCGTAGTAGATGTTGAGACCCTCCAGTACTTGAACTAGATTGCCATGTGTTCAGTTTCTTTGCAGTCAGTCCATGCTTTCTGTCCACATGTACGACGAGCGACATGCTGTGTCATCATCTGTAGTGGGACACCTTGCCGACACTTGATCTCCTGCAGCTCGACGCGATGACGCCCCGCTTCACAGCTGGACCAGCTGGGAGGAGACCTGCTGGTCTTGACTGTTTACCCAGTATATACTCCGGTATCTCCGTGAGATCTTACCGCCGGCATCCTCTGAACTCTGCTGTACTGCATCTCATCACGCTTTGGGGACAGCAACTCACACTGACCCCGAGCCAGTGTCATTGTATGTTATGCCCGTCGATGCTGGTGATAATGTGTCGCAGGGTCTACCTCGTTTTGTTGCAACACTCATATACGCCAGAAGAGCTTGCGTCCCGCATCTCTCCAAATTGGGCGTGAGTACCCCCTTCCACCCCGTTTTGTATGGCCCTATGTTTATTCACCTTGCATCAGTGATTCGGTGGAGTCGTATGTCACCAGAAGACACTAGAGAGAGACTGACCACCATTGTAACGCATGCCTTCTCGGTGGCACCGGGTCCTCTGTGGTACAAAAGTGCCAAATGTACCTTCCAGATGGCTTCCTCTTTCACTGCACATGCTACCTCCCTTATCAACCTTGGTGCAGTTTTCCCATATCTTTCTTCCCCATCGCCTCTGGTCTTGGTCCTTACCTCCATCGTAACCCAATCCAACTATTTTGGTACCTTTTAGTTGTCGCCGTATAACAAACAAACAAAATTCTCAAAACTATGGCATGCCAATTTCCTATGTAAAATGTAATTCTAAGACGATTTTATCTTATTCCTTTACATTTAAGCAAATTCTTACTATGCGAAATCGCACTTTAAGGCTTATGTTTTGCTATAAATAATTAAAATTCCATTTTGCATAGCAAGAAGTGCTCAAACCAACAATTGAAGGTGACAAACTATCCTTACAATTCAATTTAACACATAGACAACACCCTGTCAATTTTGAAATAATCTTATTTCACTTTTCATTGGCCCTACGCGTACCCTATTTTGTGTGTTGTATTTCTTGTTTGTTGTCATCTAGTTTTGTATTTTACAGGTGCCCTTAATTACACTCGCATGTGTTCCGTCTCCAGATCTACTTATATTTTGTCTCATATTTTGTTCCTTCCTTAGTGGTTGTTTTTGCTGATACAGCGTTGGTGAATTGTAGTTTACACCCTTTTTTTAGCTCCCTGTCGCGGTACAGGTCTGCCAGGGCCACCACCAGGGAGTGGGACCAACCCAGGCTACACCCGTCCCCGTTCATTGCTGTAACAGCTCGGGTATTACCATAATCGAATATTAAAAAGCAACGTTAGTGCTACTAAGTTGAATCTTCACCCGTTTTAGAAAAGAACACAGCATAATTACACTCAATCTGTTTTAAGTCCAGGACACGTATGACAACACGACTTCACAATTCCCTTGCCAGAAAAGTATCACAGCAACACAATAAGTTTACATGTCAATCTTTTTAAATAAGAACCCGTGGAACTTTATAACACAATAAATATTTAATCGAAGGATTTGCTTCTGTCAAGATATTATTGTTCCGAAAGTTCATGTAAGTTTTCACTTCTCTTACAAACCACCATGGCCTTAATAATTAGGACGACAAAAAGTATTAATTTCAAGTTATAAGAAATGGCTTCGATATTCCTAATACTTTTTACTTATGTGAACCACCTCCCTGAGTGACCCAAAAATTGCCTATTTTTATCATCCCTACTGTTTTTTTCTATGAATTCCTATTGATTCCTCTCCTCTGAGATGCTCATCTCCGTCGCATTAGCCCTTGCTCCTGTGGTGGGAACAAACTCCTTCGCCGGACACAGGGCTAGTGTGGCATTTGGTTACCACAGTTACCTTCTTAAGTTACCACCCAGTACTCATTTATCGATCAATATGCAAATATAATGAACATCCTTGTTGGGATTCACGAACCCGACTGCTCTGCCGGATGCCCGAACCAGGGCCCGCGAATTCGTAGCTAGTACGCTAGCCTACACCATATAGTGCCTTCATTGTTCTCTCATACAATTTGTTTATAGTAACCGGAAAAATGTATGCACACAGCCTTATTAATTACCAGTTAGCCTATATATTCCAAAATATTATCCTGGTTCGTCATCACTGAATTGTCATTGACACTTCTCACACTTATAATCTCTTATAGCTACCCTAGAACCATATAAAATTTGTTCACTGTCAGTAAAGAAATGTCTCGGTAAAATATTCCATTGAATTCATCGTTGTGTAAAACTCCCAATATGTAAATCGCGGTATTGCTAACGCGATAAATTCACTTAGACATCCGCACTATATGTCAATTTAAAGATAGAAAAGACACACACCCTCCAGCAAGATCTAGGATGAACTGAGCACTAATGAAGACTGCTGCGTACCCTTACGTTTTCACGCGGTAAATACGGGAGAGATAGAACGCTTTAGAATTTCCCGACATCGCAGTGTTAAGGAGAACCGTCCATCTTTTGCCGCTCCCTCCCGGGACGAACCCTATATTTTTGCTTGTGAACCTAGCGTAGCTAACCATACCTCTTATTACACGTAACCGTGTGTTTTTGTGTGTGTTTGTGTGGTGTCTGTGGTGTTGTGGTGTTTTTTGTTTGTGTGTGTGTGTTGTGTGTTGTGTGTGTGTGTGTGTGTGTGTGTCTACTTACCTCTCCTCTACCTTCTTTCTCTTCACATTTACATCTGGCTTCGTCATCTACCTCCATACTTCCTTCTAGTTTATAAACCTTTTTTGTGTCTTATTGAGGAACTCACCTGTCAATTTCTACCTGTCTATAATTAGTATAACAATTTTGTGATGCTGGCATTTTTTCTCTCTTCATTGGCGTTGTGATGAGATATTCTAAGGGAGCCTGCGAGACTACGACATCCCAACGGCCTATCAATACCGTTTTACCAGGGGATACCGCTTGTGCGGAGCGGTGTAGCTCTATTTTATACATTTCAATATATCATTGTATTTTTTTGTGACTCTCTCTCATCTCTCTCTCTCTCTCTCTCTCTCATCTCTCTCTCTCTCTCTCTCTCTCTCTCTCTCTCTCTCTCTCTCTCTCTCTCTCTCTCACCAGACATAAAACCCATACTTAACACTAGAAGTAAACGTTGCTCTCAGAAATTTACTTACAACCTGCTACATACTACATATACTATATACTACGCTATATACTACAACCTACTACATACATACTACATACTGCTGGAGGAGGAGAGATGACAAGTCACACACTCACGTGAACCACGAGGTTGGAAAAGAAAGTCTGCCCCAGGGTAGGCTGAACGGGTTTATATAGGGGGTAGGACTTGGAACACGTCCCGAGACCGTGTTTGAGGTCTTACCTACGATTGTAAAGCACGTAAAGAGTTAACAGGGTGGAATTTTCGAAGCGTGAATATGTATATTCGAACCATAACTCTCACATGCTGCTTCGGTTTGTGGTTACGTCTCAGGTACAGCCGGAAGCGCACGGTGATGTTTGGTTACGTAGCCTTAACCGTGGTGGGTCTGGTGTCTGCCTGGCTCCCCCTCCTCTCCCTCATCCTCGTAGCTCGCTTCTGCTTGGGGGCTCTTCACGCCTTCTGCAGCTACTCTTCCTTCATCCTCTGTGAGTTTCCTTTATACTATATGCCAAAACTTATTCATTGAAAATTATAAGACATTTTGATAACAAAAAAATTTCAGTTTATTTCTTTATTAATTCTTTCACATTAAGTTGAACGTGCCTCCAACTCTGCTAATTTGGTTTTTTTTCCTTCTCCTCCCAACCCTATCACTTTTCTTCCGTGTCTAATTTTTCCTTACACTGTTAACCTTCACTCTGTAATGTGTCGCAGTGATGGAGGTGTTGGAGCCTAAAAGGAGAACATTCGCTGCTTTCGGCATCAACACCGTCTGGGGGGTTACTGTTATGCTGTACGGTGGCTTAGGTTACTTGATAAGGGACTGGCGGATCCTGCAGACGGCGGCGACCCTTCCTGGACTGCTCATCCTTCCCGCTCTGTGGTAAGTCATCTGGAGAAAAAGTTAAATGGGGTAAAATGCTTAGGTCAGATGCGGGTATGATGAAAATGCCTTTTTTTGTAAGGGTTATTTATAATTTTGTGTTTCGAATAGTACTAGTTGTTGTTGTTGGGGTAAAAACGATTGCAAAAGTGAGTATGTACAGGCTTGCGCGGATGATCTTTGCGCCAGAATCCGTTCATGGAGATTTACCGCGCAGATTTAAAGTTGCTTCCCAAGCTATAAAAAAATGCAGAAGGCATGAATCGTATGTCTGACAGCGACGTACATCATCTTGCACACTCACCGGTGTGTGGGAGGGAGGGTTTCCCTCCCTCTCCTCCCTCCATAGGCGGTTAACAGTTTGCATGATTTTGAACTTATAGCCTGCAGCGTTCCCCTACATCCCGTGTTTTTGCCTGTTTTTGCTGGATTACATAATGGGTGGAAAACATACGTATGGCACAACGATTCAAACAATCATTGATCTTTACAAGGCTGGGATCAATAATAAGGAAATTTGCAAGCTTAAAGGACTAAAGCTTAGAACAGTGCAAAATTTGATCCGCCGATTTAAGGCTGGCGGGGAGGTGAATCTCCCGCTCCCAAAAAAATTACCTGGGAAACAAAACAAAAAGTGTAACAGAGCCAGGAGCGTGTTAAGGCGACAGCTTGATGCCAATCCTAGCCTTACAGCCAGAGAACTGAAGGAGGAAAATCATACTCTTCTTGGTAATGTGTCGCTTCGTACTGTACAGGAAACTTTGAAACGTGACCTTGGCTACAGGTGTTACCGGGCGCGGAATAAGCCACTGATAAATGACCGCCAAAGGAAGAAAAGGCTTCACTTTGCAAAGAAATACAGAGATTGGCCTCTCGACAAGTGGCGGGCTCTGCTGTGGAGTGATGAAAGCACATTTTGTGTGAGTGGAGGAGGACCAGCAAAAGTGTACCATCGCCCCGGCTCAGACCCCACCGAGCCTCGCTACACACGAAAGACCACAAAGCACCCTCCCAGTTTAATGGTGTGGGGTTGCTTTACTTTTCATGGTATTGGGAACTTAGTTATTTTCCCAAAGAACACAACTGTTAACAAAGTAGTGTATTTTGATCTTTTAAATGACCACCTGGAGGCCTGCTTTGAAAAGACACAGGCACAGATTTTCCAACAGGATGGAGCATCCTGCCACACAGCTCGAGATGTGATACAGTGGCTTGATGACTGCAAGATTGGGAGAATAGATGACTGGCCAGGTAATTCTCCCAATATATCACCCATAGAAAATCTTTGGGCCATCATTAAAGGCAAACTCCGCTCACGTGACACCTCTACACTCCCCAAGCTTGAAATGGAGCTCTGAAAGTGTTGGGAAGAATTTAAGCCTGAGTTCCTTCAAAATCTTGCTGACAGTGTACCACGCGCCTTCAAAGGGTCATCAAGAGGAAGGGCTAGCAACGAAATACTAAACTACAATTGTAAGTGTCTGGTATTCTACATTATTTTGTTATAACATGTGCTCATAGTGTAAACATTCCCTTTTCGGAGGCGCGCGTGATTATCACGCAAACTGTAATATATATATAAATATATATATAGTCACGTAACTTTGGAAGCCAGAAGTTCGGTTCTTGAGTCCGCTGTTTCCTCACGGCAGGTGATCGACGAGTCCCCGCTGTGGCTCACGTGAAACGGACGGCCCCAGGAAGCCCTCCAGGGTGTTCGCAAAGTGGCTCGCTGGGCACGGCTGTTGATTCCATCCTGAGGCGAGATGAAGAAGCTGTTTGAGGAACAGGCTGCAGAGGCACAGAATACTACCCCAAACGCTCCTCTATGGGGTCCCTTCTTAGTCTTGTTGTGACGATGTTGTGATTCTTTGAAGTAAGTTAGGAGATTGGAATCTCCTTTTGTTTCTCCTGTTTTTTGGGCATAAAGAAAAAAAACACAAATATATATAGTTTAGTCATTACTAAAATAGAATCGTTTATGGCGTGCCTTACATAACTTTCTTTATTTTTCCTTTTCTACATTATCCAATAACTTTTTTTCACTTCTTACCACTCTGCAGAACGCCGCCGGCTACGAGCCATCACACTTACCATCTACTTTATCTACATAGTGGTAGGCTGGCATGGTGGACTACGGCTTGTCTCTAGTGTGCCAGCATAAGCGATGACCCCTACGTCGACTTGGTTGCTGAGCGGTCTTAGGAGCTCCTGGCCTATATCTTCTCTGGTTTCATCGTCCAACACTTCGGGAGGAAACGAGTCTTTTTTTTTCTTTCCTTATTACCCACTGTGGTTCTTCTCGCTGTGGCCTCTCCCCTGCTGGTTAGTGTAAAGGCGGTATGCACAGGGGAACGATTTTGCATCAGTGAGAGACTTTCGCCAGAACAACTCTCTCTGAGCTGCTCAGGGAAATGACTCACCGATGATGCAAGTTCGATGAGTAATCTTATCCAAACAATAACAAAGCGGCTTTACGGTGATGAACACTCACAATGCAGTCCAAAGACAGACGTGGAATAAGCTTTGTCGACCTCGACTCCCACAGTTTGTTACCAGTGCTTGATTGGGTTCTGTCATATTTGTAATCAAAGTTATATCGTAAACCAATTAATTTTAAGTGAACGTATAAATCGAAGTAAAAATAGAGAAATAATTATTTATGTCAGGAATATAGTTTTGATTACTTATATATATTATATATATATATATAATATATATATATAAATTATATATATATATATACTATTAATATTATATATATATACTATTATAGATAATATATATATATATATAAATATATATATATATATATAGCTGATCTATATATATATTATATATATATATATATAATAATATATATATATATATTATATTATAAATATTTAAGTATTTATAGAGTTTTGGAACAAAATACGTTTTTACAATAGAAATAATAATATCAGTTTAGATTTTAACATGCATAACTTGTTCAATGAGTAAGAAACAGCTGAGCAAGAAATATCTTCTGAGTGATCCTTCTCCGTTTACTCATGGAAAAGGATTACCGTGAGTAAAATTGCTCTACGAAAGTCAAGTCGGTTCAATGAATAAAATCGTTCGTGTATAATACACCTTATAGTAGTCTAGTGTAGCTGTTATTGTTGTTGTTGCATTCTCTATTTCCCACGCCTCAGCACTCCCTCCCTCCCCCTCGCAGAATCAGTACACTCTTGGTAGCTTGGCCATGGTGGGGAAGATGACCATCACAGCTAGTTACCAGATGATTGTATTCTTCTCGAGCGAGCTCTTCCCGACGGAGGTGCGAAGGCGGTCAGCACCGCCGTCATGATGTCCCGTCTCGGCAGTATGGGGCGCCTCATCACGGATTGGTGGTGAGTTTGTATTGCCTTCCTGAAGAAGGGGTAACTGGAGTAACGATGTTAATTTTTTCATTTACTTCGTGAAGATATCAGTTGTGTTTTTTTTGTTAGTAGAACAAAAGATTTTCGTTTGGGTATTTTCTTCTATTCTCCTCCTCCTCCTTCGTGCGGTAGGGTCTCCATGTATCCTTGGGCGCCCTTCGTATCTCGGTTCGGGCGCCTTGCTGGCAGCGGGCAGTGAAACCTTCTGCTTGCGGGAGATCAGGCCAAGTCCTGACCTGACACCGGGGCCATCTGGAGGCGCGGAGAGAAGGTGTGTTGCTGTTTTTATTTCTGTCTTTTTTCTGTCTCTTCCTTCTCACTCTCAATCTACATTATATCGCAGTCTTTTGTCTACCCTTTTCCTCCTTTGTTACTCATGAGGATGAATGTTTTCTCTCTGCTATTTATCTTATTATGCTTAATTGAAATAATATTAGTGAACCATTTTTTTAAAAGATATCTCAGACAGTGCTATACAAAAAGTTACACTTTAATACAATCAATATATAACTAATTTTCTAAGTAGCATTGATGTAGGAACGATCCTTCTCTCTCTCTCTCTCTCTCTCTCTCCTCTCTCTCTCTCTCTATCTCTCATCTAATTCTCCCTTCTCTCTCCTATCCTTCTCTCACTCTCTCTCTCTATCTCTTCTCCTCTCTCTCTCTCTCTCTCTCTCTCCTCTCTCTCTCTCTCTCTCTCTCTCTCTCTCTCTCTCTCTATCTCTCTCTTCTCTCTTCTCTCTCTCTTTCCTCTCTCTCTCTCTCTCTCTATCTCTCGTCCTCTCTCTCTCCAGGCAAAGTAACACGTCCTGGCGTCAAGTGTGAATACATCTGACTGACTGCCTAACTGACTGATAATAACGTTATCTATTTTTGAAGCATTTGATTGTGAGAAGCGTAGCATCTTCTTCCTCTTATATGGAGTGTGAACCTGACTGGCACTCAACAGTAAGTCAGCAACGTCCAAGATCATACGCCGGTGGGTGACGACCAATGATGAGGGATATGCAGGATGATCGTTGAATCATTGTATCAAACATGGTCAACAGCGACTCATTTCGACGTAAAACATATGTAGAGCTTAACCCCAGCTACAGTGTCCACAATGTTTATTACATACGATATAGTGTGAACGAGCTGCAGAAGAATAGCGTTCCCAAGATTTTTTTTTGAGCGTGCGCAGTCACAATTTGGCGTGCAGACGGAGTACACGTTATCGAGCATTGTCTGAAGCACCAAGCTTTTTTAAAACCCGAACACATTATACGGGTGATTACACCGCTGTAAAAACGTTTTTATAAAAACTTGGCTATGGAGTAATGTTTAAAGTGGATTTATGAAATATGGAAACGTATGGAGTAAATATATGTGTAAATACTAGATTTTAGGTTATGAATATTGTTTATTACTACTACTGTACAGGTTTTATGATAAATATACATAACTTATGTTATATATACTGTTATCTTTATTACTATCTATATTTACTATTATCTACAATTAGCTGTTTTTATTTTGTAACTGTAGCTAGTTGTGTACTGCTAAATTGCGAATTTTGTTGAATAATGTTCTACTTTTTACGGGTACATTTTTGCCTTACATTACTTATATGTCCTTCAAGGGTGTTTAGTTTTTTTCCATTATATTTTGCTATATACTGATATTAGTTACTAGTCACTGTCTGTTTTATTAGTATGTACTATTGTTCTTTTAATTACCTTGTATTAGTATTAGAAAATTATGTGTAGGTATTATAAAACTGTAGTTAATAAAGTATCCTATCATCTGTGTGCTTGTGTGGTGTGTGTTTGTGTGTGTGTGTGTGTGTGTGTCGTGTGCGTCGTGTGTTTGCGTGTGTGTGTGTGTGTCGTAGTGTGTGTGTGTGTGTGTCATCTAGTTGTATTTTACAGGGCCTGAGCAACGCTCCTATGGCCCCGTCTCCCATATCAAATTTTTATCATTCATCTTAGTGCGTACTTTTGGGCCGAAGGCCCAGCACCCCGGGAAAGCAGGTCACAAACTTCCGCTAACACCTGGATCCCATCAACTGCTGGGTGGACAGGGGCTCGGGTTTTACTGACAAACAACCAATCTGTTTCCCGCTCCGCCCGGGATAGAACCTGTGACTTTTCGTCCCCGAACGTGCTTACCTCACAATACGGAGTACCCCGTGGTGTGTGTGTGTGTGGTGTGTGTGTGTGTGTGGCGCTGTGTATGTGTGTTGTGTGTGTGTGTGTGTGTGTGTGTGTGAGGTGTGTGTGGTGTTGTGCTGGTGTCATTTAACCTCAGTCGACCTGAGGTCTCCAAGGGTGAGTTGTGTGTTGGGTGGGGCTTCGGGATGGAATGGCTACGTCTTCGATGGAGGGAGAGTTTTGGTTGAGTGGAGAGAGAAGTGGCGCTGTGTGCTTTTGCTGTGGTGGAGAGTGTGGCGACTGGTGGTGGTAGAGTGTGGTAGTGGAAAAGAGCGGAGTGATCTCTTATACGAGTGAGAGAATGGTTGAGGCAGAGTGGAAAGGAGACGTTCGTGGAGTCGATGGTGCTGTAAGTGGAAGCGAGGGTGTGGTGAGTGCAGGAAAGGGTGGAGTGAGGGAGTCTGAGGTGATAACGAGTGTGTTAGAAGGGGCGAGAAGGGTCGAGGAGGAGTGCAATGAAGGTTGTGGAGTGGAACTTAAGTCTATTCTGGAGGCGATTGAATACCTGATAAGGTGCTTTGTAAATGAAGTGAACAAATTGAAAAGCGTGGTGATGAAGCAGGAAATAGAGATACGATCTCTAAGTGTGGAGATGGAGGTCCAAGTGGAGTGAGTGGAGGGGAACATGCGAGGGATGTACTTGGAGGGGTACCAGAGGGAGACATGCCTCGGGCTACTACTAAGGGAGGTGTTCCTAGTAGGTCACAAGGATTGGTGGATAGAGGTGTCGACCATGGGGGGGCCCGCGCACGAAAGAAATAAAGGTAAACAATGACAATGTGTGTGAACGAATTCATGTTAGGACTCTCGGGGCTGCTAAGAGGGAATAGGAGGTAAAACGGTAGACGAGACATCATACCCGAAGGGTAAAATCTTGGTTGTTGGTGGACAGTCAGATTAGGCAACGAGCGACAGCAGGTTTTGTGGAACAGGGATGGATGCGTCATGAAGTCGCGTGAGCTACCCAGGGAAGGGGATAGTTATGTTGTGATAAGAGAGTTGGTGCATGGCGGACCAAGGTTTTTGTCAAAAGCCAATCGTTCCGCCTGAGCGCTGGGGAAACGATGTGAGTGTGTAAAAGGCGGCGTCACCACTAGCACTTTTGGTTTTTATTATTACGCTTTCCGTTGGTTTTTTTTCTCGTTCTCTTGTCTAGTTTTTCCGTCGGACCCAGTCAAACGATCATGATCGTCTTATATGGAAAGTTGAAAACAAATTTCATAGTCATATCAAAAATCCATAGGGATACTAGATATTCGATATAAATCAGGATTTGTTTGCAAATATAAATTTCAATACATTGAAAGTATGACAAATATTCAAGTGCATATTGCACATGTAGAACATTAAAAGCAGGTTTTATATAACGGTCAACAGGTCTCTCGCATGACTCAATTGTTGTGTATATTTTTCAAGACACACTCAACACTTGTTTCTCCCTCTTCAGGACTTCAACTCTGTAAATAGACGAAATGCTGTGGACACGTAGTTGAGTAAGAATTCTCAAAAATAATGAGCGGGATGTGGACATCACGCCCAACACAACCTGTGAACCTGACTGTTGCTGTGGGCTCCAGCGGCCGGGCTGATGCCCGCTATCTATTACGGTTTTCATGTATCTATAAATCAATAAGTATATGTTTTATGTATATATAATAGCATTAAACAGAAACAGCGTTGGATATTGTGAGGAAAGGTATTTGATCGGAGGTCGAAGTAGCTGGTATACAAGATATTCACAAGGACAGGAAAAGCAGGCGAGGTGGAGGAGTTGCGCTTTATGCAAAAGAGATACATTGCAAGGTTGTGTTAAATAATGTGTAAAAAACAGATGACAGCATAGAGTCTATATGGGTAAGAGGTTACGGAGGGAACTGAGAAAAGGTTTTGGGTGTTGTAGTGGCATAGGCCTCCAAAACTTATGTAAGAGGGATTCAGCTCCTATATGGCAAAAAATAAACAAGGCTTGCAAAGATAATAGGACTATGCTTGGTAGGAGATTTTAATCTTATGAACTATGACTGGGATTTAACATAAGAGAAAAACGACGCTAGGAATGTTAATATAATCCAGGATAACCTCCTAAGCCAGGCAATCAAGGAGCCTACTAGAGGAGATAATTTTCTAGATCTATTACTGACAAACAGGGAAGATTTAGTTACAGAGGTGGAGGTTGGTGTACAGTTAGGAAATAGCGATCACTGTGAAATCAGGTTTTGCTTAAAATTGGAAGTAGGAAAAATAAGTGTTAATAAGCAAAGAGTACCTGACTTCAGCAAGGCCAATTATGCAGGATTAAGAAGACACCTGGAGGGGATTAACTGGGGATGTGGGATAGAGGGTAAGGAATGTTCCAAGGTCAGCGCGGCGACAGCGGGAAAAGCCAATTATGCAGGATTAAGAAGACACCTGGAGGGGATTAACTGGGGGGGTGGGATAGAGAGGAAGGAGTGTTCCAGGATCAGCGCGATGACAGCTGGAAAGGCCAATTATGCAGGATTAGGAAGACACTTGGAGGGGATTAACGGGGGGAGTAGGATAAAGGAATGTTCGAAGGTCAGCGCGGATACATCTGGTAGTTAGGTCGGGGCGGAGGAGGATTATACATTATTTGTAAGGAATTTTATTGCAGGACAGAAGATAATAAATTAATTATAGGGAGATAAGATCAAGGAAGAGTGACCCGAAATGGATGACCACTAGTTTAAAGCACAACGTTGGAGTAAAATGAAACATCTACATAAGGTTTAAGGTTGGACAGGTGAGCGAAGAACAATATAACGTGATGGCGAGGACAGTAAAGAGATTAACAAGAGTAGCTGAGAACAATTATAAGATTAAAGTCTCAGGACAGGCAAAAAACGATCCGAAGGGGTTCTATCAGGTATATAAAACCAAGACAAGGGAATTAGTGGGGCCGTTAAGATAAGAGCAGGGTGAGGTCTTACACACGGATGAGGATATTTGTAAAAATTTAAATGATTATTTCTTAGGTGTTTTTACTCAGGAAGATACACAGACAATACCTGAAAGTGAACAGATGTTTAAAGGAAGCAATGAGTAGAAACTCAAAGATATTGTGATAACTAGGGGAATAGTGGAAGAGGGTATATGTAGCTACAGCGATGAAATTAAGAATTTTAAGTCGCCAGGACCAGATGAAGTGTATCCCAGATTATTAAAAGAATGCAAAGAGGTTGTCAGTGACTCGTTAGTGCACATTTTTTAGGGAATTCGTTTAAGATAGGCGGTGTGCCGTTATTGTGGAGGAAAGGAAATGTAGTCCCCATATTCAAGAAGGGAGACAGAGGCCTGAAGTCAAATTATCAAATATTTAGGAAAGTTTATGAGACGGCAGATAATGATAAGGATTATGATATAATATACCTGGACTTTAGTAAGGCATTTGACAAACTACCACACGAGCGACTCTTAAATAAGGTTAAGGCTCATGGAATAGATGGGAAGGTTCTTCGTTGGATCAGACAGCTTTGCTAAGTGATAGGGCAACAACAGCCGGGTTAAAAGCAATGGTTCTAAATCTTGAATGAGTACCACGGTGACAAGTGGAGTTCCACAAGGGTCCGTTTTGGGTCCTTACTATTTTTGATTTACATCAACGACTTGGATAGTGGGATTAGCAGTGATATTAACAAGTTTGCTGATGATACTAAGGTAGGTCGAATTATTGGATCACAGTCTGATGTAAACATATTGCAGGGAGACTTAGATAAATTTAATGAGTGGGTAGTCATATCAATCAATCATTGGGGGCATACGCCGGGGGGCGCGTCGCCTCGCCCACCCTACGACGCCACTTCCGGGGGTCACCACGCGCGAGTTCCCATGCAGGCTCCTTTCCCATACTAAGCACCTCTCGACAAAAAACATCAACTTGCCCCAGCCACGAGCCTTGTGCGCGCCCCCTTGGCCTCCTCCACGCCGGATTGTCTCAGGACACATACAGCCGAATGATGTAAAAAATCGGTTTCAGGGTAGCGTGCACAGGCCCATTTAGCCGAAGTGGCTGCTGACGGACTATGCAGGTAAAGGCCTCGATTCAGTACTCACGGTACAATCGCTGATTTGACACGTAATCATCTAGCGATACCCCATGATTTGCGAAGAACACTTATTACCAAAGGGCATTGATTCGTCTCTTCAATTCACTATTAGTATCCATGTCTCACAACCATAGAGTAAGACAGGGAATCACAAGCGATTGAAGATCCGGATCTTGTCCTCCTGCCACAGGTACCGACAAACGCCAAATACTCCCGCTGAAGCGAGTCCATAACACCGTGGGCTATGCCAATCGCAGTAAGACTTCTTGACGTGACCCGCAGTCCATTATGGGACGGCGCTACCAAGGTATGTAAAACTTTCCAGAGATCTCAATAGTCCTCCCACACGCATGAAACAGACTGTACTGCGTCATCTAGTTAAGTTCTCCAAACACATGGAACTTGGCTTGAGGCAGGAGATCTTCAAGTCCCAAAGGCTTGCCTCCTAGTGCAGCGCCTCGAGAGCCATCACCAGGACCTCCAGCGACTCAGCCAAAGATCACTGCATCATCGGCAAAAAACTAAGATCAGTGATCTGGTGTGCCGGACAGATGCTCCACAATTCACTTTGAATCTACAACCCTGTCCAATACCCAGTCCATACAAGCGTTGAAAAGGTGATGGGGTAAGGACGCACCCTTGCCCACTCCTGTATTCACAGGAAATAAGACGGCTACACCTGCCCACACTCACAGCACTCTCAGTCCAGAAACAGACAAGTTATCAAAACAATAGTCCTTGCAGGAACCCTCGAAGTCGCAGAAGATCCCAGAGTGACTCACGATGCACTGAGTCAACGCCGTCTGAGATCAACATAGGCTGCAAGCATTCCCCTGTCGAAACTCCCCCGTCGGCGTTCCACCAGGAACGAAGCGTAGGATACGGTCCGTTGTTGACTTACCAAGGCGTGAACCCAGATGCTGAGTCTCTGGTTCACCAGATGGCGGCGGAACCGTTGTCAGCAATAGATGTGCAAGCACCCTTGCTGGTTACGCTGGCAGTGTATAACGCGGTAAGTGTTGCAGTCCTGACGGTACACTTTTACTTTCCAGATAGGGACGGTCCAGTCCCCTTTTCCAGTCAGGAGGGAATGGTACCTGATTGCCACACGGCAGTCAGGGAAACATCATGCAACCGTGGATCATGGCCTAACCCCCAGCTAGAGGAGCTCCGCAATGATATTACAAACACCAGCTGCTTGCCACCTCAAATTTCCTACAGCTCTCTGACTTCGTCAAGAGGAGGGGTGCGCTTTCGTCAATGGGAGGATCGGCATTCCACTGCCTGTAACCCAGTGGTGTGAAGCTGCTCCGTTGAGGGTCCACCGTGAACAACTGCTCAAAGTACTCACCCCAGCCCAACGGGAGCCAATCTACCCATCCATTCCGACACGAAGCGCCCATCCCTGTTCGAATAGCACTCGCCCGAGAAGGAGACTTGGAACGGAGCTTCTTTCAGGGCTCGGTAGGCGGGTCGGAGGTCATTAAGCGTTCAAATGACCTCGAATCCTCAGCGAGATTCCTGACATACCTTCTTGGTCTCTCCGCAGGAGGGTTCAGTCCGGCGTGACAGAGCCCTGTGCTGAGGCGGTTGCCCAGCCAGGACTGGCAGCGCGACTCTCCTCGATTTTTCTCCAGCGGCTCCGCGAGACAAAACCACGCCTTGACCTTCTGGCGCTCCCCAATACACTCCTTGGCAGCCTGTAGAGTTTCACTGTTTGAAGGTATACCACAGTTCTACATGGTCCCGAGAGCATCCGAGCCATCAAACGATTCGAGATGCCACCGCATACTCATGAGCAATATCAAAGTCCTTCAGTTTCTCAAGATGGAAACACAGTATGGTTACCTCTTGAGATTCTATGGACTTGAACATGGAGCTTAGTGTAGCAAGAACAAGTCTGGATCTGTTCCAAAGAATCAGCACTCCGGTAAACCTGCAGTTCTGGAGGATCCTCTCAACTGAGTGCTAACGAGGAGTGGTCGACTCCTTAGCTACACCTCCGGCATTACTATACTATGTCCAGCGGTTGCAGCTCTGGTCTATGATACCAAAGAACCGGCAATTCACAACCTTCTGGACCTTGCAAAAGTTCAGGACTCAGAGAACTGTTGGTGTTTTCTGGTACGAAAAGCTATGGGGGGACCAAAACACATAAACTTTTAGCCATTCTCTCACAGTGCCAGTAGTACATGAAGTCGCCAAAGACAAATGAGTGTGTCAAATGCAGATGGGTAGTCAAATGGCAGATGAATTTAATATGATAAGTGCAGCGTTATGAATGTGGTAGAAAAAACACCCAAGTAATAGATAGCACCCATTTTTTTTAAAACCACCGCAATATATCGCTGAAAAGATCGAAAGGTGAAAAAGATCTGGAGTAAGGGTGCGCCCAGACCTCCGACCTAGGAAACATGTATTGAGGCTAGAAATAGAGCTAATAGAGTATAGGATTCATACCAGAAGTGTAAAAGTAGTAGAAGTGCGGAAGTTATTCTAAAGCTTTATTTGGCTCTAGTCAGACCTCACCTAGGATAGCAGTTCAGTTTTGGTCAACCATTTACAGGATGATATAGCCTTGTTAGAATCATTGCAGAGAAGGATGAACCAAAATTATTCAATTAATGCGTAAACTTTAGTTTGAGTAAGATATGAAGCTAATTAAAGTACACCACTCGAGAGGACGGCAGAGGTAAGGGGCGTCAGCCGCGATCTGAAGAAGTTTTTAAGTGGATAAAGGGATTTAATAAAGGGAGAGGTAGGAAAAAAGTTCTTACGCCTATTAACCGGGGTATTAATAGAACAAGAAGTAAACCGATTTCAAGCTGGAAAAGCGAAATTTAAAAAAGAAATAGGGAAAAAAAATGGTTCACAAATAGGGTATGATGACTGGAATGGAATCAGTAGACAGGTGTAGTGCAGAGTCATTGGGGAGCTTAAAGAGGGCTGGATAGGTTTCATGGATGGGGATGAAAAAGAGTGATGTAGTAGTGTTTAGGTAACAGGAACTACACGTAGAGGTATCACAGACTCTTGGTAGCTTCCTATTTTCTTATGTTCTTATGGTCTTGTCAACGCGAATCGGACCCGCGACGCCAGTTTCACTCTCCTGGAGCGAAGCTTGGAACTCAATTATTACCGATCTGGGTAAGGGGGGGACTTCACACATAAAAACAACCCCATCCCCTTGTCAAGGGGTCAGAAAGCACCCAAATTTGTCAGTAAAATATCCCCGGGACCCAGTGGGGATTCAAAAAAGGTTAACCACAGAATGGCGCCCCCAAACTCTGTTATCCACTTAAAACTTTTGCGGGGGATGGCGAGCTTTAGTTTTTCTTTCCTAATTGTGTTTTTCGGGCCTGAACAGGAGAAAAACCCTCGTTTTTGGCCCCATCTATATAAACCCGGGGAGGCGGGACAAAAACCCATGGTTCAAAAAAAATTCCCTATTCACGGGGGTGGACGGGGGCTCGGGTTTTAAAGAGACCCCCCAAATCTTTCTCTGCCCCGCCCGGCGGGGGGGCGTATGTGTGTGTATGTGTGTGGGGTGTGTGTGTTTTGGGGGTTATGGTGTGTGTTGTGTGGTGGGGTGTGTGTGTGTGTGTGTGTGTGTTTTGGTGTGTGTTGTTTTTTGAAATTTATGAAATATAATAATTTAAGAAATAATGTTTCCTCTCGTGGCAAAAAATTGAAAAATATGTTTTATAAATCAGGGCCCCTTTCCCTTTCCTTCCTTTCCCTTCTCTTCTTTTCTATTTTTTTCCCTGGTGGGCTTTTTTGTTAAGGGAAATCTTGAAAAGGTCGACACGAATGTTCATGAGTCATCCTGTGCAGTTAGAGAAGTGCTAAGAAATAAGGCATAAAAAAACAAAAAAAATAAAGAAAAAAAATTTCCCTTTTAAAAACCCTTTCCCCCTCGCGAGGATATGGGGAAAAGTTTCTGCCAAATTAAATTTGTCCTTTTCCCACATTTGTTTCATTTTAGTTTTCCCAATAAAGGAAACTTTTGTGATGCCACACACACACACACACCCACACACACACACCACACACACCCCAAAACACCCCACACGCAACACCCCCCACACACACCCCACACCACACACCCCACACACAAACACACACAAAACACCCCACACACAACAAAACACACCACACACACACACAAAAAGGCGTACACACACACACCCCCAACAAAACCACACACAACACAAACACACACAACAAAAACCCCGCACGACGCACGAACACCCACCAAAACACACAAAACACACACACAACAAACCACACACACACCACAAACACACACACACAGACACACCACACAAAAATACACACAACACAAAACATAACACACAGAGACACACACCACCCACACACCAAAACCACACACACCACACACACAAAACACCCCTCACACAGGGGACACCCCAACCACACCCCACACACACCAACACACACACGCACAAAAACAGAAACAAACAAACACACAACACACACACACACACACACACACACACACACCCCGGCCACACACACACCCCCACCCCAAAACCCCAAACAAAAACAGCTCTTAGCAAAATTTTTTGAAAAGGCGTTTTTTACTCGCTTTTTTAAAACAACTTGGGGGAAAAAAAAGCTTTTTAAATCGGGATTTCCCCAAACATGGCTTTAGATAAAAATCGCAATACAAAACGGTCTTTTTTTTACGGGTTTGTCAGGACGAAATAAAATATTTGGAAAGTAAAATATTTTTCCCGGGTTTTCAAGATTTTTTTAAAATAATAATTATATTGTATTATAGATAATATTGGGGAAATTTTCAAAAGCCTTTTTTTGGGCTCTTTAGATCATCACATACTATTTGAAGTAGAGAAATGGAGATAAAGGGTTTTTTAGACTAGGAACTTTTTCAAAAAAAAGGGGTTTTAAAAAATGGGCATTTGGGGGGGAACAGTGCGTTACAAGTTGTCATTTCATGCTAGAATTAAGCATGACCCCCCGAAACCACTTTAGCCTGGATGACATTTTAAATTTTTTGGGATTTGGGGCCCCTGCCATGGGCCACTTTTTGCAACGTGTTTTTCCCAAAAAAAAGTACATGTTTTTTCAAAAATTACTAAACTGCCAATAACATACCATTACTACAGTACACATTTTTTTTTGGTGACAAATTTAGGTAAAAAACCGGGATTACCCCCAAAAAAATAGTGATTTATTACAATATCAGGGAATTTAACAAAAAAAAAATGAGGAAACAAATATCAAAATTGCAAAAAAAAATTGCTTGGGTTTTCCTCACAGACATGAAAAAAAAAATTTAAAAGAAAAAACAAAAATATTTTCCAAATAGGGACGTGATGGGGGTCCCTTAAATTTTTATCCCCTTTCCATATCATCTCACGATATTACCCACCCAAAATTTAAAAAAACATGAAAACAAAAAAACTCTTTAAATCAAAAACCCCGGACCCTCTAATGATTGTTTGTTTTTGGGTTTTGTATTTCGAAAAAAAATAACTTTAAGCGGCAAACCAATTTCAAAATCTAGTTATCATTAAAAAAATACATGTTTTTGCGGGGTCTTTTACAGAAAACCAAAGACAAAACCCAAAGCTGGGTTCAAAATTAAATTTTACTAAAATGGGGACGAACAAATATCCTTTTAGTTGTTAGAAAAACCTAAAACTCCTTACACCTTCTTTTGCAAATTGTATTTTGTTGAAAAAATAAATGGATACAGGCCAAAAAAATTACATTCAAGTTAAAAAAACGAATTATATACTGTTTCCGAATCGTTCAATAAAAAAATTCAGCCCCCAGTTTTACTAAAAGGGGAAAATGAAAACAACATGTCCCTCATTACGATTTCTGGGGGGCAATGGATGAAAATTTAAAATTTGGGGCCATCATATTAATAGGTATGTTTCAAAACTATCAAGTAGTGGCACACCTATTTGGGGCCGCCATCAACTAACAACAGATTTTATGTTTAAATATTTTTTACACCCTTTTGTTTTCCCCCCACCTTTTTACCTGCTCTACTGTGTCTCCAATGGGGTTTTACAGGCCCCTTTTTTTGAAATAATTATTAGTAGGCCAAAATGGAAATTTTTTGATGGATATTTTTTAAGGAAAATTTGATTTTACTACTTATATAAAGCGGTTTTTAAATGTTAATTTTAAATTCATTAAAATTGGGATTTTTATGGTTTTTCTTATTTTTAAAAAAAAGAAATATCTATCCAAGTTTAAAAAACTTTAAATTTTATTTTTTTTTACAGGTTTTTTAAATACTAGAGGGAGTAATTTTAATCTCGTGAGTCCACAAAGGTTGGGCCCAACGATTCTTTTTTTAAAGTTTGGCCATTAATTTTAAACTTTTGAATAAAAAAAAAACATTATCATTTCAAAGAAAAAAAGGCCCAAAAAATAATTTAAAAACCCAAAATTTAAAGGGGGGGCCCAAAAAACATGTGACGCAAAAAACCCGAAACCGTGGTCATGACGTCCCTCAGACAGATAGACACAAGCGGGAGGCACGGAGGCATCAAAGTGATTGGGAACACTCTCGGCAACCCAAGATCACTGATCTTGTTTTTTCCGAGGGTGCCCGTATTTTTTGCTGAAATCGCTGGAAGTCCCGGTTTGATGGTTTCGAGGGACTACGAGGAGGCCCAAAACCTTTGGGACTTGAGGCTCCCGCTCAGAACCAAAATCCCCGGGGTTTGGAAAGGGTTTTAGATAAAACAGTTTTTTTTCCCCCCCCGTTCATCCCTTTCAGCGAGGGGCATTGGGGATCTTGGGGGGTTTTTTAAAACCTTGGTAGCGCGGGGCAATAATGACGGCGGGTTTACGTCAAGAAGTCTTAGGGGATTAGCATTTTCCCCCCTGTGGGATGGGGCTTGCCAGCACGAGTATATGGCGTTGGGGGTTTCCTTTGCCCGTAAGGGCAAAGAAACCCGGGTCTTCAAGTTGGGTTGTGATACCCGTCTTTTTACTCATGGTTTGGGACATAGACAATAAATAGCGACTTGAAAAGGTGAATCGATGCTTTTTTGGGAATACGTGTCTTCACAGAATCACGGGGGGATTGCTGGATGATTAGTATCCCAAACAAACGATTTAAAGGTGAGACTGAATCGGGGCCCCATTACTTGCATAGTCCGTCCCGCACCCTCTTCGGCTTATGAGCATGGCACGTACCCTGAAAAAGGCCTTCCCCCCAGGGTTTTATCTGTAAAAGACAATCCAGCTGGAGGAGGCCAAGGGGGGGGGCCCCCAAGGGGTCGTGGCTGGGTCAAATTAATGTTTCCGGGCGAGTTTTCTTTTATAGGGAAAAGGGGTTTCAAGGGGGGGTACTGCGTGGTAAACCCCCGGGAAAAGGGGTTGTTTGGGTGGGCGAGGGGGACTCGCCCCCCCGGGTATTTCCCCTAATGATTGATTTATTTTAATAAAAATACTGATGCTGGGTTTGCATTTTACTTTGGGTAAACTCTATCGGGATTTGGGTTTTTTTTTTACCCTTTTTGGATTCTAGGAAACATTTTTTTTTATGAGCTTTCGACGCAAATCATTTCTTAAAAAGGGTATAATTTACATGTTGTTTATTTAAGGGGGAAACGAAAGACAAATGTTTACGTGTGCCTCACTCTTTTCCTCTTGTGACCTGTAAACGCCTTGTTCTTCCCTTTCCCCGGACACTTTGTATTGCAAATTTGGCTTCAGGGAGAAAGGGTTTAAAAAGTTTGGGGGTTTGTTTAGATTTTGGTTAAGGCGAGAGTCCCAAATTTTTAGGGTTAGGGTTTTGTTAATTTCTTCCCAATTCTTATAAAAGTTGAGTAGGTTTTTTGACAAAAAAAAATATATATATACCTAAACAGTAAAAATAACAATAAAAAAAACAATACGAAAAAAAGTTTTTTTTCCAACATGAAATTTAATTTAAATTCCTTAATGTAGTAGAAGCAAAAACAATGCAAATTTAAATTACACATTGTATTTGTACCTCCCTACAAAAAACATACATTCAAAAAAAAATTTTTTTTTTTTGAAAAAAACTTTTAAGACAATAACATAAAACAAAAACATAAAATATATGAAACAAAATGACAAAAAACTTGAAGCAAAAAAACAAAAAAAAAAAAAAAAACAGTACATGAAAACATAAAAACCCCATTTATACCTGAAAAAAAAGATAATACAACACATTTAAAAAAAAACCTGGGCACATAAAAAAAACCTGACACATGCAACACATTATCCCCATGGAACATGACATATGAAAACATTCCCAAAAAATGGAACAGGGCACATGAAATACATGACACATGCAACAATTCATGCATGAAAAAAAAGGCAGAGAAAAACATTTTAAAACATGCAATATGCCCTTTAAAAAAACATAAAACCCCTTAAAAAGGGAATTTGGGTTTGTAAAAGCATGGCATAAATCCCTTTCAAAATTTTTACATATAAAATTAATTTTTTCATTTAGGGGCCCTTAATGCCTTGTAAATATGTCAAAACAATCTGGTATTTAAAGGTGATCTAAAGAAACTTTGAGAGTCAAAGTCTGCATATTAAAAAAACAGCGAAGGCAAACACCCTTGGGGCCCATCTTAAAAATTAAAATGTGGTCGTCCCGTTTCTAAAGTCCTTTCACATTGGGACAATACCGTAGCTCGGCGGGGCTTGCTCCACCTTTTTTTTTGCCCCCCCCTTAGGTAAGGAGGGCATTGTCGTAATCTAGTAAAAGACCTTTGAGTTTTAGTTTGGGAATATGAATCCTTGCCCGCTAAAAACTTTATTTACGGGCAAGGGAAAGGATTTGGAACAATGGCCTATATGTTACAATTTAGTGGCGGTTTCGGGCTTAAAAAGAAAATAGCCGCAAAGCCGCCTCCGGCGGGACTTTTGGCTAGCTCCTGCGGAGGGCTATTGGTGGGCCTTCGGCCCACCACCTGCGTTTAGTGGGCCTTCGGCCCACCAATAGCCCAATATCTGGAGATATTAATATCAATAGCCAATATCTGGAGGTCGTGTTTGGTGGGCCTTCGGCCCACCAAACACAGACTCTCCAGATAGCCCTTCTAACTTTCATGAAATCATGGATGTAAAAAATGTATATTAACGCCAACCCATTCACATCACCCCCAATCCATTCACTCACCCATTACCCATACCCCCCCCCATTACTCACCCATTACTCATCACCCCCACCCATTCACTCATCCATTACCCATCACCCCCCACCCATTCACTCACCCATGACCATCACCCCCACCATTCACTCACCCATTACCCACCCACCCCCCCCATTCACTCACCCATTAACCATCACCACACACCCATTCACCACCCATTACCCATCACCCCAACCTATTCCCTCACCCATCCCCCATCACCCCCAAACCATCACCCCCCACCCATTCACTCCCCCACACCCACACCCATTACCCATCCCCCCCACACCCATTCCCCATCACCCCCCATTCACTCACCCATTACCCATCACCCTAACCCTACATCAAGGTTTCCTCAATTCTCGCAAGCCACTTTTTCCACATTTCTCGCTAATAGGCTGCTAAAAAAAAAAAAAAAAAAGAGATCGGATCATCTCATAAGTGGGCTTAAAACCTTCCCTGGTCGACCCGATTCCAAAACTGTGCCATATGAGGGATTCCGCCACAGGGGGCGGCACCCAGAGCGGACAGACGGGACACACACACACCCCACACACACTTTCGCTTATATTAATTAATATAAGCGAAAGTGTGTGTGTGTGTGTGTGTGTGTCGGGTCTCCGCTCGGGTGCCGCCCCCTGTGGCGGAATCCCCTAATATGGCACAGTTTGGAATCGGGTCGACCAGGGGAAGGTTTTAAAGCCCGCTTATGAGATGATCGATCACTTTTTTTTTTTTTTTTTTAGCAGCCTATTAGCGAGAAATGTGGAAAAAAAGTGGTTTCCCGAGAATTGGGGGAAACCTTGATGTAAATGGTCAACACGATATTTCTGGAAAAAGGGTTTTTAAAACAAATTCTAACTGAATTTGGGCTGCTGTTTAGGGAATATGAACTAAATTTTTTGTCTATCACATCAGGATTTCGCGATATAGCATTTTTCAATTTTGATGAAAATGACTCATCAGCCTATATATCGAAGGTTTCAAGATAAAAACACGTGTTTTTTAGTAATACATTTTGTATATTCTTAAATCAAGGAATTACAAAGATTACGAAGTCCATGTACAAGTAAATCAATTATAGTGACAGAATTGAAATAGAAAATATAAACAAATACATATATATGGTGCACAGATCAATGGCAAGTAGCAGTTATGTGATTTTTTTTTCTTGGCTGACTCTGATGTACAGCTTCTGGGTTGTCTCTCATCAAGCTCCAGCAATAATCCGCCATCATATGTGAGTCCCACCGGCCTGATACCGTTCTTCCATTGTTTAATGCCCTGATGAAAACGCTCCCCTTTCCTCGCTCACATCCCCAAGGTCTCCGGAAACTTGTCCCAAATGGCTGTGTAAATAGTGAACCTTGATACTCATTCTACATCCAAGATCTCGCAGGCTCATTAGTAGCTCTTCCACAATTCTTCATAGTGTCTGCTTTCTTATTCCCTAGAAAATTCTCCCCACATTACAAAATGCATTCCAAGCTCTTTTCTGTCTCATTCATTGATGTGAAAAAAATTTTGGATCTCTCATTAGGTTTTTATTTGAGGCCCATCAAATTTTCCCAGCCTTTTTTCTTTTTCACTAAGACCCGGAAAGTTGAACATATATAGCTGAAGCATTCTCCACTGTTATCAAGAGCTTTGACGAACTGCTCATCAATCCAAGTTTTATGTGCAAGGGAGGAAAGACAATCTTCTTTCCCATCCACTAGAGGATCATTGATGACATTCTTATCGCCCGATGCCAAACTCTGTCGCTGAGGCCATTCTTTTTTCACCCAATGCTTGCTGTAGCTCTACTGTCCCAGTAAACACAGAACACAGGGGGATTTGTGTACCCTCCTTTTGACCTAAAAAAAAGTAACCATTTTCAAATCGACACAAATTAATCACCCCTGAACATGATATTGCAACCTCTCTAGGACAATCTTGATGTTGTTATATTCTTCTTTTAAATTTTACAGAACTATTGGTACTATTGGTACAGAGCCATACTTTTTTCCATTGTGTAACAGAACACATTTTAAACTTCTTTTTGGAACTGTCAATAAAAAGCCTCCAATCCCTTGAATCTATGCTAGCAGTCCCATAAAAAAGAAGTAGCCCTTCTACATCAGTACAATAGACAAGCTAGCCATCTGAAGGAAGACTTACGCAGTTCGGCTTCCCTTTACGATAAAAAAGAGACACCTGTGCCGGGTTTCAGCATTCGAGTCTCTTGCAGTCTTGAAGAACAACAGTTCAGCAGACTCTTTTTGGTTTGATAAAGATCTCTAACCAAATCATTCAAAGCAGGGCTGAGAAACAGAATTGGTTTGGGCACAATCTTCATCAGATGGCTGAAAAATATCTGTAGTGTCTTCTTCATCAGTGGGAGCAGGGAGCAGAGATCTTTTTTCATCATTTTTTGAAGCTCAGTAAATATTGGTACAGGTATTTTTTCACTATGGGTAAAATGGTCGAATAGCTGAAGGGATACTGGGTATGCATATATTTCTTGTTTTTATTTTAAACCTTTACATTTACCCAAAGGCAGAAATAGCAGTCATCTAAATGATGCTTGGTTCTCTCCAAACCCTAGGCAATCCAAACTTAAGTTTAGCCTTCTTTCCTTGAGACCATGATCTCAAAGTCTCAACACAGGTTTTGCACACTTGTGAGGAGCCCAATGCTTGGCTTGGTTTTCCAAGTGGTACTTTGAAGTACGCAAAATACACGCTCTTAACAAAGTCAGTAATGTTGCGCCTCTGAGTCTTCAAAGTAAAGCTTCCCCAGATGTAGCAAAATATATTTGGGGCATTGAGCACTTTCTTCTGGAGATGTAGAGGCCATTGTTAGAGCAGCAACACCAACTGCGGACAAAAAAAAGAAAAAGAAATTGTTAGCTACCGAGTTGTTTCCCTTTAATTTGCTACCCACCCACACACCTTAGGCATTGTTTCACAAAAAAGAAAACAACAGGAGAAATACAATAAATAACTCAATTCAATGTAAAATTCAATAAAAAACACTACCGCGGACGATTGCTGTGCATGTTGAAATGTGTTTGTTACTTTTGTATCAAAAGAATGGGAATGTTATGCATGTTCAAAGAAAACGAAGATATTCTCCAGTTTTGGGAGACTGGGAATAAAAAATAAACCATATAATCCGGCCCTTTTGCACACTACTCAATAGAAGGATAATTTTTTGTGAAATTTATGAAAATGGGAAATATACCTATAGCGCAAAAAAAGTGATGTGATAGAGAAAATATAAGATCAGATTGAATTCAGCACCCTCAAATAGTCTATAACGTTCTTAAATTCCATGCCAGAAACTTTTTTTTTTTTTTGTTACCCGTGAATTATAGATAAATTTTTTTAATCTCTCTATGGGAAACACTTCATCATACATAATGCTTTATTAGGAATCGAAATCCGCGGGTGTTGTTTGTAATGCAAAGACGCAAACAATAATGAAATGGCTCATCCATGTTTGCATTCTGCAATTTCGTTATTAGAAATGTACGTCTCATTTTGGCCATGACAGACTGTACTGGTGGGATTCCTGCCTCCACACAGCATAGGCTTGTACTCGTGTATTTTCTTACCCCCAATAAAGCTTTTAACAACACATTGTATATACTAATTATGGATTTGGGGTTCTCTGTTAACCAGCTCTCCGCGCTGTACAGTAACGATGACGAAACAGCATCATGAAACACTTTTTTCTTATACAAAAATTGCATAGCAGTGTTTGAGGCACAAAAAATAGAAAATATCTATAATAATATAAACGAAAGTGTGTCTGTCTGTCTGTCTGTGTGTGTGTGTGTGTGGTATACGTTCCGCCCCCCGTGGCACAATCCCCTCATATGGCACATTTTTGGAACCGGATCGAGCAGGGGAAGGTTTTAAGCCCACTTATAGAATGATCCGATCACTTTTTTTTTTTTTTTTTTAGCAGCCTATTAGCGAGATATGTGAAAAAAAAGTGGTTTGCGAGAATTGAGGAAACCTTGATGTAGGGTGATGGGTAATGGGTGAGTGAATGGGTGGGGTGATGGGTAATGGGTGTGGGCTGATGGGTGAGTGAATGGGTGGGGGTGATGGGTGGGGGTGAGGGATGGGGAGGGAAATAGGTGGGGGGTGAGGGGTAATAGGTGAGTGAATGGGTGTGTGGTGATGGGTAATGGGTGAGTGAATGGGTGGGGGTGATGGGTAATGGGTGAGTGAATAGGTTGGGGGTGATGTGAATGGGTTGGCGTTAATACATACATTTCTACATCCATGAAGTTAGAAGGGACTATCTGGAGAGTCTGTGGTTGGTGGGCCGAAAGCCCACCAATAGCCCTCCGCAGGAGCTAGCCAAAAAGTCCACCCGGAGGACGGCTTTGCGGCTAGTATTCAATAATTATGAGTTCTTAACATCATGTAGTGCAAGAGCAGACTGAGTTTTGCCATCGTCCGTAAACCAGGCACCGAGATACAGACAACTACCACAATACTTTATTTCTAAGTTCGCTGTAGATAGCGATTGTCTGTCCTTTTCATTAACATTGACTAACATGAATTTCGATTTCTTATAATTCAAAACCATGCCATATTCATCACAGTAATACATTAAAACTTCAATCTTTTCTTGACACTTTTCCCGTGACGTTGCTAGAATGACAGTATCGTCCATCAGCATTAAGCAATGTAACATCCCCTAAAAGCCATCTGCGGGACGGCTGCCCTTTTTTTCATCTCACCGGCTTTTTAACGTACAGGGCGAACAATAGACAGCTGGTTTGGGGCGCCGTGTCCTTCACACCGATTGATGATAATATTGTAGCTGACCTGAGGAGCTACGTGTACATGTATATAAGGCTTTTATAGTGTTAACATCACAGAACCCATCCCAATGATTTGAGGTGAAAAAACAACTTGCCCCTCGGAACTCTGTCATAAGCCTAGCTAAAGTCAATAAAAAGAATGTAGAGTTTACATTTCTTGCATTTTGCAAAATCCACCAATAGTCTAAGAGCCATGATCTGTTCAACACAACTCCTAACTTTCTGTACTCCTGCTTGACACTTATCTATGAAGCACCACATCCGTAACCTGTGTAGAATTATCATGTCATAAAGTTTACCTAAAGAATCCATGACGTTATGCCTCTGTAGTTTCCACAATTTTTTCACAACTTGAACAACTAATGAACTTAGCTAGGTCAGGAAGTTGGGTAGAACA
>JACEEZ010003205.1:0-25963 GCA_016584305.1 Chionoecetes opilio
TTTTTTTAAATGTAAACTTATTTTTTAAAAGTTTTTCTTTAAAAAAATTTTTTAAACCCAAAATATTTTTTTAAATTTTTAGTATTTTCTAAAAAAATTTTTAAAAAATTTTTTTAAAAAATTTTTTAAAAATTTCACCCTTAAAAGTTTTTAAATTTCCTTTAAAAAAAGAGTAAATTTTTTTATTGTATAAATAATTGGCCTTTTTTTTTTCTTTTTGCGTTTTTTATAAACAATTTTTTTTTAAAAATTTCTATAACCCCAAAATTGTTTTTAATTATTTAAAGTTTTTAGGATATAAATTTTTTTTTAAGGTTTCATTTTTTTTAAAAAATTTTGATTTAAAAAGTTACTTACTTGCAAAAAAAATAAAAAAAGGGATTTATTTTTATTAACGGTTTTGGGGAAAATTTTTTGTAAAACATTGAAATAAAAATTTTTTTTAAAAATTGCTATAAAACAAAAAATTTTTTTTAATATATTATATTTGGTTTTTTAAAATTTTTTAAAAAAAAAGTTTCCTTTTTTTAAAATTATTTATATTCATAAATTACTATTAATTTTTAAAATAAAATTTTATTTAATCTATATTTACGGTTTTTCATGTTTTTCCCCAAACTTAAATTTAAATTTTTTAATTTTTTTTTTCAATTCTTAAAAATAAAAAAAGGTTTTTTTTTTTTTTTAAATTTTCAGCGTTTTTCTTTAATGAAAAATTTTTTGAAAATTTTCATAAATTTCTTAATAAATTTTTAAAAAAAAGTTAGGTTTTTATTTTTATAAAAGGTATTAAGCGTTTTTTTTTTTTCAAATTCTTTTGAAAAAAAATTTTTATTAATTTTCTATAAAAAAAAAGGTTTTTTTTATTTTAAAATATTTCAGGTTTCTGTTTTTAAATTGAAAAAAAAATCCCTTTTTTTTTAAAAAGCCCCATAAACTTAATTTTAAGTTTTAATAGAAAAGTAAGAGGGTTTTTTTTTAAAAAAATTGAAGGTTTTTATATTTTTTAAACTGGGGGGGTTTATTTACAATATTTTTTAAATTTATAATTTTAAAAAGTTTTTTTTTTTTTAAGTTTTTAATTAAAAAAAGGTTTTTTTCAAATTAATAATTTTTTAAAATTTAGCAAATTTCTTTTTTTTCACTATATTTTAAAAAAAAATTTTTCTAAAAATTATTTTTGGAATTTTGTACAATTTTAAATTTAAAAAAAATTTTTTTTCAAGTTTTAAATATTTTTGAAAGCTAAATTTAATTTTAATTTTCAAACCCCCCAATTTTTTTACAATTTTGAGCTTAAAAAAATTTAATTTTTTTAAAAATTTTTTTATCAATTTTTTTTAAAAAACGTTTTTTTCGTTTTAAAGTTTTTTAAAGCCAAAAATGTAAAATTTTACATTAAAATTTTTTTCAAATTTTAATTTTTAAATATTTGGTTAAAATTGTATTTTTATTTAGAAAATTTTTTTAAAAAAAACCTTTTTTTAAATTTTTATTATTTTTTTTAAACTAAAAATGTCAAAATGAATTTTCCCCTTTTTTTATAGGTTTAAAAATTGGGTTTTTTTTTGAAATTGCTATTTTTCGTGTTTTATAGGTTTTTTAAAAAAATTTAAAAATTTTTTTTTTTTTTTTTTAAATTTCTTTTAAATAATTTTTAAAAGGGAAAATTTTTTTGATAAGGTTTTTTTCCCCCCTTTTTTTTTTTTAATGTTTTTATTTTCGGGGTTTTTCTTTTTTCAAAAAATAAAATTTTTTTTTAATATTTGCATTAAAAGTGTTAATTTTTTTAAAAAAAAAAGTAAGATTTTTTTGGATAAAATTTTTTTGCCTTTTTTTTTTTTTTAAAAAAAGGGGTTTTTTATTAAAAAATTAATGAAACTTTTTTTCTTAAAAAATAAAATTTGTTTTCAGATTTTACTTTATATGTATTTTTTCCCCAAAATTTGGGTTAAATTTTTTTTGAATTTTTACCCTTCTTAATTAATTAAACTTTTTAAAAAAAGGGTTTTTTATTCATTAACTAAATTATTTTTTAATTTTTTAAAAGGTTTTTTAAATTTTTAAGTTTTTTTTTTTAATGCAAAAATAAAAGTAGTTTTTTTCATATTTATAATCTAAATTTGTGTTTTTTTAAAATTTTTTTTAAAACCCCTTTTAAAATTTTACCTAAAACTTTTTTTAGAAAAAAAAAAAAAATAGATTATTATTGTAAAAAGAAAATGAAGGTTTTTATGTTTTTTAAACGGGGTTATTGAATCAAGGTTTTTATTTCAATTTCTTAAATTTAAAATTTTTTTTATTTTTCTATTTACTAATAAAATTTTTTTCAAAAAAAAAAAAGGTCTTTTTAGTTTTGCACCCAAAATATTTAAAAACTTAATAATTAAAAAAAGGGTTTTTTATTTGGGGTAAAGGTAAAAGGGTTTTTTTTTTTTTTTTTAAACGTATTTTTGGTTTTAAAAAGTTTTATTATTTTTGTATAAAATAAAAGTAGTTTTTTAAATTTTTTTTAAAATAAAATGTTTTTCCTAAACTTAAGTATAAAACCCCCCCTTTTTTAAAAAATTTTACCTTTTTTAGTTTATTTACTTAAGCTATTAAATAAAATAAGGTTTTTTTTTAAAGATAAACTTTTTATGTTTTTTAAACGTAAGCTTTTTTATTTTTACAAGTAGTTTTTTATAAATTTTAAAAAAAATATATTTTTAATGAATTTTTTTCTGATTAGTGGTTTTTTTTAAAATTTAAGTATATTTTTTTTAAATAAATTTTAAATTTTATTACTTAATTTTTAAAAAAAAGGGGAAATTTTTTTTATTAAGGAATTAGTTTTTTATGTTTTTTGAATTTTATTTAAACCAGTTTTTAAATTATTTTATTAAAAAATTTATTTTTCAAAAAATTTTTAAACATTTCAAATAATTAAAAAGTATTTTTAAAGGGGGGTTTTTTTTTAAATTAATAATTTTTTTTTTTTTAAAAATTTTTTTATTGTAAATATTTTTACAAAAAAATAATAAAAAAAGATTTTTTCCCCAAAATTTAAAAATTTTAATTAAAAAAATGTTTTTTTCAAGAATTTTAAAGTATTTTTTTTAAAAAAAATTAAAAAATTTTTTTTTTAATTTTTTAACAAATTTTAAATTTTTTAGCTAAAAAAATTTTTTAAAATTTTTTTTAAATTTTAATTTAAAAAAAGTTTTTTCTTGGTTTTTTTTTTTGGAAAACCTAAAAAAGGAAAAATTTAAATTTTAATTTTAAAAAAATTTTTACTTTTATAGTTTTTTTATTTTTCGAAATTTTTTATAATTTTTTTTAAAAAAAAGTTTTTTTCAAGGTTTTAAATGATTTTTGGGGGAAAAAAAATCAAATTTAATTTTCACCCCTTTTAAAAAAATGGGGATTTTAAAAAATTAAAAAATTAAAAATTTTTTTGGTTAGAAAGTATTTTAAAGGTTAAGTTAAATAGGGTTTTTAGTCTTTTTTGTCCAATTGTATATTTTACGGGTTTTTTAAATTTTTCTTAAATTAATTTTTAACCAAAAAAGGAAATTCCATGATAATGCTTTTTTCCCAAAAATTTTTTTTTTTTAATAAAATTTTGAATTTTCTTTTTTCAAAATTAATAAAAAATTTTTTTTAAAATTGGTATACTTTAAATTCAAAGGGGTTTAAATTTAAAGTAAAAGGTTTTTTTTGTATAAAGGTTATTAATTTTTCATACTTTAAATTTTTTTGTATTATCAATAAATTTTTCTTTTCAATAGTATAAAAATTTTTTTAAAAATTTTTCTTTTTTTTAAAATTTTCCCCAAAATGAATAAAAATTTTTTTGAAAATTTTTATTTTTAACTTTTTATTTTTAAAAAAGTAGGGTTTTTATTTTGGGGTATAAATTTTTTGGGGGTTTTAAAAAAATTTTTTTACTTTTATTTTAATTTTTTTTAAATTTTTAAAACCCTAAATTTAAAATTAAATTTTTTTTGTTAATTAATTTTAAACTTTTTTAAAATTGAGGTTAAAAAAACCCTTTTTTAAAAAGCCCTTATATTCTTTTTTTAGCTATTAATAAAAAGTAAATTTTTTATTGTATAAATTTTTTTTTAATTTTTCCAAAATTTTTTTCTTTGGTTTTATATATACGTTTTTCTTTCAATTGATAAACCCAAAATTTTTTTAATATTTTTTTATTTTTAATTACAGGTTTTAAAAAAGGTTTAAAATTTTTTTAAAATATTTGCACCCTTTTTGTTTTTAAATTAAGATATATAAAATAAATTTTTTTTATTTTATAAACTAAGAAAGGGTTTTTATAGTTTTTCTTTAATTGGGTTTTTAATTAAAATTTTTTTAACTTAAAAAAAATGTAGTTTTTCTTTTTTAGAATTTAAATTTTTTTTACAAAAGAGTTCAATTTTTTTTTTTAAAAAATTTTGGGTATAAGTATTAAACATAAGTATAAAAAATAAAGAGGGTTTTTTTTTTTTAAAATTAAAATTAACGTTTTTAATTTTTTTTAAAATGATTTTAAATCTTTTTAAATATTTGAAAAACCCCTAAAATTTTTTTTTAAGAAATTTTTTTTTTGTATATACCCATTTTCCACTTTTTAAATTAAAATTTTTTTGAAAATTTCACCTTTAGTCTTAAATTTAAATTGCTATTAAAAAAAAAGTAAGGTTATTTTTTTATAAGGTATATTAGCGTTTTTCAATTTTTCAAAACTTTTTTATATATCAATATTTTTTTAATTCATAAAAAAATTTTGGTTTTTAAGATTTTTATTTATCGGTAATCACGTTTTCCTAAATTTTTTAATGTAAAATTTTTTAATAAGATTAATTTTTTTCATTAACAAAAAAAAATTTTTTGATTATTTAGTGAATGGTTTTCCCAATTTTTATATTTTTTCTAAATGTTTTATTTTAAACTATTTTACTTTTTTTGCTATAAAAAATGTATTTTTTCAGATTTTCAGTTTCCTTAAATGTTTTCCAAAAATTAAGTAAAATTTTTTTTAAAAAAAATTTCATTAAATTTTACAACATTACTATTAATAGAGAAAAGGTTTTTTTTTGTACAATATTTAATTTTTTCAATTTTTTAAAAAGTATTTTTTTTTAAAAATACAAGGGGTTTTTTTATCAATTTTTTAAAAATAAAAATTTAGTGTTTTAATGATTTTCTGTTATTGGAAAATTTTTTCTAAAAAGTTTTTCAATTTTTTTAAAATTTTTAATTTTAAACAATTTTTTAAAATTAAACCTAAAAAAGGATTTTTTTAAAATTTGGGTATATTTTTTTAAAAAATGTTTTTTTTTAAAAATTTTAAAGATTTTTAAATTAAAAATTGAAATTTTACTTTTTACCTTTTTCCCAATTTTTTTTAAATGTTAAAAAAATGAAAGAAATTTTTGGTATCTTTTACAAAAAAATTTTTTTTTAATGTTTTTTTAATGTTTTTTTTAACCTAAAAAATTGAATTTAAACTTTTAGTTTTTTACTTTAATTTTTCAATATTTAGCTTTAAAATAGAAGTAAATTTTATGTTATTTTTTTAAAAACACGTTTTTTTTAAATTTTTAATGTTTTTTAAAAAAAAAAGAAATTTAATTTTTAAGCTCTTTTTTATAAAAAAATGGGAATTATGTTTTTTTGTTAATTGCTTTTTTCATGAAATTTAAAAAAATTTTTTTAAAAAGATAAAAAAAATTTTTAAAAAAATTTTTTTAAAAGGTTTTTTTTTTAGTTTTTTTTTAAAATTTTTATTTTTTAAAAAGGTTTTTTTTAAATTTTTTTTCGAAAAAATGTTTTTTTAAAAAATTTTTATTTTTAATTTGCTTTTTCCAAAAATTTTAAATTTCAACCCTTTTTTTTGAAAAATTTCCTTTTTTAATACTTTTCCTTAACAAAAATGAAGATTTTTTTTGGGTATAAGGATATTAAGTTTTTTTTTTAGTTTTTTTAAAATTAGCTTATTTAATTAAAAATATATTTTTTAATTGTATAAAAATAAATTTTTTTTTTTTTGTATTTATCATAATAATTTTCCCCCAAAATTTAAAAAAATTTTTTTTAATTTTTTAAAAATATTAAAATTATTCTAAAATGAAAATAATTTTTTTTGGAATAAGGATTTAATGTTTTTTTTAGTTTCTTCTAAAAGTAATTGAAATTAAGGGGTTTTTTTTTATTAAGTATAAACCCAAAAAGTTTTTTTCTGATTTTTTGGGTTTTGTAATTAAAAAAGGGGGGTTTCCACAAAATTTAATAAAAACCTTTTTTTAAAAATATTTTCTTAAATTTGCTTTTTTTTTCTTTAAAATTGATTTTAAACTCTTTTTTAAAAATTTGAACTTATATTTATACATTTTTTTAAAAAGGGGTTTTTTATTTTTTTTTTTGGATTAAATAAAAAAAATAATTTGAAAACTTTATACCCCCAAAAAATGCTTTTAAAGGGTTTTTCAGTTTTTTATATATGCTTATTTAAATTAATTAATTTTTTTTAAAAATTTTTACCATAATAGGTTTTTAGTGTTCCTTAAATTTTTAATAAAAAAAGGGGGAAAGGGGTTTTTTGTGATTAAAAATTAAGCTTTTTATAGGTAAAGTATTATTGTAAAAAACAATTTTTTTTCATATTCTTAAACCCTGTTTTTTTTTAATTATTACTATTTATTTATAATTATTTTCAAATTAGTATAAAACCTTTTAGCTTTCACCATTGGTTAATTTTCCCTTTAAAAAAGGGGTAAGAGGATTTTTTTTTAAAAAAAATTAGGGGTTTTTAAAAAGTTTTTTAAATTATTTTTTGTAATTAAAATTTATTTTTTAAATTTTTAAAAAAATAAAAAATTAAAAATTTAAGATTTTACTTTAATGTTTAACCCTAAAAATTGGTTAAATTTTTTTGAATAATTTCCCCAATATTTATTTTTAAAATAGAAAATAAGAGTTATTTATTTTAATGGAAAAAAGGTTTTTATGTTTTTTAACGTATTTTTGAAAAATTTTTGTTTTCTTACTTTGCTTAAATAAAAATTGGGTTTTTCATATTTGCTATTTATTGATTTCTGTTTTTACAAAATTAAGTTAAAATTTTTTTTAAAAATTTTAATAATATTTTTTTTATAAAAAATAAGAGGTTTTTATTTGAAAACTATATTCAAATTTTTAATTTTTTAAATTAGGTTATTTTTTAATAATTTTTTTTGTTAAAATAAAATGTATTTTTTTAAATTTTTTTTTTCAGTTAAACTTTTTTACAAATTAAGTACAAAATTTTTTTAAAAAAATTTATAAATTTTCTTAAACATTTAAGGGAAGGGTTTTTTTTTTTTTAAAAGGGAAAAATTTCGGTTTTTTAAAAAATTTTTTTAAATTTATTGTAAAAAAAAATTTTTTTTATTTTTGTATAAACCCCAAAATTAGTTTTTATTTTTTCAATTTTTAAAAGGGGTTTTTTTTTAAATTTAAATTTCTTTTATCTTTGTAAGATTTTTATATTTTTAAATTTTTTTAAAAATTAATAAAAAAAAAGTATTTTTTAAAAAAAAAATTCAATTTTACTTAAAAAAAGTTTTTTCAAGTTTTTTTTTTTGAATTTAATAATGGAAAATTTTTTTTATTGCTTTTACAAAGGTTTTTTTTTTTCTTTAATTTTTTATAAATTTGGTATAATTTTTAAATTTTAAAAAAAATTTTTTTTTGGGGAAAAATTTTTTTTGAAAGCCTAAAAAAGGGGTTTTTAAATTCATTTTCAACAAAAAAAAATTTTTATTTTTAAAAAAATTTTTTTTCTTTTTTAAAATTTTTTTTTAAAAACAAGTTTTTTGTGTTTTATTTTTTTAACTAAAAAATGTAAATTGACATTTTTTGCTTTTTTTAAAATTAAAAATTAAAATTCTTTTTTGAAATTCTTTTTTAAAAAACTTACTTAAATAGGGTTTGAATTATTTTTTTGATAAATTTTTATTTAATGTTTTTAATTTTTTTAAAAATTTTTTTTAAAAAATAAAAATTTCCCATTAATGCTTTTACCAAAAATTTTTTTTAATTTTTTAGCTTTTGGATATAAAGGGTTTTTCCAAAATTTAAGTAAAACCTTTTTTTTGAATAATTTTCACTTTTAAAAAACCCTTAATTTTAAAATAAAATAAAGAGTAAAGGTTTTTTTTTTTTAAGGTTTTGAAAATTTTTCTTTTTGTAAAATTTGGTTATTTTATTCATAAATTTATTTATTTTTTTTTAAAAAAAAAATTAGTGTTTTTGTTTTCTAATAGTATAAAGGTTTTTTTAAATTGGGTATAAAACCTCTTTTTTGAATAATTTGAAATTTTTTACTTAATTAACTATTAAAAAATTTAAGGGTTTTTATTTTGTAAATTTTTTTTCAATGGGGTTTTTTATTTTTTTCCCAAAATGTAGGTTTTTTTTAATGTTTTCTATTTTTGCTTCCCCAAAAAAGTTTTTTTTAAAATTTTCCTTTTAGTAATTTTTTTCCCAAAAAAAAAAAATTTTTTGAATTACCTATAAATTTTTTTTTCTTAAAAATGAGGTAAAGGGGATTTAGTGTTAAATATATGCAATTTTTTTTTTTTTTTCTTTTAAATTTGCTTTTTTGTGTATACAATAGTTTCTTTTTAAATTTTTAAAATTAAAATTGGGTTTTTAAAATTTTTTTTACTATTAAACTTTTTCCCAAAATTGAAGATAAAAGGGTCTTTTTTAAAAATTTACCTATAGAGGGCCCTTTTTAAATTTAAAATAAAAGGGTTTTTTTATTTATAAAGTATATTACTTTTTAAAAATTTTTTCAAACTTAGCTTTTTTATATACAAATGTTTTTACAATTAAGTTAAAATAAAATTTTTTTAATTTTTTTTTACTATTTCATGATAAAACTTTTTTAAAATTAAATTAATTTTTTTTTAAAAAATTTGGTTAATAGTTTTTTTTTTTAGTATAAATTAAAGTAAAATATTTTTGGGATAAAATTTAAAAATTTTTTTAATTTTAAAATTTGCGTTATTGTATATTAAAATTTTTTTTAAAAAATTGTAAAAAACCCTAAAATTATGTTTTTAAAGAATTAGATTTATGTATAAAATGTTTTTTTTTTTACAAAGAATTAAAAATCCCTTTTTTTAAAAAAGACCTTTTTTTACAACTTAAATTTAAAAAATAAAGGGGGATTTATTTTTTAAAATTTTTGGGGGTTTTCGTTTTTTTAAAGTGGTTTTTAAATAAAAATATTTTTTCCTTTTTAAAAAATTTTAAATAAATTTTTTAAAATTTTAGCTAAATTGGTTTTAAGGTTTTTCAAATTAATTAAAACCTTTTTTTAAAAATTTATAAAACTTAAAAAAATTAAAATTAAAAAAATTTTTTATTTTTTAAAATATTCCCTTTTTTTTTTTTTTTTTAAATGTAAATTTTTTTTAAAACAGGGGTTTTTTTTTTATTTTTAAAAATAAAGTGGTTTTTTTAAATTTTTTTTTGATTTTAAATTTTTTAAATTGTTTAAAACCCTTTTTTTAAAAAAATTAACCCATAATAAATTTTTTAAATTTTTTAAAAAGAAAATAAAGGGTTTTTTTTTAAAGGGATTTGAACTTTTTAAGTTTTTTTTTGCTTTTTTTTAAAAAATTTTTTTAAAATTTTGGTTTAAAATAAAATAGTGTTTTCTACAAAAAATTTTTTTTTAAAATTATTTTTTTTTATTTTAGCTAAAATTTTTTAAGTAAAAATTTTTTTAAAAATTAAGCAAGAAGTTTTTTTATGTTTGAACTTTATTTAAAAAACAAGTTTTTTAAAATTTTTATTTTTTTTTAAAAAAAAATGTCTTTTTTTTGGACTTTTTACAAATTAAAATTTTTTTTTGATTAAAATTTATTTTTTTAATTTTATTTAATTATTTTTTAAAAATTTTTTGGTTTTTTAAGATTTTTTAATAAAAAATTCGAAAATTTAAATTTTTGTTTTTTTTATAAGAAAAAAAATTAATTTGTTTTTCTTAAATTTTTATTTTTAATCTTAATTTTTAGGGTTTAGCTTTTTTACAATTTAAATTTAATTTTTTTAAGTTTTTTTAATGTAGGTTTTAATTTAAAAATTTTTAAGATAAGGTTATAACAAAGGTTTTTTTCAAGTTTTCCTAGTTTCGGGGAAATAGGGGTTTTTAAAAGGAAAAAACAAATCCTTTTTAAAAAACAAAAGTACTTCTTTTTAAGTTTAAAAAAAAAAGAGGTTATTTTTTAAAAAATTCCCTTTTTATATTTCTTTTAAATGTATTTATTTATAATAATAGAAAAATTTATTTATAAAAATAAATTTTTTTAATTTTACTTTTTTCATTTTTTTTTTAAATTTAATATAAATTTTTTTTAATAATTTCACCTATGTTTTAAATTAACTAAAATAAATAGTTATTTATTTAAAAAATTTTTTGGTTTTTATTTTTCTAAATGTCGATTTTTTTTTATCAGGGTTTTTTTTTAAATTTCAAAATAAATGTTTGTTTTTTTTTGAGAGTTATATGAAAACTTTTTTACAATTATAAAAACCTTTTTAAAAAAAATTCCCTATTATTAAATTTTTACAAAAAAAAAAAAAAATTTTTTTGATAAGGGGGATTTAAGGTTTTTTCATATTTCTTGAAATTGCGTTTTTAAAAAGAGTTTAAAATTTTTTGATAAAAAAAATTTAGTGTTTTAATTTTTTTAACTATTATAGGAAAGGGGGTTTTTTTTTAAAAGAGTTATTTTTTTTATTTTGTAAAAAGTTTTTATTTTTATATTTTAAAAATAAAAAAACTTAAAAATATTACATAAAAATTTGTTAATTTTAATTTATAAAAATGTTTTTTTAAAATTTTTAAGGGTTTTTTAAAACTTTTAAGAAAATTTTTTAGATTTTTCCAATAGTTTTTAAATTAAAAAAAAGTTTTTTTTTGAAAATTTTTTTCAATTTTTTTTAAAAATTTTTTAAAGGGGTTTTTTTAAGTATTTTTTTTGGGGAAAAAACAAAATTTATTTTAAATTTTTAAAAGGAAAACAAAATGGGTTTTATAGTTTTTTTCTTTAAAAATTTCATTTTGAATATTACTTAAATTTTTTAGCTTAAATAAAAGTTAAAATTTTTTTTTAAAATTCCTTATTGAGTTTATATTTTAAAAAATTTTTTTATTTTTTACCCCAAAATGTTTTTTCCCCAAATTTTTGTGTTTTTATTAGTTTTCAATTAAAATTTTTTTTTGAATAATTTTTATAAAAAGCTTATATTGCTAATAAAAAAAATAATTATTTTTTTAAAGTAAATTTAAATTTTTATATTTCTTTAAATTTTTTTTTTGTTTAAAAAAGTTTTTATTTTCATTTTCATAAAAAAAAAGGGCAAAAAAAAATTTTTTTTTTACCCAAAAAAAAAAACCCCAAAAAAAAAAAAAAATATTAATTTAAAAAAATAAAAAAAGGATTTATTTATATAACTTTTAACCTTTTTTTCAAGTTTTTTAAAGTATTTTGTAAAAAAGTATTTTTTTTTATTAATTTAAAACCCAAAAAAAAGGTTTTAAAAATTTTTCTTTTCATGTAAATTTTTTTTCCAAAAAAAAACTTTTTTTTTAAATTAAGGTTTTTTAAAAAAAAAATTTAAATAAAAGGTTTTTTTGTGAAAAAATTTGGGTTTTTTTTTTCTTTTAAAGGGGGTTTTTTGTAAATTAAATTGTTTTTTCTTTATATTGTATAAAATAAAATTTGGGGTTTTTAATTTTTTTTGGTTTATCATAAAGGGGTTTTTTTTTTAAAAATTGAAATTTTTTTTTTTAAAAGTTTTTATATTTTAAAACTTATTTTAAAAAAAAAAAAAATTTTTTTTTGAAATTTTTCAATTTTAATCTTTAAAAAATTTTTTTAAAATTTTTAAGATTTTTTGAAAATTAAAAATTTTAATTTTTTTTATTCGACTTTTACCAAAAATTTTTTACAGTTTACTAAAAAAAATTTTTTTTCATAAAAATTTTGGTTCAATTTAACTTAAAAAAAAGTTTTTTTAATGTTTTAAAAAGTTTTTTAAACCCCTTTGAAATTTGCTTTTTTAGATTTTCAAACAAATTTTCAAATTTTTTAAAAAAAGTTTTTTATTTTTATTACTTTTTTTCAAAAACAATTTTTTAAGTGTTTTTAAATTTTTTTTTTTTAAAAAAATTTAAAAAATTAAAATTTTTTTTGATAAAAAATTAAAAGTGGGTTATAGTTTTTTTCCTTTTAAAATGATTTTAAAATTTTTTTTTTTTCCCCTTTTTTTTTAAAAATTTTTAAAGGTTTTTTTTTTTTCCAAAAAAAAAACCATTAATAAAATTTCCATAATTTTTAGAAAAAGGTTTTTTAATGTTTTTTTAACGTTATTAATTTTACCCACATTGAAAAAAATTTTTTTTTTAATTTTAAAAAAAATTATTTTAAAAAACCAATAAATTTAAAAAACGGTTTTTTGGTTTTCAATTGAAGTTTTTTAGGTTTTTGTAATTCTTTTTTTTAAAACAAGTAGTGATACTTATTATATTGCTATAAACTCATAAAATGTAGTGTTTTCAATGATTGTAGCTAGTTATCAGTGATATATAACTGTTTTTCCTACAAATTGAAGTATAAAATCCTCTTTTTTGAATAATTTGCACCTATAAGTAGCTTACATTACATTAAGCTATTAAATAGAAGAGTCAGAGGTTATTTATTGTGATATAACGGTATATTGCAAGCGTTTTTCATAGTTTCTTCTAAATGTAGCGTTATTGTATATATACATTTAGGTTTTACTTATTATATTGCTTAACCCATAAAATGTAGTGTTTTTCAATGATTTTAGCTAGTTATCAGTGATATATAGCTGTTTTCCTACAAATTGAAGTAAAAATCCTCTTTTTAGATAGTTTGCACTATAAGTAGCATACATTACATTAAGCTAATAAATAGAAGAGTAAGAGGTTATTTATTGTGATATAACGGTATATTGCAAGCGTTTTTCATAATTTCTTGTAAACTGTAGCGTTATTGTATATATACAAGTAGTTTTACTTATTATATTGCTATAAACCCTTAAAATGTAGTGTTTTCAATGATCTTAGCTAGTTATCGTGATATAAAGCTGTTTTCCTACAAATTGAAGTATAAAGCTCTTTTAGAATAATTTGCACCTATAAGTAGCTTACATTACATTAAGCTATAAATAGAAGAGTAGAGGTTATTTATTGTGATATAACGGTATATTGCAAGCGTTTTTCATAGTTTCTTCTAAACTGTAGCGTTATTGTATATATACAAGTAGTTTTACTTATTATATTGCTATAAACCCAAAAAATGTAGTGTTTTCAATTATTTTAGCTAGTTATCAGTGATATATAGCTGTTTTCCTACAACTTGAAGTATAAAATCCTCTTTTTAGAATATTTGCACCTATAAGTAGCTTACATTACATTAAGCTAATAAATAGAAGAGTAAGAGGTTATTTATGTGATATAACGGTATATTGCAAGCTTTTTCATATTTCTTGTAAACTGTAGCGTTATTGTATATATACAAGTAGTTTTACTTATCATATTGCTATAAACCCTAAAATGTAGTGTTTTCAATGATATTAGCTATTTATCGGTGATATAAAGCTGTTTTCCTACAAATTGAAGTATAAAATCCTCTTTTTAGAATAATTTGCACCTATAAGTAGCTTACATTACATTAAGCTATAAATAGAAGAGTAAGAGGTTATTTATTGTGATATAACGGTATATTGCAAGCGTTTTTCATAGTTTCTTCTAAACTGTAGCGTTATTGTATATATACAAGTAGTTTTACTTATTATATTGCTATAAACCCATAAAATGTAGTGTTTTCAATGATTTTAGCTAGTTATCAGTGATATATAGCTGTTTTCCTACAAATTGAAGTATAAAATCCTCTTTTTAGAATAATTTGCACCTATAAGTACTTACATTACATTAAGCTATTAAATAGAAGAGTAAGAGGTTATTTATTGTGATATAACGGTATATTGCAAGCGTTTTTCATAGTTTCTTGTAAACTGTAGCGTTATTGTATATATACAAGTAGTTTTACTTATCATATTGCTATAAACCCATAAAATGTAGTGTTTTCAATGATTTTAGCTAGTTATCAGTGAAGAGTGGGTTTTTTCTACAAATTGAAGTATATTTCTTTATATCTAAATAGCTTTTTATATTTGCTACAACTATATTTTACAAATTAATAGCTAAAATATGTATTTATCATGAAATTTAGATATCAATTTTAATCTTAAAAACAATGTTTTTTTCAAGAATTTTAATGTATTTTTGAAATGCTAAATAATGTCGAAATTTTACATTATTCAGCACTTTTACACAACTATATTTTACAATGTTATGAGCTAAAAATATGAATTTTTCATGAAATTTAGGTATCAATTTTAATCTTAAAAACAACGTTCTTTCAAGTGTTTTAATGTATTTTTGAAAGCCTAAAAAATTGTCGAAATTTGACATTATTCAGCACTTTTAACACAACTATATTTTACAATATTATGAGCTTAAATATGTACTTTTCATGTAATTTATGTATCAATTTTATTCTTAAAAACAACGTTTTTTCAAGTGTTTTAATGTATTTTTGAAGGCTAAAAATGTCGAAAATTGACATTATTCAGCTCTTTTTTTGATAGTAGAAATTCAAAATGTGGATTATAGTTGTTTTCGTTAGAAATTGCTATTTTAAACTACTGTAAGCTTATAATAGGAGTTTGAACTCTATATTGTGATACAATTGTATATTTACGTGTTTTTCATAGTTTTCTTCTTAATTGTAGTGTTATATCATTAATAGAAGGAATTTACCTTATGATAATGCTTTGTACGCACAAAATGTGTTCTTTTCAATGATTTTAGCTAGTTATCGGTGATATATAGCTGTTTACCTACAAATTGAAGTAAACAATCCTTTTTTTAGAATAATTTGCACTTATAAGTAGCTTACATTACATTAAACTAATAATAGAAGAGTAGAGGTTATTTATTGGATAAAACGGTATATTGCATCCGTTTTTCTTAGTTTCTTGTAAACTGTAGCGTTATTGTATATATACAAGTAGTGATACTTATTATATTGCTATAAACTCATAAATGTAGTGTTTTCAATGATTGTAGCTAGTTATCAGTGATATATACTGTTTTCCCTACAAATTGAAGTATAAATCCTCTTTTTTGAATAATTTGCACCTATAAGTAGCTTACATTACATTAAGCTATTAAATAGAAAGAGTCAGAGGTTATTTATTGTGATATAACGGTATATTGCAATCGTTTTTCATAGTTTCTTCTAAACTGTAGCGTTATTGTATATATACAGTAGTTTTACTTATTATATTGCTATAAACCCATAAATGTAGTGTTTTCAATGATTTTAGCTAGTTATCAGTGATATATAGCTGTTTTTCCTACAAATTGAAGTATAAAATCCTCTTTTTAGAATAGTTTGCACCTATAATAGCTTACATTACATTAAGCTAATAAATAGAAGAGTAAGAGGTTTTTATTGTGATATAACGGTATATTGCGCGCGTTTTTCATAGTTTCTTGTAAACTGTAGCGTTATTGGGATATACAAGTAGTTTTACTTATCATATTGCTATAAACCCATAAAATGTAGTGTTTTCAATGATATTAGCTATTTATCGGTGATATAAGCTGTTTTCCTACAAATTGAAGTATAAAATGCTCTTTTTAGAATAATTTGACCTATAAGTTTGCTTACATTACATTAAGCTAATAAATAGAAGAGTAAGAGGGTATTTATTGTGATATAACGGTATATTTGCAAGCGTTTTTCATAGTTTCTTGTAAACTGTAGCGTTATTGTATATATACAAGGTAGTTTTACTAAACATATTGCTATAAACCCATAAAATGTAGTGTTTTCAATGATCTTAGCTATTTATCGTGATATACAGCTGTTTTCCTACAAATTGAAGTGTAAAATCCTCTTTTTAGAATAATTGCACCTATAAGTAGCTTACATTACATTAAGCTATAAATAGAAGAGTAAGAGGTTATTATTGTGATATAACGGTATATTGCAAGCATTTTCATAGTTTCTTGTAAACTGTAGCGTTATTGTATATATACAAGTAGTTTTACTTATCATATTGCTATAAACCCATAAAATGTAGTGTTTTCAATGATTTAGCTATTTATCGGTGATATTAGCTGTTTTCCCACAAATTGAAGTATAAATCCTTTTTAATATTTGCACCTATAGTACTTACATTACTTAAGCTATAATGAAAGTAGAGTTATTTATTGATATACGGTATATTGCAACTTTTCATAGTTCTTTAACTGTAGTTATGTATATTAAGGTATTTACTTATTATTGCTATAACCATAAATGTAGTTTTCATATTTTAGCTAGTTATCAGGATTATAGCTTTTTCCTACAATTGAAGTACAAATCCTCTTTTTAGGAATAATATGCACCTATAATGTAGCTACATTACATTAAGCTATTAAATATAAGAGTAAGTAATGGTTATTTTATTGTGATACAACGTATATTGTCAAGCGTTTTTTCAAGTTTCTTGTAAACTGTAGCGTTATTGTATATATACAAATTAGTTTTTTTACTTATATATTGCTATAAACCCATAGAAATGTGTGTTTTTCAATTGATTTTTAGCTAGTTATCAGTGAAGAGTGGTTTTTTCTACAAATTGGAAGTATATTTCTTTTATATCTGTAGCTAAATAGCTTTTTATATTGCTGACCACTATATTTTGTACAAAATTAATAGCTAAAAATATGTATTTTTTAAATGAAATTAAGATAATCAATTTTTAATCTTAAAAACAATGTTTTTTCAGAATTTTAATGTATTTTTGAAATGCATATAATTCGAAATTTGACATTATTCAGCACTTTACACAACTATATTTTACAATGTTATGAGCTAATAAATATGAATTTTTCATGGAAATTTAGGTTCATATTTATATCCTTAAAAACAACGTTTTTTTTCAAGTGTTTTAATGATATTTTTGAACAAGCTACAATAATGTCCGAAATTTGACATTATTTCAGCACTTTTTACACAACTATATTTTACAATATTATGAGGCTTTAAAATATGTTACCTTTTCATGTAATTTATGTATCAATTTTATTCCTAAAACAACGTTGTTGCAAGTGTTTTAATGTATTTTTGACGGGCTAAAAAATGTCGAAATGGACATTATTCAGCTCTTTTTTTGATAGAGAAATTCAAAATGTGGAATTATAGTTGTTTTTCATTGAAATTGCTATTTTTAAACTACTGTAGAGCTTATAATAGGAGTTTGAGACTCTATATTGTGATACAATTGTATATTATACGTATTTTTCATAGTTTCTTCTTAATTGTAGTGTTTATATCAATTAATAGAAGGAATGTACCTTAGGGGTAATTGCTTGTACGCACAAATTGTCTTTTTCCAAATGTTTTAGCGTGTTATCGGGTGATCATATAGCTTTTTACCTACAAATTGAAGGAAACAATCCTTTTTTATGATGATTTTGCACTTATAAGTAAGCTTACATTACATAACGAATAACTAGAAGAGTAAGCAGGGTTATTTATTGTGATTTATAACGGTATATTGCACCGTTTTTCTTAGTTTTTTGTAAACTGTAGCGTTATTGTATATATCACGTAGTGATCTTATTATATTGCTATAACTCATAAAATGTAGTAGTTTTCAATGATTGTAGCCTAGGTTAGCAGTGATAATATAGCTGTTTTCCTAAAAATTGAATAGTATAAAATCCTCTCTTTTTAAAGATTTGCACCTTAAGTAGCTTACATTAATTAAAGCTATTAAATATAAGAGTCAGAGGTTTATTTGATTGTATATAACGGTATATTGCAATCGTTTTTCATAGTTTCTTCCTAAACTGTAGCGTTATTGTATAATATACAGGTAGTTTTCTTATTTATGATTGCTATAAACCCATAAACTGTAGTGTTTTCAATGATTTTAGCTAGTTATCAGTGATATATAGCTGTTTTCCTACAAATTGATGTATAAAATCCTCTTTTTAGCATAATTTGCACCTATAAGTAGCTTACTTTACATTAAGCTTTAAATAGAACAGTAAGAGGTTAATTATTGTGATATAACGGTATATTGCAAGCGTTTTTCATAGTTTCTTGTAAACTGTAGCGTTATACAATAATGTATATATACAAGTACTTTTACTTATCATATTGCTATAAACCCAAAAAATGTAGTGTTTTCAATGATTCTATTGATTCAATTGATTCTAGTTATCAGTGAAGAAATGTTTTTTCTACAAATTGAAGTATATTTCTTTATATCTGTAGCTAAATAGCGTTTTATATTTGCTGCAACTATATTTTACAAAATTAATAGCTAAAAATATGTATTTTTCATAAAATTTATGTATCAATTTTAATCTTAAAAACAACGTTTTTTCAAGTGTTTTAATGTATTTTTGAAAGCCTGAAAAATGTCGAAATTTGACATTATTCAGCACTTTTACACAACTATATTTTACAATATTTTGAGCTTAAAATATGTATTTTTCATGTAATTTATGTATCAATTTTATTCTTAAAAACAACGTTTTTTCAAGTGTTTTTATGTATTTTTGAAGGGCTAAAAAATGTCGAAAATTGACATTATTCAGCCCTTTTAGAAGAAATAGAGATAGAGATTAGATAGAGAAATTAAAAATGTGGAATTATAGTTGTTTTCGTTAGAAATTGCTATTTTAAACTGCTGTAAGCTTATAATAGGAGTTTGAGACTCTATATTGTGATACAATTGTATATTATACGTGTTTTTCATAGTTTCTTCTTAATTGTAGTGTTATATCATTAATAGAAGGAATATACCTTATGATAATGCTTTATACCCACAAAATGTGTTCTTTTCAATGGTTTTAGCTAGATATTGGTGATATATAGCTGTATTCCTACAAATTGAAGTATACAATCCTTTTTTTTAGAATAATTTGGACCTATAAGTAGCTTACATTACATTAAGCTAATAAATAGAAGAGTAAGAGGGTATTTATTGTGATATAACGGTATATTGCAAGAGTTTTTCATAGTTTCTTGTAAACTGTAGCGTTATTGTATATATACAAGTAGTTTTACTTATCATATAGCTATAAACCCATGAAATGTAGTGTTTTCAATGATATTAGCTATTTATCGGTGATATATAGCTATTTTCCTACAAATTGACGTATAAAATCCTCTTTTTAGAACAATTTGCACCTATTAGTAGCTTACATTACATTAAGCTATTAAAAAGAAGAGTAAGAGGTTATTTATTGTGATATAACGGTATATTGCAGGCGTTTTTCATAGTTTCTTCTAAACTGTAGCGTTATTGTATATATACAAGTAGTTTTACTTATTATATTGCTATAAACCCATAAAATGTAATAATTTCAATGATTTTAGCTAGTTATCAGTGATATATAGCTGTTTTCCTACAAATTGAAGTATAAAATCCTCTTTTTAGAATAATTTGCACCTATAAGTAGCTTACATTACATTAAGCTATTAAATAGAAGAGTAAGCGGTTATTTATTGTGATATAATGGTATATTGCAAGCGTTTTTCATAGTTTCTTGTAAACTGTAACGTTTTTGTATATATACAAGTAGTTTTACTTATCATATTGCTATAAACCCATAAAATGTAGTGTTTTCAATGATCTTAGCTATTTATCGGTGATATACAGCTGTTTCCTACAAATTGAAGTGTAAAAACTTCTTTTTAGAATAATTTGCACCTATAAGTAGCTTACATTACATTAAGCTAATAAATAGAAGAGTAAGAGGTTATTTATTGTTATATAACGGTATATTGCAAGCGTTTTTCATAGTTTCTTGTAAACTGTAGCGTTATTGTATATATACAAGTAGTTTTACTTATCATATTGCTATAAACCCATAAAATGTAGTGTTTTCAATGATTTTAGCTAGTTATCAGTGAAGAGTGTTTTTTTTCTACAAATTGAAGTATATTTCTTTATATCTGTAGCTAAATAGCTTTTTATATTTGCTACAACTATATTTTACAAAATTAATAGCTAAAAATATGTATTTTTCATGAAATTTAGATATCAATTTTAATCTTAAAAACAATTTTTTTTTCAAGAATTTTAATGTATTTTTGAAATGCTAAATAATGTCGAAATTTTACATTATTCAGCACTTTTACACAACTATATTTTACAATATTATGAGCTTAAAATATGTATTTTTCATGTAATTTATGTGTCAATTTTATTCTTAAAAACAACGTTTTTTCAAGTGTTTTAATGTATTTTTGAAGGGCTAAAAAATGTCGAAAATTGACATTATTCAGCTCTTTTTTGATAGAGAAATTCAAAATGTGGAATTATAGTTGTTTTCGTTAGAAATTGCTATTTTAAACTACTGTAAGCTTATAATAGGAGTTTGAGACTCTATATTGTGATACAATTGTATATTATACGTGTTTTTCATAGTTTCTTATTAATTGTAGTGTTATATCATTAATAGAAGGAATTTAACTAATGATAATGCTTTATACCCACAAAATGTGTTCTTTTCAATGATTTTAGCTAGTTATCGGTAATATATAGCTGTTTTCCTACAAATTGAAGTAAACAATCCTTTTTTTAGAATAATTTGCACTTATAAGTAGCTTACATTTCATTAAGCTAACAAATAGAAGAGTAAGAGGTTATTTATTGTGATATAACGGTATATTGCAACCGTTTTTCATAGTTTCTTGTAAACTGTAGCGTTATTGTATATATACAAGTAGTGATACTTATTATATTGCTATAAACACATAAAATGTAGTGTTTTCAATGATTGTAGCTAGTTATCAGTGATATATAGCTGTTTTCCTACAAATTGAAGTATGAAATCCTCTTTTTTGAATAATTTGCACCTATAGCTTACATTACATTCAGCTATTAAATAGAAGTAGTCAGATGTTATTTATGTGATATAACGGTATATGCACGCGTTTTTCCATAGTTTCTTCTAAACTGTAGCGTTATTGTTATATACAGGTAAGTTTTACTTATATATTGCTATAAACCCATAAAATGTAGTGTTTTCAATGGATTAGCTAGTTATCAGTGATATATAGCTGGTTTTCCTACAAAATTGAAGTAAAAATCCTCTTTTTAGAAAATGTGCACCTTATAAGTAGCTTACATTACATAAGCCTAAAAAATAGAAGAGTAAGAGGTTATTTATTGTGATGATAACGGTTATATTGCAAGCGTTTTTCATAGTTTCTTGTAAACTGTAGGCGGTTATTGTATATAACAGTAGTTTTAACTCTATCCATATTGCTATAAACCAAAAATTGTAGTGTTTCAATGATTTTAAGGCTAGTATCAGTAAAGAGTTGTTTTTTTACAAATTGAAGTTAGATTTCTTTATCTGTAGCTTAAATAGCTTTGTTCATAATGATACAACTATATTTTACAAAAAATAATAGCTAAAAATATGTATTTTTATGAATAATTGATATCAATTTAATCTTATAAACAATGTTTTTTTCAAGTATTTTAATGGGATTTTTGAAATGCTAAATAATGTCAAATTTGGACTGATAGCAGCACTTTACACAACTTATGTTTTACAATAGTATGAGCTCGCACAAAGTAATTATTCAGAAATTAAGTATCAATTTTATTCTTAAAAACAAGTTTTTTCAAGGTTTAATGTATTTTGCAGGCTAAAAAGTCGAAAATTGACATTATCAGCCTTTGACGTATGATAGAGAAATTTCAAAAATGTGGATTTATAGGTGTTTTCGTTAGAAATTGCTAGTTTGAAACTACTGTAATCTTATAATAGGAGTTGGAGACTCTATATTGTGATACAATGTATATTATTACGTGTTTTTCATAATTATTCTTAATTGTAGTGTATATCATTAATTAGAAGGAATGTACCTCATGATAATGCTTTATACCCTCAAAAATGTGTTCTTTTTAATGATGTTAGCTAGTTATCGGTGATATATAGCTGTGCTTTTCCTACAAATGAAGTATAAAATCCTTTTGTTAGAATAATTTTGACCATAAGTAGCTTAACATTACATTAAGCTAATAAATAGAAGAGTAAAGAGGTTATTTATGTAATATAAAGATATTGCAAGCGTTTTTCATAGTTTCTGTAAACTGTTGCGTTTTGTATAATACAAACGTTTTACTTATCTTATTGCTATAAACCCATAAAATTGTAGTGTTTCAAGAATTAGCCTATTTATCGGTGATATATAGCTGTTTTTCCTACAAATTGAAGATAAAAATCTCTTTTTAGAATAATGGCACCTAGAAGTAGCTACATACATTAAGCTGTAAATAGAAGGTAAGAGGTATTTAATGTGATATAAACGGTATATTGCAAGGCGTTTTTCATAGTTCTCTTTGTAAAAACTGTAGCGTTATTGTATATATACAAGTAGTTTTACTTATGATATTGCTATAAACCCTAAACTGTAGTGGTTTCAAGGATTTTAGCTAGTTATCAGTGAGATATAGCTGTGTCTACAAATTGATGTATAAATCCTTCTTTTTTTTTTTTTTAAAATAAATTTGCACCTATACGTAGCTTTACTTTACATCTAAGCTTTAAATAGAAACAGTTAAGAGGTTAATATTGTGAGATAACGGTATATTGCAAGGCGTTTTCAGTTCTTTGTAAACTGTAGGTTATTCAATAATGTTATATACAAGTACTTTTACTTATCATATTGCTAGTAAACCCAAAAAATGTTAGTGTTTCAATGATTTAGCTAGTTATCAGTGAAGAAATGTTTTTTCTACAAAATTGAAGTATATTTCTTATATCTGTAGCTAAATAGCGTTTTGATTTGCTGCAACTATATTTTACAAAATTATTAGCTAAAAATATTTATTTTTCATAAAATTTATGTATCAATTTAATCTTAAAAACAACGTTTTTTCAAGTGTTTAAATGTATTTTTTGAAAGCATGAAAAATGTCGAAATTGACATTATTCAGCACTTTACACAACTATATTTTAAATATTTGAGGCTTAAAATATGTTATTTTTCAGTAATTTATGTATCAATTTTTTATCTTAAAAACAACTTTTTTCTTCAAGTTTTTTTATGTATTTTGAAGGGCTAAAAAATGTCGAAAATGACATATCAGACCTCTTTTAGAAGAAAATAGAGATAGAGATTATATAGAGAAATAAAAATGTGGATTATAGTTGTTTCGTAGAAATTGCTATTTTTAAACTGCTGTTAAAGCTTTATAATAGAGTTTGAGACCTCAATATGTGCTGTACAATTGGTAGATTATACGTGTTTTTCATAGTTGATCTTCTTAATTGTAGTGTTATATCATTAATAGAAGGAATATACCTTGATGATAATGCTTTATACCACAAAATGTGTTATTTTCAAGTTTTAGCTAGATATTGGTGATATATTAGGCTGTATTCCTACAAATTGAGTATACAACTTTTTTTTAGAAATATTTTGGACTATAAAGTAGCTACATTACATTAAGCTTATAAATACGAAGAGTAAGCGGGTATTTATGGTATATAACGGTATATTGCAAGCGTTTTCATGTTCTTGTAAACTGTAGCGTTATTGTATTATATACAAGTAGTGTACTTATCATATAGCTCTAAATCCATGAAATGTAGTTGGTTTTCAATGATATTAGCTATTTATCGGTGATATAGAGCGTTATTTTCCTACAAATTGACGTATAAAATCTCTTTTTAGAAAACAATTGCAACTATTAGTAGCTTACATTACATTAAGCTATTAAAAAAGAAGAGTAAGAGGTGTATATTGTGATTATATAACGGTAATATTGCAGGCGTTTTTCATAGTTCTTCTAAACTGTAGCGGTTATTGTATCTATACAAGTATTTTTATTATTAAGTGCTATAACCCATAAAATGTAATAATTTCAAGATTTTAGCTAGTTATCAGTGATATATAGCTGTTTTCTACAAATTGAAGTATACAATCCTTTTTTAAAAATTTGGACCCTATAAGTAGCTTACATTACGTTGGATTAAGTAATAAATAGAAGAGTAAGAGGGTATTATTGTGATAAAACGGTATATTGCAAGCGTTTTTCATAGTTCCTTGTAAAACATGTAGCGTTATTGTATATATACAAAGTAGTTTTACTAATCATATGCTATAACCATAAAATGTAGTGTTTCAATGATATTAGGCTATTTATCGGTGATATATAGCATTTTCCTCAAAATGGAAGTATTAAAATCCTCTTTTTAGAACAATTTGCACATATTAGAGCTTACATTCCCATTAAGCTATTAAATAGAGAGAAAAGGTATTTATTGTGATTATAAACGAATTGCAGGCGTTTTTCATAGTTATCCTAAACTGTAGCGTATTGTAGAATACAAGTAGTTGTTACTTATCATATTGCTAAACCCATAAAATGTAGTGTTTTCAATGATCTTAGCTATTTATCGGTGATATACAGCTTTCCTACAAATTGACGTGTAAATCCTCTTGTTAGAATAATTTGGCACCCATAAGTAGACTTACATTACATAAGGCTAATAAATAGAAGAGTTAAGAGTTATTATTGGGATTTTAAATAACGGTATATTGCAAGCGTTTTTTCATAGGGTTTTTTCTAAACTGTAGTGTTATTGTATATATACAGTTAGTTTTACTATTATATTGCTATAATAAACCCATAAAGTGTAGTGGTTTTCATGAGTTTAGCTAGTATCAGTGATATATAGCTTTGTTTCCTTAAAATGAAGTACAAAAATCTCTTTTTAGAATAATATGCACCTATAAGTATCTTACATACAGTTAAAGCTATTAAAAGAAGGAGTAAGAGGTTATTATTGTGATACAACGGTATATCTCAAAGGTTTTTTTCATAGTTCTTGTAAAACTGTAGCCGTTATTGTATATATACAAGAGTTTTACTTATCATATGCTATAAAAACCCATAAAATGTAGTGTTTTCAAGATTTTAGCTAGTTATCAGTGAAGAGTGGTTTTTTTCTACCAACTGAAGTATATTTCAGTATATCTGTAGCTAAATAGCTTTTTATATTTGCAAACAACTATTTTTTTACAAAATTAATAGCTAAAAATATGTATTTTTCATGAAAATTTAGATATCAATTTTAATCTTAAAAAACAATTTTTTTCAGAATTTTAATGTATTTTTGAAATGCTAAATAATGTCGAAATTTTACATTATTCAGCACTTTACACAACTATATTTTACCCAAAGTTATGAGCTACAAATATGAATTTTTCATGAAATTTATATTCAATTTAATCTTTAAAAACAACGTTTTTTCAAGTGTTTTAATGTATTTTTGAAAGCCTAAAAAATGTCGAAATTTGACATTATTTAGCACTTTTTACACAACTATATTTTACAATATTTGAGCTTAAAAAATGTACTTTCATGTAATTATGTATCAATTTTATTCTTAAAAAAAACGTTTTTTCAAGTGTTTTAATGTATTTTTGAAGGGCTAAAAAAAAGTCGAAAATTAACAGTATTCAGCTCTTTTTTTTGATAGAGAAATTCAAAATGTGGAATTATAGTTGTTTTCGTTAGAAATTGCTATTTTAAACTGCTGTAACTTATAATAGGAAGTTTGAGACTTTTTTTAAAAAAATGTGATACAATTGTATATTATTGTGTTTTTCATATTTTTTTAATTGTAGTGTTTATCATTAATAGAAGGAATTACCTTTTGATAATGCCCTTTATACCCCCAAAATGTGTCTTTTCAATGGTTTAGCAGTATGGGATATATAGCGGTTTCTACAAATGAAGTATACAATCTTTTTTTAGAATATTTTGGACCTTAAGTATTACATTACATTAAGCT
>JACEEZ010003206.1:0-37500 GCA_016584305.1 Chionoecetes opilio
ATTTTGAAAAAAAACACTAACGGGGGTATAACTCCTTCCCCGGGTTGGGAAATAATGGGTGGGTTAAAAACCCTGGTTCCCCAATAAACCCTTTCCCCTTTCAAAAACAAAAAAAATTATAAATTCTTTTTAAGCCAAAAATTTTTAAAATATTGGGTTTTTTAAATTACCCTTTAAAAACTTTTTAAAACCCCCATTTTGCGTCCCTTAAGAAATAGCCATTTTACTAAAAAATTTAAAAACACAAAAATTTGGAAAGGAAAAATTTTAACTCCCCCCCAAAAACAAAAAATTTTCCCTTAAAATTAATTTTTCGTCAAACCCAAAAACCCACATTTAAGCCATTAAATTCAAAAAGGGTGAAAAAAGTAAAAACGGAAGACCCGCCCCCTTGCCCCTTCCCAACCCAATTTTTCCTTTCCTTTCCCTTCAGGTTCATTGGGGTTTCCAAATTCCAAAAGTAACCCAATAAATTAAATCTAAGTTCAAGGGGGCCATTTCTTTTGGGGAAACCCGGGGAGCCAAAAAAAGGGTTGGGTTACCTGGGAATTTCCAACCCAACTAATTTTTATTTTCATAAAGGAAAGGGGGGAAAATGGGTTTGTTTTTGGGGCTTAGGATTTTTCCCCCACTGCTTAAGTGCAAAAACCAATGGGCCCTTTCAAAAAAACTTCATGGTTCGGTAGCCCACTGTAAACCAAAATTTTGGGCATCTTAAAGAACCCCTTTTCCCCTTAAACCGGGGAAAATTTCCTTTTAAAAGGGGGTTTTTTTGGGCAAATCCTTGGAAAATTTCTTTTTCCCCTTCCAAAAGGGGGTTCCCTTTTTTAGGAAACCCCCCTTTTTTTCTTATAATTTTGTTAAAAGCCCAAAAAATATGTGTTTTACTTCTTTCCAAAAAGGGGAAAAAATTAGCAATTTCCCTTTACAAATTTCTAACACAAAAATGGAATTTAAATTAAAAAGGGCTTTGGCCTTCCCCTTAAATTTTTAAATTTTCAAGCTTTTTAAATTTAACCTTTTGGAAAAAACCCTTAAACCTTTGGGGGGGAAGGGCAATAAAGGCCCCCGCCCCTAGTACCAACCTTTTTTCCGGGCCTTTTCCTTTTAAATTCTTAAGAAATCTTGGGAAATTCTCAAGAAGGCCTATTTCTGTGAACGGGGGCCTAAGGCCCGGAAGTCCACCCCGGCCCATCTTAAGTTTTCCCTCAAAAAGGCCATAAATTTTTAAAAAATCCATTTTTTAACCGGCCCCTGCTTAAAATCTAGGTTTGAAGGCTCGCCCAAAAAGAACCCGGGTTGGGGAACTTCTAAGCCCCCCAAAACGGGACCTTTGCCTTTTAAAAGTTTTGAACGGGGTTTGGGACTTCGGGAAAAACCCCCTTTTGGGAAAGCAATTTTGGGCCTTTGTAAAACCCAAAATCTTTAGGCTTCTGTAAGCAAAAAATATTTTCCCAAAAGGGAAAGGGCCCTTGGTTCACCTTGGGCAAAAAGGCCCAAAAGGTGTTTTGCTTAAACCCTTTTTTTGGAAATTTCTAAAAAGCAAACGGCAAGGGCCCCCAGAGCAAAGGGCTCAAAAATTTTGCTTGGTTTTTGTTTTTAAAATTTTTCGGGAAGGGGCCCTTAATTAAAAAAAAACCCCGGCTTAAAGAATCTAAAATCCCCCTTTAAAAAAACCCAATTTCTAAATTCTATAACTAAAAGGGGGTATCAAATTAACATTTTAAACCAGTCAAATTAAAAATTTTGATTTTTATAACTAAAATATTCTTCAAAAATTTAAATCGATTATTTTTTTATATTATTTTGCTTTCCCAAAAAATTTTTTAAAAACCCCTTAAATTTTCCCCCCGGGCACCAAAAAAGGAAAACCAAACCCCCGGGGGGGGCCCTTTTCATAAAAACAAAAGGGCCCGGGCCCTTTTGGAGGGGTTTTTTTCTTTATCTCTTTATGAGAATTTAGAGAAAAATTTGAAATTAAAAACCCGGGTTTTTAAAAAATTTTTAAAAAATTTTTGTTATAAATAAAGAATAAAATTAAAGAAAAGAAATATATATATTTTTAATAAAATAAATATACTATAAATTTTTTAAAATTTAATATTAACTATAATATCCCCAATAATTAAAATAAAATATATAGTTTAAAAGATAAAATATTATATATATATATATAAAAATATAAAAGGAATTAAAAAATTTTTCCCAAAAAGGGGAAAAAGGAAAGATAAGGTTTTAATTAAAAAAAAGGTTAACCCTTTTATTTTTAAAAATTAATTATCAAATATATATATATTTTAATAGAAATATTTAAAATATATAATATAAGAATTAAATTTATATATTAATATAAAATATATAATATATATAATATTTTTAAATATTTTAATTAAAATTTTAGTATATATATATATATATTATAATATATATATATAAGTTATATAAAATATATATAAAAATATATATAAAATTATCATATATATTTATATAAAATATATATATAACAATATATTGTATATAAATTAAAGAAATTATAATTAAAAATATATATGTATATATATTATATATATAATATATATATATATAAAATATTAATATATTATAAATTTAAAGTATATATATAAAAATATCATATAAAAATATATATTATATCTTATAATATAATATATATATATTTTTTATTTTTTATATACCGGGGTCCCTTGACTTACGAGTTTAATTCGCCCTTTTAAATCGAGTTCGAAACCCTTAAATTTTTGGCTGTATATAAAATTCAGTTTTCCCCTTTAGAAATAATTAAAAATACCATTAAATCCGTTTCCACCCCAAAAAAAAACCACCCCAATTTTTGTACTTTTACCCAAATGACTGGATTTGCATCACCCTCCGCCTTTTGGCATGCGTTTGTGGGGGAACAACAAAAACAGGATTTTAAGATATTAATGGGACACAGTGAGAGAGAGAGAGGGGAAAAGAGAGAGGAGAGAGGAGGAGAGAGAAAATTGAAAATGAGAAAAGAGAGGGGAAAGAGAAAAAAAAAAAACCCCGGGTTAGAAAAAGGAGGGGAAAACAGAGAAAAAACAGAGAGAGAGAGAGATTAATAGATAGGAGAGAGTTTAAATTTGGGACACAGTGAGAGAAAAAAGGGGAAAAAAAAGAAGGAGGAGAGGAGAGAGGAGGAGGGGAAGAAGAGATGAGGGGAAAATAAAGGGGAGGATGAGAGGAAGGGAAAAGAGAGAGAAGAGAGAGAGAGGGGAAGGGGAGAGAGAGAGAGAGAGAGAAGAGAGAGAGAAGAGGGAGGGGGAACCAGGAAAAGGAACGAGGGGGCCCGCGGGAGGGGGGGAAAGGGGGGTGGAAAGGGCGGGTTTTGGAAGGGGAGGGTTTTTGGGTGAAGGAAAGAAAAAAATCCCAAGGCGACCCGGGAAAACCCGGAAAAAAAAAAAAAAACCTCATTTGGGGGTTGGGGCCCCAACTGGGGGGATCAAGGTCAACCTTTTGGTAATTAAAAAAAAATAAGAGGGATTTTCAAATAAAATATAATTTGGGGGAACCAAAGAATAATTTAAATATATAAAATATATATTATATATATTAAAAATATATATAATATAAAATATATATTTTAATATAATATAAAAAAAATAAGTATATTTTAAAAATATTATATATATATTAAAATATAATATATATATTTTATATATATTTTATAATGGAATATATTATATTTATATTATAAAAAAATATATATATAAAAAATATAAAAATATATAATGAATATATAAAATATAAAAATATTACTTATATATATAAAATAATAAAATATATAAAATATATTAATATAATCATATAATAATAAATATATAAAATAATAAAATATATAAAAATTAGTAGGGCATATATGTAAAATTTTAATACAGTATAAATATATTTATATAAAATATATATATTTTATAATTCAATATATATTTTATAAATATAAAATATATTATTATTATATTATATTTTAATATATATATATATATTTATATATAACATATTTTATTATATAAAATTTTATATAACTATATTTTAAAATATATATATAATATATATAATATATATTAAATATATTTTTATATTATATATATAAAATAATTATAAATATATATATATATATAATATATAAAATTATAATATATAATAATAAAATATATATTATATATTATATTAATGAATTAATAAAAAATTATATAAAAATATATTATGCAGGGGGGAAAACAGAGAAAGCAAAAAGTGACTTTTATAGCTCTCCTCATTATAGCTCCATAAACCCTGCATGTTACTGGGGGGTTGCAACTCTTCTGCCTTTTAGAAATTTTTTACTAGTGATAAACCATTTTGTTCTACACCTTATAGATTTAAAAGAAAACCAAACCCATTACAACCCCCTTTTCAATTTTCCCAAATTCCTTTGATATCCTCAATATTGTCGTCAGATGCAAAACTTGAATATGGAAAGAATTTAAAGAAAAGAAGGGGTAGGGATGAAAAATATGTTTATATTACTTTTTTTTCTTTTTCCTTTTTCCGGAGGAAAAAACCATCCCACATAGAGTACGAACAAAATATACCGGGGAAAATAAATGGAAAAAAAAAAATGGAACAAAGTTCCTGTTTAAAACATCCTTCCAAAAAAGACTTGTTGGGCACACACCCCCTTTGCTGGGGGCCGGGGATTGGGAGTATCTAAGTCATCGGGGGCCCCTTTTACTCTGGGGTTGGGGAAAGGAAAAAACCCGCTCACTGCGGGGTTTTTCGCTGCAGTGGGCTTTTTTTATGCCGAGGGTGGGTTGGCCGGAAAATTTTTCTGTGCCCCCTTACCGTAAACCCCGTAAGAGAGAGGAGAGAGAGAGAGAGGAGGGAGAGAGAGAAGAGAGAAGAGAGGAGGAGAAAAGAGAGAAGAGAGAGAGAGAGAGAAAAAGGGAGAAGAGAGAGAGAAAGGAGAGAGAGAGGGGAGAGAGGAAGGGGAGAGAGAGGAGAGAGAGAGAGAGAAAAAGAGAGAGAGGAGAGAAGAGAGGAGAGAGAGAGGAGAGAGCGAGGGGAGAGAGAAAACAGAGATAGAGGGGAGAGAGAGAAAAAGAAGGAAAAGAGAATGAGAGGGGGAGAGAGGAGAGAGAGAAGAGAGAAGAGGGGAAAAGAGAGAGAGAGAGAGAGAGAGAGAGAGAGAGAGAGAGAGAGAGAGAGAGGAGAGAGAGGGGAGAGAAAAGAGAGAGGGAAAAGGGGAAAAGAGAGAGGAAAAGGGGAGGGGAGGAGAGGAGGAGAGGAGAAGGGGGAGAGGAGAGAGAGAGAGAGAGAGAGAGAAGGGGGAGAGGAGAAGAGGAAAAAGATGGAAAGAGACAAAAGGGGAGGCAGGAGAGAGAAAAGGAGAGAGAGGAGACGGAGAGAGAGAGGAAAAAGGGGAGAGAGAGGGGAGAGGAAGAGAGAGAGAAAGGGAGAAGAGAGGAGAGAGAGGAAAAAGACCCCCAAAAAAATGAAATAGAGAAAAGGGGAGAAAAATTAGGAGAGAAGGGGGAGAAATGTAGGAAGGAAAGGGGAAAGAGAAGAGGGGAAAAGGGGAACAAAGGCCCCCCGGAAAAAAAAAAAAGAGGGGAAGAGAGAGGGGGAGGAGAGAATGAGAAAGAGGGGGAAAGGAGGGGGGTTAAAGGCCCAGGAAAGAGGGACGAAGCTTGAGAAAGGGGCAAAGGGGGGTAAAAGAGGGAAATGGCCAAAAGGGGAAAGGGGGGGAAAATAAATGGGCAAAGGGCTGTTTTTGGGAAAATTTTTATTTACCTGGGGAACGGGGGTAATAGTGGGTATTTAAGGAAAGAGTGGAAAAATAAGGGGAAGGGGGAGAATAAAGAGGGAAAGGGAAAAGATAATTGGGGGTGAAAAATTTTCCCCCCCGGTTTAAGGATAAAAAAAAGAAGGGGAAAATTTTAGGGGGAATGGGGAAAATTTTAAAAAAGGGGAAATTAATTTTGGAAAAAACTGGGGAAAAGGTACACTATTTTCAATTTTTTTTCGCCTAAAGATTTTAGCAAAGGTGTGGGAAAGGAAAACCGGTTTTTGGGGTACCAAAGGGAAGGTTTTTAGAATTTGTTTTTTAGAAAACATGTACGAGGCTTTGAAAAAAATAATAGGGGGGGTTAGGAAAAATTTTTTTTTAAAGTTTTTTAAAAGGGGAGAAAAAACTGGGGTTTTTCCCAAAGCAAATTTTTGGGTCAAAATCAGAGGGGAAAAACTATCGGTTCAATTTTGTCCCCTTTAAAAACGGGATATTTTAGAAAGACTAATTGGGGGTTAAATTATTCCAATTTTGTAAAATTTTATTTTTAAAACCCTAATTTTCATTAGGAATATAAAACCAGGGTTAGTTTGAAAGCGGGATTTGGAGGAAAAGGGGTAGGAAAGGGGCCTTTCCTTTTGTCCTTTTTTTCCGAAATGTTTACCAACCCCGGTTTGTCCGCCTCTCGGGGGGTGGGGAAATGCGTCCGGGGTTTCCCCTCCAAAAGGTTTCCCATCATTTGGCCTGTGCCTTCCCTTTGGTGAAGGCTTCGAATTTTAAAAACTGTTCCTTTTCATTTTGGTGGAAACCCAAAAAAGGGGCCCAGGAAAGGAAAAAAACATATAATTATATTTTATATACATTACATTAAAAATAATTATATGTTTACCCCATGTTTTCCCAAAAATATACTGGTTAATTTTAAAGTTAAGTACAGAAAATTTCCCGTTTTGGGAAAATTAAATACGTGTTACCTTGTTTTATAAAAAGTTGTAGTTCAATAGTAATAGTTAAGCAAGTTTGTTATATATGTTAAAAGTGATTACTAAATGCATTGCTCGGGCTGCTATATAATTTTTCCTCAAATAGTCATAGAAGAATTAGCTAGGGAACAAAAATAGGTAAAAGAAACTGTACACCTAACTAAAGGCTATATACATACATACAATATATAATCATACACTCTAAACCTCCCAAAGCTTAATTCCTATCGCTAAAAGTGTGTAAAATTGACCTAATTACACAGAAAAATTTACGAAGAATTTGCGGGACCAGAGGGTGGAAGGTTGGGCCGCTTCATTCCAAGTATCATGAGGATATTGTTACAAATGCTAACGTGGAAAACAATGGATTACATGATGTTCAACATCAAAAAAAAATGACATGGCCGAGTAAAAGTATATATGTGTCAGTACTAGCGTGGGTAAATCCACAATGTGTAAGTCACTGTTAATAATTTTCAAGGTTAACTGTTTCAAGTGTACGTGCACCGTAGACGGTAGCTAGAAAGCTCAAAAAAAAATGGCAGCGGGAAAATAGCTGAAAAAATTACAGGAAAAATTTTAGAAAACTACAACATTTCAAGGAATGAGGGTGTAATCGTAGAAAAACCTGAATGGCGTCCCAAATACGACGAAGGCTCGTCTGACTGTAGAGCTGCTGCTTTGTGCATAGTATAAACAATTGATGTACGAGTAATAGTACTGTGTCAGAAATAATGCAATGGTTTGTAGAAACATCAGTAAAAAAAGACAATACCCCGCCTGATACAATCTGTGTGGGTGTATCAAGTGTGGGGAACTGTGGTATAAGTAACCTAGTAATATGTAAATAAATAATAGTCAAAATTGATAAATAACATAAGTAGAGACATCGCTGGATACATATTAATGTGGTTTGGCATTTATATTATTTATAATAGCTTTAATGTGGCATTGTGTGTGGGCAATTCTAAGTTTGCAAATAAAAAACTATACATAAACGAAAAACAATTCAATGGTATTGGAGAAATATTTGGACATCAGCGAGCGAAAAAAACTGACGGGAAAGAGAAATTAAATGAAGTTTACACATTTGAATGAACTTCAGAAAAACATGGTGATGTATATAGCAGGTAGAGTGATGAGCACTCCTGTATCGATCTTGTAAGAATCATGTGGCAACGAAGCCTGATTAACCTGAAGGTATGGATTAGGGATGAGGACAGGAAACGTCACTCAGGTGAATTTAAAAATTGATTTGGTGTTCTCCACGGGAGTGATAAATAAAAATGTACACCAAAATGTAAGTTTTCATGGGATTTGGGAGTGTAAAAACATCCCAATGGAGGTGAATGTCATCAAGGAACTGCAAAAGGGAGCTGGGGAAGCAGTTCGAGCTTAAAAATGATAAGTTGGGGGTTATTTGGTATGACGTGGAATAATACAATAATCCACATTTGGGCAAAAAAATTTTCATGCACCAGCTGGGAAATTTTTAAAAATTGAAGAAAAAAACTGGGCACAAGTTGATATTCACCGTATCTGCCATGAAAGGAGACAAGGGTCTGATCAGCATGGAGTTCTCAGAGTTCAGCAATGATTTTGATGGTATGTTAAAGGGAACAGAGAACCATGTAAAAATTATATAGGGTATAAAGTTCCGCATATGTTGACTTCTGGGACTGAGAGTGCTGTGAAGTGTGGGGCAGGTGATCCAGCTTCTTCCTGTGAATACAGAAGTGAGGCAAGGGTGCGTCCTTGCCCATCACTTTTCAACGCTTGTATGGACTGGGTATTGGAAAAGGGTTTGAGATCAAAGTGATTGTGGAGCATCCGTCGGCAACCCCAAAGATCACTGATCTTGTTTTGGCGATGATGCAGAAAATCTTTGCTGAGTCGTGGAGGTCCTGGTGATGGCTCTCGAGGCACTGCATGAGGAGGCAAACCCTTTTGGGATTGAGGTCTCCTGGCTCAAGACCAAGGTCCAGGTGTTTGGAGACTACTAGATGAAGCAGTACAGTCTGTTCTTTGCGTGTGGCGAGGACATTGGGGATTTTGGAAATTTTTACATACCTTGGTAGCGCAGTCCATAATGACGGGGGTCACGTCAAGAAGTTTTACGGCGGATTGGCATAGCCCACGGGGTTAAATGGAAATCGCTCAGCGGGAGTATTGGCGTTGTCGGTACCTGTGCAGGAGGACAAAGATCCGGATCTTCAAGTCGCTTGTGATCCCTGTTTTACTCTATGGTTGTGAGACATGGACACTAAATAGTGACTTGAAGAGACGAATCAATGCCTTGGTAATAAGTGTCTTCGCAGAATCATGGGTTTTCGCTGGGATGATTACGTGTCAAATCAGCGATTGCACCGTGAGACTGAATCGAGGCCTATTACCTGCATAGTCTGTCAGCGCCAACTTTGGCTATAAAGGGCATATGGCACGCTACCCTGAAAACCGATCCTTCCCATCGGGTTGATCTGTAAGAGACAATCCGGCGTGGAGGAGGCCAAGGGGGCGCACCAAGGTCGTGGCTGGGGCAAGTTGATGTTTCTTGCCGAGAGTTGCTTGGTAAAGGGCAAGGAGCCTGCATGGGGGCTCGCGCGTGGTGATCCCCGGGAGTGGCGTCGTTTGGGTGGTCGAGGCGACGCCCCCCCGGCGTATACCCCCAATGATTGATTGATTGATTGAATATTGATAGTGCCATGTGGTTGAAAAAGGAAAGATTCATCAATTCTTACTGTGAGGAAGAATATTTCAGCTGTGAGTAATACAGTTATATTCGTCAATGGTGACAATGTTAAGACAGATAAGTGTATCTGTGAACAAGCAATGGTTCTGAGGTCTGTAGTAAGACAAGAAAATCATTTGTAATTTCTCTGCGAGTTTGAATTTGTTGGGGAAGTAATTATAAATGGTTAGTTAGTTGTACATAGGTAATACATGTGAGCATTTATGTGTAATAGTTTTGGGGAAGTAACTGCTTGTTATGCATATAGTACCTAGTTTAATATGTTAGTAACAACACAATCCTATCATTCAAAGTAGTGATCGTGGTACAACAGGAAGAACGTAAATAATTCATTCCAGTGTGAACGTAATTCACGTATCCCATTAAAAACATAAGGAATCCATTCAAGTAAAAAAAATAATAAACTTGTGCAACAATAAGTGCGTAAGAATTCCTTCAATTGAGGAATGTAAGCAATTCATTCAAGAACAGTGCAACAGTATGTGCAGCTTAACTCTTACATCGTAGTATTCTAATGTGAATAGTTATACATAGTTTATCCCAAAGGGTTTTGTCATCAAGTTTGAGTTTCTATCCTGCACGTAAGAACTCCCTTTAATTTAGGAATGTAAGTAATTCATTCAAAGAACAGTGCAAAAAGTATGGCAGCTTTAACTCTTGCATCACAGTATTTTATGTGAATAGTTATAAATGTTTATCAAGGTTCTGTCATCAAGTAGAGTTTCTACGTGCAAGAGTTACAAGGGGAAGAATGGAAACTATATCAGATTTTACTAGTAGTTGGTTAGAATAAAATGTAGCGAACCAAAAAAAATTCGTTAAAACCACTAGTAAAGTATTTTCTTGAGTGTATATAACATTGGCTTAGTGTGTTGTGTAGACATCTTCTAAAAAAAGAAACAAAAACACATTAAGATTCAGAATACATGGTAATTGTAAAATAATCAGGTGAACTGATTTTAAAAAAGTAATGATATGGTATAGGGGTTTAGTGAAAATGTCCCAATTTTTTTTTTTGCATTACCAACATGGAATAGTTATAAAAAGACGTGGTTGTATGGGGGTTTAACAAAATACTAAAATTTTACCCAAAATTTTTTAATATTTAGGTTCCCACATGGATGAGAAAAAAGCTATTTTTTTGAAAAAGGGGAAAAAAAAGTGGATTTTTTTCCCCAAATTTTTTTTATTTATTGATTACAAATGGAATAATTAAAAAAAAAGACGGGTTGTATGTGGTAACAAATCCAAAAAATTTTATTCCAATATTTTAAATCCAGATTGCCACTTTTGATGATGAAATAAGCAACTTTTTTTTAAATAACAAAAATGTTTTAAAAGCTATCTTTGTATACAGTATAATTTAAAAACATTCTGATAAATTTTTTTACACTACTAGTGAGCATAAAACATGCTAAAAACACAAGTATTTTATACATGTGACACTGTACAGAAAAACACAAAAAAACCAGTAAAAGTTCTTGAGAAAAAGTAAAAGTGGTCAGCCCAAAAAGCACTTTAAAAAACCAAAACATACAGTTCTTTTTGGGGAGTAAGTGAAGGGCCCGAAAAAGTTATCTTAAAACCCTAAACAGTTCTTTGAAGGAAGAAAAAGTACAGACCAAACATACAAAACCCTAAACAGAAAACACTGTACAGTGACGAAATTTAAATTTGATCGCTTTTTGGGTTTTCGAACTTTGGATAATTTTGCGCGGTTAGCCAAGGCTATGAAGCCTTGCGCGTGTCTGCCCGCCACACGGCCATCGACGCTCAAAAACAAGTTTAATACACCTCTCTACACCCTTGAGGGGGCAGGGGAACCGCCCAAAACAATCGAGGTGTTTTTGGGGTCATTTATGAAGTTTTTGAGATTTTCATCACGATTTCATGGTGTTTGGGGGTTCGGTAACCTTTCCACTGTCCAAAATCGATATATCGGTGTGTCAGCAAAACGAATTGAGGCGAGGGACGTGAACTGTCTCGTTGACTTCCAGGGTTGAGGGAGCCTTGAAAATTTCGGCGCAGACCAATTTCGGCATGGTCGATTTCACCCTTTATCATTGGATGAGGATATTTTCGGGAGGCAAAGAGTTTTCCTTTAAATTTACGAGATCAAAATATTCTTCAAAGAACACCATGTATGTGATCTCATGATCATTTTGTAGACATGCCTCGCTCCATCTGAACGAAGGGGCTTTTTGAGGCGAACCACATCGGTGCGTAAACGGGGGCGAAAAACGGATGATGGAGATAACCTTCAGAGGGTTTTCTTCAAAAATGAGCGACACAGGGGTTGGCGGTTTCAACCATCTAGAGGGTTAGGGCCCCTGGATTACGAAGGGCGACGTCAACGGCACATTTCCCCGTAGATACCGCTTTGCAGATGTCGTAATGTAGTGTGGTTTGTACTAAATCAGCTGAATTTATGGCTGGCAGACACATGCAATACGTTGAAATGTTCAATTGGATGTTTTCCAGTTTTGGGAAATGCCTTTTTCCCAATTTGGGGCCCTAAAACCCTTTGGGGCGTTGTGGAACATCCAGGGTTTGAAACAGGTGTCGCAGTGGCAATTCGATCGCGTTGGGAAACAAACACACGAAAACCCTTGCAATGGTCTCGATAGGTGCAGTCCCCTAAAACGAATAACCCCCTTTGTGGCATTGTGTTTTCGGGCGTTCCACGAGCCAATTGAACCCCGGCGAGATAAGGGTTGTTTCATTCAAAGTGTCAGTTAGTCTTTTACAATGCCTTTACTGGTCCCGAGGTCGCCGTTAGATGGCAGAAATAGTGAGAGCGGTTTTCTAACGACGGAAATATGCCTCCTCGACATAAATTTTTGTGGTACTTCCCCTCCGCCTTTTTTGTTTGACATGTTCCGGCCTTTTGCCATAAAAAAATCCCTTTTATTTTTTCGCCCTCAAAACTTGTCTGGATGACTCGGCACTTGCGTCCTTTCTCGTTTTTCTTTCACGTCGATACCTTTGATGCATTTGGGGTGTAATAATGCCGAGGTCTATAATGCGGTGAGCGACTTTTCGCGCTCGATCAGAAACGCTTCCTGTCGCAGGCCTTCGCCAGGGGGCAGTTCACTCCATCTGGGTTATTACTTGTAGATTTTGGGCTGCGGCGTAGTGGGGAAGGCAAAAAGACACACCTGTCAAAGTTTCCGTTGCGCTGGGACTGTCGTCAAGACATCATATCACTCGCAATCGTACAACCTTTTTATCTTCATACCTCCCTTCGCTTTCGTTTTTAATGCCGATTCTTGTTCTGCCCCCTATCCTTGTGTAAATTTTCCCCCAAACGCTCGGTTCAGCCTTTTCAACCCACGATTGATATTTTCCTACAACTTCGTTGGTCGATAGAAAAAGCATTTTTGGCGGAACTTTACGCTCTCGTTTACATGGTTTTGTACCGTTTTCACATTACCCCGTGCAAAAATCAAAGAGACGCAGCATCACTTAGAAATTTTCTGTACGAAAATGGGCTGTACTTTGTATGGGGGTTTAGTAAATTTAAGTACTCGCTTGGGGGACGGGGCACCAACGCCTTTTTTCCACAGTTTCTCCACTTTGAGGGGGGACTAACTGGCGCACCCCCTGGAAGGGGGGGTTTGGGTATTTTTTTTCCCGATAGTGGTGTATTTTTTTTAAAAAAAAGTTTTCATAACATAAGCATAATTTGGAAAAAATTAGTCGGAAAAAATTCTCCCAAGGCCCCCAAAAAACACATGGTATGCCCATTTGGTCTCGCGGGGTTTCCGTATCGGTGGGCCCCTGAATGAAAAAATCATATGAGCAAAAATTGGTAAATTCAACGTATTTTTAAAAATAAAAATTGAAAACAAAAAAACAGTTTTTAAAGGGCTTTGGGGAAACCCGGGGAAATTTTTGAAATTTATTTTTTTTTAATTTTGCATTTTGTTTTTACACAATAGCTACGTTGTTTAAAACCCCAAAAAAATTTCTTTATAGATAATTGTATTTACTTAAACGTATCGAAAATGAAAACCTAAAAAAAAAAAACCTTATTCTGTGCTTTGTGGAAACCCAAAGAAAAAAAATTTATTTTTTTTTAAAAATTTTGCATGTTGTTTCCCACCCCTATAGCTACTTTGTTTAAAAACCCATTCTATAAAAGAAAAAATGAAAAAAAAAAAAAAAATTCACCCCACCCAAATTTTGGGGGTTTAGGGGAAGGGGGAAAACAACTACTTTTTTTGGGGTTTTGGGGCCGAATTTGTGCCCGGAAAATCTTTTGTAGCATTTTGTGGTGTAAATCATTAACCCCCCAGGGTGTGTCCTGGTATCAGTGTTGGGGCCTGGTAAATCTAAAATGTATCTAACCTTAGCTACTCTTTAAACCTGGTCTATATGGACTTTTCTTTTCATTGGTACTTATAAATGTTTTACGACGAGACAGTAAATTTGGTTAGGGAAGGGAGAAAGCAGACTGAAAGGGCCCGAAAAAACCCAAAAAAAAGGTGTTTGGAAAAGAAAGATAAACAATAAAAAATTTAATAATACCCAAAAAAATTTAACCTTGTAGCAAGGAGTAAATGATCTTGTTTTTAAAGGGCACAAACAGAGATGACTAAAGAAAATGCTTTAAAAACTAAATAAAACCAATATGTACATAACACAAGAAAAATTAACCCCGGGGAAAAAAAAACACAAAAAGGGAATCCAAAGGGATGAATTTCACCCCCAGGTAGAAAAGCTAATAATAATAATGGGGGAGTTGCCCTTGAGTAGACCCCCCAGTGAAAAGCTGACGGTTTTGGGAAAAATTTTAAACTTAAAGGCACAAAAAGGTTTTACTGCTATGTTCCTCGAGAGAGTAAGAAAACGTTCAGATATACAGAGGGATAAACAAACCCAAAAGAAAACAAAAGGGTTTATAAATGCCCCCGTTTTTGGCTGGGGCCCTTTTCCCACTCAGCTTTGAGCCCCGAAAAAAAACCCGGGCGGGGCCCCCGGGTATTTCCGGGTTTGGCTCCCCCTTCGGGGTTGATAAAGGAAGGGTATTTAAAGTGGACTCCAGGCAGTGGGGTGTGGTCTGTGTTTTGTGGTTTTGTTGTGTGTTGGTGTGTGTGTGTGTGTGGTGTGTGGTGGGGTGTGTGTGTGTGTGTGGTTCACACAGGATGAGGATCCCCCCCCCCCGGGGGCTTATGATACCCCCCCCCAAAAGGGACGACGCCACTGGGAAGAAGTGGAGGCGAGGATTTGGGAATTGGTCAAAGGGGGAGCCTCTAGGTGCGAGGGGAGAGGTCTGACAAATGATGTTGTGGGGTTTGTTGATTTTGGTGATGGTCGGGTTTTGTAAGGTTGGGGGAAGGGAGCCCATCGGAAAAAAGGGGCGTTGTTTGGTAAATTTGGGGGCGATTTGGGAAAAGGGAAGGGGGTTGTGATCAGTTTTTAGATTTTTTAAAAAGGATCTTGATTTGGGCGTGGGGGGAATAAAACTGAAATTTTTTAAACCGCTGAGCCAAATTGCCGGGAGTTCTTCCGATGGTGTGCTTACCGCTTTTGGTGGATTTTGGGAAACTTGCGGGAAAGGGTATCCCCAAGGGGGGTAAAAGAATCCCCTCCCCCTCTTGTAAGGGTCCCGCCCCTTTAAAAGGCGGGTGTCGCTGGCATTTTTGTTTCAGAGCAAAGGGTTTGGCGAAGTGGGGAGCGATAGCACGGGACCTGGGACGGGAAAAGTTCTTCAGTTGGTTGAAAGGCCGGTTTGGCAAAAGGGCCCTTTCCGGGTTGTGGGTCCCCGCCCCCCAAAGGGGACCCCGGGGTGGGGAGGGACGGAAAAGGGGGCCGCAAAAGTTGGGACAGAATTCCGGAGAAAACCGGCCATACCCAGAAAGCGCCGTAGGGCCTTCCGAGTAGTGGGGGAAAGGGGAAAACTCCAAGATGGCGGAGATTTTGGCCTTTTTTGGGGTCGAAATTTGGCCTTTTTTCCCAAACCTCGTTTGCCCCAAGGTAGTCACCGGGCTGGGGGTTGAAGGTGGTCTTGGCCACTTAAAGGCAGTTTTTGCTCCCTAAACCCTGGTCAAATTTCCCCGGGAGTTTTAAAAGGGGTTCCCGGCTCCAATGCTCTGTAAAAAATCAGAATGTGTCTAATTTTAACGGGAAACTCCGGGCCAGACCTGTAAAAAGAAAGTCCATTGCCCTTTAAAACTTAAAAGGGGGCTTTCCCAAAAATCCAAAAAGGCTGATTCTGTATTGGAAAAGCCCAAAAAGGGTGTGAAAAGGTGATATTTTTTGGGCCTTTTCCGAAAGGGGGAAATTTGGTAGTACCCCCTTCAGTAAGTAAATTTTTTGTTAAAATTAGTCGGCCAACCTTGGGGATGAGATCACCCTATTTTTGGGGTGGGAGGGAAAGGCGCCCGGGAAAAAGCACAGCGTTTACTCTGCGGAAAGTCCGTGCAGGGGCCCGCGGGTTGTCCACCCCCCTTGGGGGAAACCGAAAAAGGAACATGGTGCGCCCACGGAGACGGCCCCGGGAAAAAGCCATTTTCCCTGTGGAGAATAATCCCCCTTTCCCCTCATCTGGTCACTTTCCGAGGATGTAGTCGGTAGGGTGGTTGACGAAGAGGAGGGGTTTCCGGGGAAAAAAGGGTTTTCGACATCGGGGGGAGGTCAGGGGTTTACAAAATTTTTGGATGATCCCCAAGGACATCTTTAGGGTTTTTAGCATAAGGGGTGGAGGGTCTCTCCTGTGAGAGGAAGATAGGTGGGTTAGGTAATTTTCTAAAGATTACCAATTTGGGGTTGAGTTTTTTTAACAATCTGTCCCTGTTAAAAGGGGTTTGGGGTTTTTCAGGTCCCGGAAATTTTGGTGCAAAGGCCCTTGTTTTTGGGAATCAGGTATTTTATTTGTATCAGGGGCAAGGTTTGGTCTCCCTTTGGTAAAATTTTTCGGGTAGATAATGTAAAATTTGCTGAGTGCTTTTTTACGGGGGGCCGGGGGGGTTTTTTCTCCCCAAAAGCCCCTTGTGGTTTGAGGAGGGTTTAGGGCCGTTAGATAGAGCCCTGTGTGATTCCAAGCTCGGCCCAAAAACTGTGCAAAGGGGAGGCTCGTGAAATTTTTGTGCCCCCGGGTCACTTTGAATTTCCCCTAGGTATCCCCAAAAAGGGTATTTGAAATTTTAAAGGGGGAGTTTTAAACACAATTGTTTTGGGGGGGGAATTTTTTTAAGGTGGGGAAAGCCCCGGGTATGGGGGGGGGGGGGACAAAAAAATAGTGGGGAAAGTAGGGGGTTCCCTCTTATTTTTTGGGAAAAGGGCCCAAACGATGTCAAATGGTTTCCTTTTAAAAAAGGGTTCCCAGGCATTTGGATGGGTTTGGAATTTGGGTACGGGGAAAATATTTTTTTAAAGGTTTTCCAAAAAATTCTGGCAAGGTGAAAATAAATTTATAAATTGAATTTATTTTTTTTTTAAACCGGAAATTTAAAAATCTTTGAGAAATTTTTGACAAAAGGGTTTTTTAAATTTCCTAGTGCCCGGTTTGTTTCCCATGAGCGATCCCCAGGTTTGGCTCTCTAAAGTTGTTTTCCCCCCCCAATACAATTTGGGGAAAACTTAAAGCCCAAGTGGCACCCCAAGGAAAGTTTAAGCATTTTGAATAGCCTCAAAGAACTTTTTTTCCCTGGAAAAATAGAAAAAAGGGGGGAATAAAAGTGATCGATCTTTGGGAAATGGTTCTAGGAAATGGTACCGAGGGACGGGGTGCATGTTTTCCTTTGGCCTCAGAAAGTATTTTGTTCAGAGAATCCCTTCCCAAGCCCTTACGTTAGGGGGCTATGGTGGAGTTCCCAAGGGTGGGGGGGAAATTTGAGCAGTTGTTTATGGCCCTGTCCCACGGGTAACGGCACAGTTAGGAAAAAGTTTTGGGCTGCTCCTTTTCCAGTGAGTTTGGGGGTTTGTATGGAAAGGGTTTGATTTATTAGTGAAAAGGGTGGGAATAAACAAAATCACCACCCCGGGATCTTTAGCAAAACAGGAAGTTATTTTTTAAAGGAATGGGAAAAGGGATTGTCCTCATAAACGGGCAAGGTTTAAATACTCCCTTAAAAAGGCGGACAATCAAGGTACACCCTAGCCAGAGGTACGGGGAAAGTCGGGTTTGAAAACCCTTGAGGTAAAACCTTCCCCCCTTTATTTCCCGTTCTACTCCTGGAAGTGAAAGATTTTAAGAGGATTGTTTTGGGCAAAAGCGGGATCCCCATAATCTGGAGAGGGCGCTCCTCAGAGTCAGAGTCGAGGGAGACAGTACCTGTAAAACCTGAAGGGTTTAAAAGGGGATCGTAACAAAAGGGGGGGAAAAATTATTTTTTCCACCAAACGCAAAAAATGGAGATTTAGAAAAATGTCCCCATTTTACTCCCTTTTACCCCTGGGTTTCGGGACAGTTCTTTTTTAGTGGGGCCCGGGTTTTTCCTTAAAAAGAAATAGCAGAACACACTTGGTTTTGGAAACCCACTATCTACAGACTTACCATCCTTTTTCATAATTTGCACCTAAAATTACAAGGGGCCCTGAGCCTTTCTCTCCCGGGGAAATAAAAGGGGAGTAAAAGGAAAAAGACATCTGTATTTTAGCAGCTTTGAGTAGGTTTGTCTCATCCTTGTCGTAATGGCAACAGGAGAGTAGGATATTTTACTTTTAAAAAATTCCCTCCATTTGCTACAAATTTAAAAGATCGTAAAAAGGGGGAAACTGATGCCAGACTTGACCCAGTTTTTAAGGGCTCTGAATTTCTCTGGGAAAAATTTTGGGGAATTTTTGACCAGTATTTTTTTAATGTTGGGAAAATTTTTGCCCGGTTTAATTTTTCTTTGTTTTGACCGCGTAAGCTGAAAGTATACCCTTCTTGAACTTCCATCATAAGGGCATTATCCTGCCACTGTCTAAAAACAAAATAAACCCTTTCCATTAAGTTTTGGCTTGAAAAAGCCGGGTTTCCAATTCTTTAGGTCCCTGAAAATGCGGGCAGAGGATTCAAAAAATCCCCTAAAGAAAGCTTCAGGATCTTAATCAGAAAAACTGAGGTAAAAAAAGGCCCAAAATTTTTTTTAAATTGAAATTTTAATTTGGATTTTGGAGTGGGGGTAAACCTTTTTTCTGCGATCGGGGGATTTTTAAAAACTGATGTTCTCATCAGGGTTTTTTTTTCCCCGGTCTTTCACGCTTTTGTTTTTGGAAAAACGGGGTTTTCGCGTTCGAGAACTTTTTCTTCTCTTTCACGCTTTTTTTTTCATCATGTTTTTTTTCGCTTTTCATAGCAAAATTTAAATTTTGAATGCCTGCATTTTTCACTTTCTCCCCCTTCCCAAAGGAGAAGTACTGTGTTTTGAAGAACCTTAAAGGGGGTGGTTTTCTAAATGGGGGTTTCAGTTATTGGTTTTTCACCTAGATGAGTTAATAGAGTGTCATTTTAAGTGTTCCTTTTTAGTATCATGAGTGAAGGGATGCTAAAGTTTTGCGGCAATATAATTTAGTGATCTTTATTTAAATCTTTCAGCTTTTAAATTTTTTCAGCAGAGGGATTACCGACAAACTCTTCCGCATTTAAACCCCAATGAATTTAAAGTTTTTAAAAAAAAATTAAGAACCACAATAAAGGGTTTGAAGAGAGATGCCAAGGGGTAAATTTTAGGAAAAAACACTCGAGGGTATTAACTGAAAATACCCCGAAATGAGATTTGATAGGGGAAGACCCTGGAGAATTTTTCCACTTAAAAGGATTAACGAGCCAGTGGAGAAGAAACCCGAGAAAAGCAGTTTCCACAATACGCACACAAGATTTTGGCATAAGTACTCAAAAGGGTTTTTGTTTTTAACTGGTCAAGTTAATAATCGAGTGGGGTTTAATAGATTTGGAACATCGCTGGTTCCCTGAGAAAAAAGGGGGTCAGTATTAAACTTGCGGGGAGGGGAAAGGTTTCCCACTTGGGAAAAAATCAAACAGAAACAATTTAAGGGTAGTTTTAAACAGTGTGACGAACTGGAAAAAAGCCTCTACACCAGGGCCCCTTTGTGGTGAGGGGTTTTTAAAAAGGGACAGTATCCCAAGGGCCCAAACATTTTAGCACACGTAAGGTAAAAAAACCCACCAACCCTAGACACAGTTAAACTCTCACAACAAAAGAAAATACCTTTGGGGGTTTAAAAAAAAGAAAAAATATGAATACACTGAAGTGAGATTAAAAAAATAACAACCGGTTTAAAAGGGTTTTAATCCCGGACGGCCCCCAACTGTTACGAGCGGACAGGGGAGTTGTCAGAAAGGGAAAGAGTAGGAGACTGAAACGCCCAAAACCATAACAAAAAAAGGGGATGGAAAAAAATAGATAAAAAATAACAAAATTTTAAAAATATCAAATAAATCACCCTTTTAGCAAGGAAATAAGATTTATTTGCTTTGAAACACAAACAGAGTGGGCTAAAGAAAATGCTTATATAAAATAAATGAACCCAAAATGTACAAAACACAAGGGAATTTTAACCCCCCGGGGAAAAAAAAACAAAAAAAAATACTAAGATGAATTTTACCAAACCCGGTAGAAAAGCTAATAATAAAAAGGGAGTTTACTTTAGTAGAGTCCCCCCGTGCTAATGTTGACTGGTTGGTACTTACTTAAAGCACAAGAAGGGGGTTAATGCTTGTTCCTCGAGAGGGAAATAGTAACGCTTCAAAATATACAGATGACCCGGGCTAAAAAAAAGAAAACGGGTTTATAAAAGCCCTGTATTTGCCTGGGGCTGTTCACTCAGCTTTGAGTCGAAAAAAAAAGGCGAGATCCCCGGAAAATAGTTCCCGGTGCCTTTTTCCCTTTGTGTTGATTGAGGAAGGGTAGTTAGTGGATCCCGGGGGAGGGGGTGTGTGGTGTGTGTGTGTGGTGTGTGTGTGGTGTGTGTGTGTGTGTTGTGTGGGGTGTGTGTGTGTGTGTGGTGTGTGTGTGTGTGTGTGTGTGGGGGTTGGGGTTTACCCCAGGATGAGGATAAGGGGAAGCTTTTTGATAATGTGCTGTATAGTTATTTTTTTTCCCTGTTCAATGGCAATGGGCCCTGTAAGTTTTTCCTATGAGGATTTAAATTTGATGTTAAATTTTTTGGCCCCCTGAAAGTATACAACATCCCCCTTTTTAGCAATTGGCCCTTTTTTGCTGGGGTATGGGCCCTTTGGTTTTCCTTAAACATGTCCTCCTTGGGGCAAATCAATTTGGCTGTGACACCTTGATAAATTTTTGAAAATCAACCACTCTTAAAATGTAAAAATAGTCTTCAAAATTATATATTTTGGGTGTGGCCTGCTTAGGAGGGGTTTTAAGGGGTTTGTCTTTTTCTTTCCCAAAGAAAAAGGGGAAATGTGGGTTTTAAAAGGGAGGGCTTGTGTAAAGGAAAAAGTTTAAATGTGGGAGAAACTTGCGGCATCCATTTTATCCCAAATTTTGAAAAGAAGGTTGTGCCAAGGGGGCTTCAAAAGTTGGGAAAAATCTTTCCCAAATTTTGTCTTTCTACCATGCCGTTGCTGCTTGGGTGATAAAAAAGTTATGTTTCATTTTTTTATGCCGAATAGTTTTCAAAAATTTTTTTAGGGAATTTTATTTTTAAAAATCGGTTTTCCATTTGTCCGAGAGCTTGGGATGGGTTTGAAATTTTAAAAAAAACTTCAAACCCTAAATGCTTCAGCAAAAGGTTAGAAGGGTTTTGTCTTTCAGTTTGGGACCAAAAAAATGAAAACCTAGAAAAAAAATTTAATGGCTACTAACAAAATATTGAGAACCAGATTTTGAGGGGAGTTTTAGCAAAGTATACTAATTTTCTCCCCAAAGGGCCTTTAGGTAGGATAAGGGACCCCTAGGGGCAGGGTTTTCCAAACTGAACCCTTTGTTCAGCGCATGATTTACATTTATATATGTGTGCAAAATATCACGGGGGCGTATGGCCAAAGGGAATTTTAAACGTGGTTTTGGGGGAAAAAATCTACTTTCCCAGGGTGACCCGGGAAGGCCCAGAATCAAAGGGAAAAGGGGAAAGGAATCTTGGTATATGTTGGTTTAAGGAATACCACCCGTGTAACCTGGGGTTTTTGGTTTCCCGTCTTGTCGTGAGATATGTATTCGTACCAAAAGGGTTTTTATTGTAACCGAAAATCGTGAAATGGGACCCGGTAATTTGGCCCAAATTTTGTTCCCTCCCAGACCCCCCAAGTGGGAAAAAGTGGGAAAAAACCCCGAAAGGGAATTTATGTCGTGTTTTCCCCCCAATGTTTTGAAAAAGCGATTGGGTGCATGTTTTGGGTTGGCCCCTGTGATGCGGTTTCCAAATGCAAAATTTTTTGGGGTAAGGGAACAGCCACGAAAAATTTTCTTGGGCCCGGCATTAAACCCCAAAATTTTTGGGGGGAAGTCTAGTATTGCCAGGCGCCAAGTGCTAATTGCCTGACAAAACTTTTGAATTTAAAAAAATTCTAATACAGGGCATGGTGTGTTTTAAAAAGAATGTTGTACCCAAAAAATTACAGATTTTTAAAATTTCTTTAAAAAAACCATAACCCAAAACCCCCAGGAACTTCTTTTTATGTTTTTGAATAAAATTTTGCTCTGCCCCCATTGGGGAGTTCTTTTGGCATAAAAACTAATGAGCGCCATTTACCCTATCATCTTTTTACATCGAACACACCAAGGCCCCACATCGATTTAAACAGTGAAGAGTTTTAAACGGACGTGGTTTTAATTGGGTAAGCAAGGATGGGGCATTACACAAACAATGCCTTTTAAATTTTCAAAAAAGAGTTCTTGTGGAAAATTTTCCCTTAAAATTCAACATCTTTCTTTTAAAAATGTGGGAAATGGACTTGCAAACTGAGTAATCCCCTGATAAATTGTCTGTAAAAAACACTGAAAGGGCCCCAAAAAATTTTGAGGGCTTTGACATTTTTAAATGTTTTGGAAAAATTCATCATAGCATCACCTTAGGGCGGGGTTTGTATGTATAAAAACCAAATTGGGATCCAAAAAAAGGGCCTTTAAAAAAGATTTTGTTTTCATGAAAGGGGAAAAATTTTGTTTGTTTAACCTTCGAATTTGCAAACTTTAAGTTTTTGGAAAGTACCCTTTAGTGGTTTGTAGGTGAGAGTTGTATCAGGGGTACAAAAAAAAATAGGTCGTCCAAAAGGGAAAGCAAAAAAATTTTTATTCCCCAGTAATTTTGAGGAAAAAAAGTGTTGATTTGATATTGAAATGCTAGTGGTCTAAACCGCTATTCCAAAAAAAGGGGGGCTTTTTTAAAGGTAATGGCCTTTTAAGGAGTACTTTAAAAGTTTTTAAGGGCCTTAGAACTTCAACTAGCCCGGGGCCCCGCCAGTATCCACCCGACAATATAAGATACTTTTATCCTATCCCAGAAAAATTTGGGAAGTACCCCAAATGCAAGGTTATTGACTATACAAAGCGCCACCACCCCCCGGACGAACTTGGGGACTCCCAACCGTGCGAAGCAGGGGTTTTGCACTCGGTCCACGACTCTACCAAAAAAAGGCCCCCCTGGGGTTATTCCCCTGGGCAAGGTCCAGTGTAAAAGAACACTTTTTATCTGGGCCCCCCCATTGGGGCATCAGAATACCCCTGAATACAGGTAGAGGATACCTGGGAATTTGGGCAAAAAATCATTTAGGCGCCCGATAATTTCCTTGTGATATATGGAAACAGATAGGTATTGCAGGCACGAATTCCTCAAACTTTAAGTGAAGACTTACCAATTGAACTGACTTTACCAATGACAGGGAATTTCTTGCTATCTAAACCTGTCAATCTGATTGACGGAGGCTCTAAGAAAAGGACAGATTTCGTTTATTTACGTAAAACATTCAGCGTATTTAGGTCCATGATATTTGCTCCTGACCGTGTCCGTGAAAGCAGTTAATTGCTTGTCCTTGTGTATGATAGGCACAGTGAGGACTTCGTATAAAGTAGATGTACCGATAAGTACCTCGGTGAAATCATCATTATTGTCCGTAACGTCACTTCTAAGGTACCCTGTAAATGCTTGCTCAGTAAAAGGAGCTGCAATAATAGGTCTAACTTTGTCTGGCATGGGTAAAGGAAAATATTGCTTTTCTATGGTAGTTTCTGGTGAAGCCTGCGTTATGTTTTCATTGTGTGTGTCTGCATGAGGGACATGTGTAACGTAGGGGCGTTGTATACGGCGTCCATATATTCCTCCGTCGGCAGGAGGGAATAAGTGTTGTTGCCTGTGTTGCAAATAACGGCACTCGTTAGAGTTATGTCTCCAGGAATTGTGATATATACAGTACCGTTTCTTGTAAAATGCGTACTGACTGTAGTCGATTGATCTACAATGTGACAGAGTATGTCCCTGAACTTTACAAAAGACAGAAAATACTATTATTTGCGTATTTGTAGCTGACTTGTCTGTGATATTGCAGCGTCACCGAAGACGGTGGACTTGTGTAATGCCCATTATGCATATTGCGGGAATAAAATCGACCGCTACTCCGTGTAGAAGGGAAATAATTATGGAAAAACCGCGGTCTAGAACTTCGCTTAGAGTATGAGGGATAGATAGCTGTTTGTTGAGCACCATGATTTAAGTGCCAAGACGGTGTCTGTACAGATGTACTGTACGTAGTCATTGTAATTGTAAATGGAAATGTAGGTTAAAACAGCACTATAATACTTCTAACGTTAAAATTGCCCGTATATGTGTTGTGTATGTTAACATCACTGTATTAACACTAAATGTACCTGCTCACCTAAATCTGTAAAATATTTCTTAGCTGTCAGCTACTAGCATTGGTGTATGATTAGGTGAGGTCCCATGACTGAAGGATGAGCAACACACAGGTGGTTGGGTGCCAGGATGACGGATGTACAATGTACAGTGGCCGGATACATACAATCTGTTAAAGAGGTCATAAAAAAAAAAAAATAACATGTAAATACACAAATAAGAAATAGGAACGTATATAATTATACTCAGGCCGTTGTGGTGTTGCGCCGCGCGTTCAAGTTCGTAGTGTGGGACGGTTGGTGGCTGTAGTGAGCTTCAAGGACACTGCCGGTGTGGGGTGCAAGGTGGGGGGCTGAGTTAGCTCGATGCGCTCGGAAGGCAGAGGTATTGGCGGCGGGGGATGGGGTTGCTGTGTTGCTGGAGGGTAGTGAGGGTTGGTAGGGGCTGGGCGAGTTGGGGGGGGATGGAGCTTGTGTTGCTTTGCTGCTTGAGGGTATTAAGTGTTGGGAGGGGCTGGGGGTTGTGTTGCGTTGGGCCATGACGAGATGATCAGTGATCTGTGTTGCTTCTTGGTGCAGCGGCACGGTGTGTTGTCTGGCATTGAGGTCAGGTGGTAGGGTAGTGGAGGCGACCTTGGTGTTGAAGTATTCGATGACAAGGCAGTACCTCGGAGTGTTGCCGTCTGTTCTCTGCCTCGTGTAGAATGAATGTCGTTCAGACAATGTTGCTTGTTGGCTGTAGTAGACTGGATTGTAGGTTGTGGTTGAGGTTGTGGTTGTTAACTGGCTGGTTGATGGATGTGGTTGTGGTATTGGTACTGGCTGGTTGTACGTTGCTTGTTGAAGAGCGGCGTATAAGCTTGGTAGACGTGGAAAAGCTGGAGAATGGCCAGAGTTAGTTAACTCTTGTAGAAGTTTGTAGATATGCGTGGGTGTCTTAACACCGCTGCCACCATTTATAAGTCGGTATAATTGTAGAGACTTATCTGGGCTGAGTTAAATGGTACTTCCAGTTTTGTACACATTTATTTATAAGTCCAATAATGAACATAGAATATTACAACCAGAGATTTAGTAATGAACACAGCCAGGGAGTCTCGGAGGAGCGCTAGAGAGGTGCGTCCTGGTAGTGCCCTGATCCGAGATGTTCTCCCTTCCTCCTCCGGCTTCTGTCCGCTTCTCTCTTGTGTGAATAAGCGTCGTTGACATTTACAAAAGGCTGATACCTATACATTTGGCCTGTGACCTACTTCGCTCGAGCTAAGAGAGTGCAAGCTGTTCATGGTTCTCACGGTGGAACATGGCAGGAAAGATATACATATAATTATATATACATTACATATATATATAATTATATGTTTAAGATGTTCCTAAAAATATACTGGTTCATTTAATGTTAAGTACATGAAAATATCCTGTATGGAAGTTATAATACGTGCTACACATGTTTGATGATAGCTGTAATTCAATAGTAATAGTTATGCAAGTTATTATATATGTTAATAGTGATTACTGACTGACAGGTCTCCGTATTACAGGATGGGTAAAAACTTGTTAGAATCAGTGCAGATAAGGATGACCAAAATGATACAGGGGATGCGTAGCTTTAGTTATAAGAAGAGATTGAAGCTATTTAATTTACACTCATTCGAGAGACGTAGATTAAGAGGCGATCTAATATAAATTGTGAAGTGGATGAAGGAATACAATAAAGGAGATGTAGGAAAAGCTCTTACGGCTAGTAATCAGGGTAGAACAAAAAGTAACGGATTCACACTGGAAAAGCGTATAGATTTAAAAAGGAAATAGGGAAAACTAGTTCACAAAATATGGTGGAAAATAATTGGAATGGACTCAGTCGTTAGGTAGTTAGTGCGGAGTCAATAGGGAGCTTTAAAAGGAGGCTAGATCATTTCATGGATGAGGATGAAAGGTGGAGGCAGGTAGTGTTAAATAACAGGAACTACCACGTGTAGATCTCGCGGCCTCTTGTAGCTTCCTTATTTTTTTATGTTCCTATGTTCTTAACATTACATTAGCTTAACGGTAATATTCCGTGTATATAATAATCACTGTTCAGTAAATTTCCATATCCGGCTCTGTCCCGCACTCCCGCGCTTACCTCGTCAGTCAGTCAGTCACTGAGTCAGTGTGTGTCACGTCGCCGCTCGTATTACACCACTCCGTTGTTGCGCTTACGACAAAGTTGCTTCTTGCATACTTTCGGTATCCTATTACTAGGTCAATAATCCATCTTTAAACTTTTGACAAAGTCTTTCATTTCAACCGTAATATACTATAATATATGCGGTCAGCTGATGGTAGTTTGCTTGAGGCCTGCTCTCCAAATATCGGCTGTGCTCTCCATGGCTCTGTGCCTTGTTGCCTCCTTGCCCCCTGCCTCAAACATATTTTTTCCACCGACCCATTCATTTCAACCGTAATATATATGGTGTCATGCGATGATTCACTATATCCATTATATAAGTTAAACTTTCCGTTAAACTTTCATTGAGCTCATTCACCTCATGTAAGCTTTCTCTGTCCCACATCTCACTCAAACATATCTGAAAGTCTTTCCAGTTTGCATCTATAAACCTCCATTTGTTCTTCCCCGTCCTTACTTTTGGCTCATTTTTACTCCACATCATACAGTCCACCACAAGCATATTGGGATCAAACACAATATCAATTATTCCATCTTCATTTATCCACATTCGAGCCACACTCTCGCGCATTGTCCCATTCACCAACACATAATCAATTGCAGACTCCTGGTTCTTTGCATTCCACGTCACTTGACCCTATGCCACAGTATCATTCAAATCTTCTAACTCCAACTCATCTATAATTCAGCAAGCATTTCACAATTTTGATTTATTAGCTCTCCCAGCATACCCATATGTGAATTCATATCACCCATAACCACCGCACTCTCTTCGGCATGCTCTCTAACAATCTTCAAAATGTTGTACTTCATTATCTACTCTCCCACTGTTATTTCACATTCAACCGTCATGTACACCACAATAGCTACAAACTGTATACGCATGTAGTGCTGACCCATACATTCTACTCTCACGGCAAGAGCATCCTCATTCATGGCACTGTTACCCACATCTATCTCATCTACTTTGAGGTTTCCTTCCTTTCTATGAAGAAAGGCAACTCCTCCTCCTGATTTATCTTGTTTTATCCGTCCCTTTCCAATCATCACATGCTCACTACCATCCATTCGTACATCATCTCTTAGGTGGGTTTCAGTCACATTAACTAAATCAAATTTCCATTCATTTAATTCCTTGCATACATCCTCATACTTCCTAATACCCCATCGCTCACATTCACACATCCAAACTTCATACATTTTCTCGCCTGGTTGGTGTCTTCTCTTCCTCGTCTTGTGTCTTCTTTCTGTCCTCATCGTCAAGCCATGTCCACGTTGCATGTCCGACCTGGCTCTCATCCCNGGGACATAATTTACTCAGGGCCGTTAAAAAGTGGAAGTATAAAATTTATACTCAGGCCGTTGTGGTGTTGCGCCGCGCGTTCAAGTTGTAGTGTGGGGACGGTTGGTGGCTGTAGTGAGCTTCAAGGACACTGCCGGTGTGGGTGAAAGGTTTGGGGGCTGAGTTAGCTCGATGCGCTCGGAAGGCAGAGGTATTGGCGGGCGGGGGATGGGGTTGCTGTGTTGCTGGAGGGTAGTGAGGGTTGGTAGGGGCTGTCGAGTTGGGGGGGGATGGAGCTTGTGTTGCTTTGCTGCTTGAGGGTATTAAGTGTTGGGAGGGGCTGGGGGTTGTGGTTGCGTTGGGCCATGACGAGATGATCAGTGATCTGTGTTGCTTCTTGGTGCAGCGGCACGGTGTGTTTGTTGGCATTGGGGTCAGGTGGTAGGGTGGGAGGCGACCTGGTGTTGAAGTATTCGATGACAAGGCAGTACCTGGGAGTGTTGCCGTCTGTTCTTGCCTGTGTTAAAATGAATGTCGTTCAGACAATGTTGCTTGTTGGCTGTAGTAGACTTGGATTGTAGTGTGGTTGAGGTTGGGGTTTGTTAACTGGCTGGTTGATGGATGTGGTTGTGGTATTGGTACTGGGGGGTTGTACGTTGCTTGTTGAAGAGCGGGTATAAGCTTGGTAGACGTGGAAAAGCTGGAGAATGGCCAGAGTTAGTTAACTCTTGTAGAATTTTGGGTAGATATGCGTGGGTGTCTTAACCCGCTGCCACCATTTATAAGGGTCGGTAAATTGTAGAAGACTTATCTGGGCTGATTTAAAATGGTACTTCCAGTTTTGTCAACATTATTTATAAGTCCAATAATGAACATAGAATATTACAACCAGAGATTTAGTAATGAACACAGCCAGGGAGTCTCGGGGGAGCCTAGAGAGGTGCGTCCTGGTAGTGCCCTGATCCGAGATGTTCTCCCTTCCTCCTCCGGCTTCTGTCCGCTTCTCTCTTGTGTGAATAAGCGTCGTTGACATTTACAAAAGGCTGATACCTTACATTTGGCCTGTGACCTACTTCGCTCGAGCTAAGAGAGTGCAAGCTGTTCATGGTTCTCACGGTGGAACATGGCAGGAAAGATATACATATAATTATATATACATTACATTATATATATTATATGTTTAAGATGTTCCTAAAAATATACTGGTTCATTTAATGTTAAGTAAGAAAATATCCTGTATGGAAGTTATAATAGGGTGCTACAATGTTTGATGATAGCTGTAATTCAATAGTAATAGTTATGCAAGTTATTATATATGTTAATAGTGATTACTGACTGACAGGTCCCCGTATTACAGGATGGGTAAAAACTTGTTAGAATCAGTCCCAGATAAGGATGACCAAAATGATACAGGGGATGCGTAGCTTTAGTATAAAGAAGATTGAAGCTATTTAATTTACACCATTCGAGAGACGTAGATTAAGAGGCGATCTAATATAAATTGTGAAGGGGATGAAGGAATACAATAAAGGAGATGTAGGAAAAGCTCTACGGCTAGTAATCAGGGTAGAAAAAAAAGTAAGGGATTCACACTGGAAAAGCGTATAGATTTAAAAAGGGAAATAGGGAAAACTAGTTCAAAAAAATATGGTGGAAAATAATTGGAATGGACTCAGCCCGTTAGGAAAGTTAGTGCGGAGTCAATAGGGAGCTTTAAAAGGAGGCTAGATCATTTCATGGATGGGATAAAAAGGTGGAGGCAGGTAGTGTTAAATAACAGGAACTACCACGTGTAGATCTCGCGGCCTCTTGTAGCTTCCTTATTTTTTTATGTTCCTATGTTCTTAACATTACATTAGCTTAACGGTAATATTCCGTGTATTAAAATCAACTGTTCAGTAAATTTCCATATCCGGCTCTGTCCCGCACTCCCGCGCTTACCTCGTCAGTCAGTCAGTCACTGAGTCCGTGTGTGTCACGTCGCCGCTCGTATACACACTCCGTTGTTGCGCTTACGACAAAGTTGCTTCTTGCATACTTTCGGTATCCTATTACTAGGTCAATAATCCATCTTTAAACTTTTTACAAAGTCTTTTCATTTCAACCGTAATATACTATAATATATGCGGTCAGCTGATGGTAGTTTGCTTGAGGCCTGCTCTCCAAATATCGGCTGTGCTCTCCAGGCTCTGTGCTTGTTGCCTCCTTGCCCCTGCCTCAAACAATAGTTTTCCACCGACCCATTCATTTCAACCGTAATATATATGGTGTCATGCGATGATTTCACTATATCCATTATATAAGTTAAACTTTCCGTTAACTTTTTATTGAGCCCCATTCACCTCATGTAAGCTTTTTCTGTCCCACATCTCACTCAAACATATCTGAAAGTCTTTCCAGTTTGCATCTATAAACCTCCATTTGTTCTTCCCCGTCCTTACTTTGGCTCATTTTTACTCCACATCATACAGTCCACCACAAGCATATTGGGATCAAACACAATATCAATTTTTTCCATCTTCATTTTCCACATTCGAGCCCACACCTCGCGCATTGTCCCATTCACCAACACATAATCAATTGCAGACTCCTGGTTTTTTGCATTCCACGTCACTTGACCCTATGCCACAGATCATTCAAATCTTCTAACTCCAACTCATCTATAATTCAGCAAGCATTTCACAATTTTGATTTATTAGCTCTCCCAGCATACCCTATGTGAATTCATATCACCCAAAACCACCGCACTCTCTTCGGCATGCTCTCTAACAATCTTCAAAAAGTTGTACTTCATTATCTACTCTCCCACTGTTATTTCACATTCAACCGTCATGTCACCACAATAGCTACAAACTGTATACGCATGTAGTGCTGACCCATACATTCTACTCTCACGCAAGAGCATCCTCATTCATGGCACTGTTACCCACATCTATCTCATCTATTTGAGGTTTCCTTCCTTTCATGAAGAAAGGCAACTCTCCTCCTGATTTATCTTGTTTTATCCGTCCCTTTCCAATCATCACATGCTCACTACCATCCATTCGTACATCATCTCTTAGGTGGGTTTCAGTCACATTAACTAAATCAAATTTCCATTCATTTAATTCCTTGCATACATCCTCATACTTCCTAATACCCCAATCGCTCACATTCACACATCCAAACTTCATACATTTTCTCGCCTGGTTGGTGTCTTCTTTTCCCTCGTCTTGTGTCTTCTTTCTGTCCTCATCGTCAAGCCATGTCCACGTTGCATGTCGACCTGGCTCTCATCCACTTTGCAGTCGTTTTTTCCATCCTTTCATTCCCGGCAGCAATCAGGTGAACTCCATCCCTTTTCATGTCCGGAGGCTCACGTTTTCTTTCTTCTCACTCAGTCAGTCCATCTTCAAATTCAGCATTTTTTTCGAGAATCCTCTTGCTCGTTGCCTTTCTTCAGTCTTTCGTACCGGGTGCCTTTATGGGGTCGCCCTAGTACACCTCCGTGTGTAGTGGCTAGCGCGCCTGGGTACGAATCTGCGGGCCCTGTTTTGATCCCGGCCCGGGAAAAATCGGTGACCAGCCAAACCAGCTGTTTTCTTCCTTTCGGGGTTGATAAATGGGTACCTGGGGTAACCTGGGGAAAGGTTTCCTGTGGTAACCCGGGTGTCACACTAGCCCTGTGTCCCGGGGGTAACGGGTCCTCCCCACCACAGGCTCTAAGGGCTAATGCCACGGAGATGAGCACCGAATGCCACGCGCAGCTTAGCGTATGCTCCCATCTTTACCTTACCAGTACAACCCACCACTGCCATCTTCATCTTCTTGCCCTCCACAGCCTTCACTGCCTCCACCACTTCCTACAGTCTCTCACATCCTATATTTTCCAGGTCATTCCCTCCACCTTGGATAACCAGCATTCCCTCTGCCATAGTATTGCAAATCTTCCTGGACTCTTTTTATAACCTGCTGGATCTTGGGTTTTCCCCCCTGAGTGGTGGGAACCACTCCCTGGGAAGAAGCACTTGACCTGTGTGGTGCATACCTCAGCATACTGTTCCCAATAATGTGTATTTAGGCCCTCCTCACCATCGTCATTCTATCGGCTGGTCTTGTCTGTCTCCTGTCCTCCACAATTACCACATCCGGCTGGTCCTCTTCCTTGTCCTGGGCCTGCTGGCTAGTTTGCACCTCGACCTCTCTTGCGATCTTGCTTCCGACCAGGATATGATGGCTGGTCTGCACTTCGGCCTCCTTTATGATCTTAGTTTCATCCTCTGTCTGGCTGTCTTTTTCGCTCATTTCACATTTATATGCCCTGCATTATTCACTCTTCCACAGCTCTTTGGTGCAATCCCGACAGGGATCACACAGGTACACAAGGTTCCCCCCCACAAGTCCCCATGAATCCACACACCACACCTCTCACACCCAACACAGTCTGATATCACCCTCTTACGCACTCTACACGCACTCTCCATCATTTTGGTAGGTAATTTGACTTGCAAGATACTCAAGAAATCTTCGAAAAAGCCGTGGTAATCTAGAGCTGTCTGCACACACGTCCTATTACTCTACTCTTTCACTCTTTTTCAGCTCTGTTGCAGTTGCTGCACCACCACGGGCGAGGGCCACCATCACGGTCCTTAATTAAGTAAGCCTCCAGGGCCTAACATCTGACTCAAGAGGCCACTGCCTAAAGGCGCTGTATGCAATAAAAAAAAAAAAGAAAAAAAAAAAAGAGGTACAACAAAATTACTGGAGTGTTCCTTGCCCAGAAGGGTGTTTGTGGAAGTGGTGAACGCCATCACATGCGAAAATGCCCAGTTTACTGGGGCCTCCCGCAGTAAAGGGCACAGCTTGGACAAGCTCATCTGATAAATGGCCGGTGAACTCTTCAATTTGTTTGCTGGCAATAAAGTGCGTGACATCAACCATATCCACTCCAAGTGGAAGACTGGTCTTTTCACAGCGCATGAGACTAGGTCACATAATGGCGATAAGTGGCGCAAGCATACATATGTGATAAAGCTGACATTTCATGAGTTCTACAATGATACTAAGTAATTTGTTATATATAATGTATACTGAAAGTATGTAAGCTACATTTTTTTTTTGTGGTATGACTAAATGCATTGGCGAATTTATACAATAATTTTAGATATTGGAGTAGAGACTGCTAGCTTTTATTAACATTAGTTTAATTGTTTTTGTTAAATAAGACCCAAGATATCTAGGATAAAACGCAAAGGCCCGCTATCCGGTTATGGGGCCATTACTGCAAAACGGTGAATTTGAGTGTCCAAACCATGTTACTGCTATTTATGATATATAAAAGTATAATATATATAATATTATATATTATATATATATAATATATATATATATATTAATATATATATAATATATATATATATATAAAATATATATATATATATATTTATATATATATATATATATTATATTTAAAGTATTACAGGCAGGAGATTTTCTCTGAGACAGATCTCGTTAGAAGTGATCCCCCAGTTTTAACGCATATTATCTTTTTCAAGATATTTTCACTTTGTCTTAACCCTCTGGAACCCAGAGTCATTTTCTGGCAGGATAAAAATTCAAGAACCACATTATTTGACTACTTTGGACTCTGATAGAATTAATATGACGTTACTTTCACCTCATCATAGTATTTGTGGGAAATATGGAATGTTTCATATATGTAACATTTGGGGCCCTATAGGTAGAAAAATGGTCAGTATCAAATGTAACATATGTATCACTGGGTTGTGTTTTGTCTTTCATTACATACTTCTTATATCGGTAATGAAAATATGATAATGTTTCGACTATATTTATTGTGTTGTGATTATGTAAACATAATGGACATGTTGAAATTGCAATTATACATTTATTGAACATCACTGATTATTACATTAGAATAGAAAATAAGTAACGTATGAGATTTCAAAAACAAACACAAAATAATAGCTATATCTTCATGTCCAGTGGATGTCGATCCTCCCATTGACGAAACCGCACCCTCTCTTGACGAAGTCAGAGAGGCTGTTGCAAAGTTGATGGGTGGAAAGGCAGCTGGTTTCTGTAATATCAGTGCGGAGCTCCTCAAAGCTGGGGGTGAGGCCATGATCCGCGGGTTGCATGCTGTCCTGACTGCCGTGTGACAATCAGGTACCATTCCTCCTGACTGAAAAATGGGGGCTGGTCGTCCCTATCTGGAAAGGGAAAGGGTACCGTCAGGACTGCAACAATAACCACGGTATTGCACTGCTCAGCGTGCCAGGCAAGGTGCTAGCCCATCTATTGCTGAGGCATCAGAGACCTCAGCAGTCTGGGTTCACGCCTTGTAAGTCAACAACGGACCGTATCCTAGTACTTTGTGTCCTGGTGGAACGCTAACGTGAGTTTCGACAGGGGATGCTTGCAGCCTATGTTGATCTCAAGAAGGCGTTTGATTCAGTGCATCGTGAGTCACCCTGCTTCTTCTGCGACTTCGCGGGATTCCTGCAAGGACTATTGGTTTGAAAACTGGTCTGTACTCTGGGACTAAGAGTGCTGTGAAGTGTGGAGGAGGTGTATCCAGCTTCTTTCCTGTGAATACAGGAGTGAGGCAAGGGTGCGTCCTTTTCAACACTTGTATGAACTGGGTATTGGGCAAAGTTGAAGATCAAAGTTATTGTGGAGCATCCCTCAGCAGTATCAAGATCACTGATCTTGTTTATGCCGATGATGCAGTAATCTTTGCTGAGTCGCTGGAGGTCCTGGTAATGGCTCTCGAGGCGCTGCACGAGGAGGCAAAGCCTTTGTGACTTGTGGTTTCAGCTGGCTCAAGACCAAGGTCCAGGTGTTTGGAGGCTTACTAGATGAAACAGTACAGTCTGTTCATGCGTGCGGCGAGGACATTGAGATTGGGAAGGCTTACATACCTTGGTAGCGCAGTCCATAATGACGGCGGGTCACGTCAAGAAGTCTTATTTACGACGGATTGGCATAGCCCACGGTGTTATGGACTTGTTCAGCAGGAGTATTTGGCGTTGTCTGTACCTGTGCACGAGGACAAAGATCCGGATCTTCAGGTCGCTTGTGATCCCTGTCTTACGCTATGGTTGTGAGACATGGACACTAAATAGCGACTTGAAGAGGCGAAATCGAGGGCTTTTGGTAATAAGTGTCTTCAAGGAATCATGCGGATCGCTGGGATGATTACGTCTCAAACCCAGCGATTACACCGTGAGCTGAATCGAGGCCTATTACCTGAATAGTCCGTCAGTAAACCCAAATTTTGGCTAATGGGCATGTGACCCCGTACCCTGAAACCGATCCCTTCCATCGGGTTGTATCTGTAAGAAACAATCCGGCGTGGAGGAGGCCAAGGGGGTGTCCACAAGGCTCGTGGCTGGGTAAGTTGATACTTCCTGTCTGGAATTGCTTGGTATGGGAAGGGAGCCTGCATGGGGACTCGCGCAAGGTGACCCCCAGGAGTGGCATTGTAGGGTGGGTGAGGCGACGCGCCCCCCGGCGTATGCCCCCAATGATTGATTGATTCATAATCTTATATAATTTGCATTATATATGGAACTCCTTGAAGCAGTTACGTTTCTCAATGAAGCACAGCCTCACATCACATTTGACATTTGCTGTAAAAGAATAAACAGACTAATAGATAAATAAATAAAAAGAAATAATATAATATAGATGTATAAATAAAATATAAAAGAAACATAAGTAAATACAAATTTCCGTTTTTTTTTTTTTTATGGATTAGGATTATGGAATTTTATGGATGTATTAGGGTACATGTAGGCAGTAATACACAATACACTGAGTCCTCATTATATATCATAATATAGTATCGTTTTTTTCCGTTTATTACAACAAACAACTGCTAACAACGTTGGAATGTATGCCCTACGAAAAAGAAAAGATATAGCATTTACAGTGAATATTCCCAAAGACCCAATATTACATATATGTAACCCATTATATATTCTTATATAACAAAAAAAGTATACCATGTTTGCTTTTTATCATCTTCTGGATATCTTCAGTAACATCTAATCAATCAATTACATAACTACATTAATACATTAGTTTCCGGTAAATAATTGGTGAGGTGACACGAAGCAGTGCAAAAATATTCACAGATTTCACCTGTGCCATCACGAAGTTGACTGGACCTCTCTCATACTTGCAGAAAACGGTACGATCACCAGACGCTGTCTGTATGTTACATCGGTGTAACACTGGGTTATTAGGGTAGAATTATTTTTTTTTTTTTTTTTTTTTTTATGATTTTTTGAAATGTATGTTACATATACGTAACATTGGGCGCTAGAGGGTTAAGAGTGTCTTATTCTCTTTAGTGATCAAGTTTATGACTTCGCCGTAGCTGGTCATTTTGCTGTATCGCGATTTCGGGTCATAAACATAAACGCTTCAGCAGCGTTTAGAAATGTTTTCTCCTCAGATGTAGAGGTGAGCATGATTTAGGTGCAGCGTAAAGCACTATTTAAGTGAGACTTCGCCGGCAGACTTCTGTAAGTAGTGCTTCACGCTGCACCTTAATCATGCTCTCCTCTACATCTGAGGAGAAAACATTTCTAAACGCTGCTGAAGAAGGGTTTATGACCCGAAATCACGGTACAGCAAAATGACCAGCTACGGCGAAGTCATTAACTTGATCACTAAAGAGAATAAGTCATTCTTAAGACAAAGATAAAATATCTTGAGAGATAATACACGCTGATAGCCCACTTTTAACGATAAATAAAATATATATATATATATCATATATATATATCATATATATATATATATATAATATGATTTATATATAAAATATATAATATATATATATATATATATATATAATATTATTATTATAAATGAATGTATTTTATAATTTTATGTTAGATTAATATATATATATTTAATATATATATATATATAATATATATATATTTTATATATATATAGATATATATAATATGTATTTATATTAATTATAATATATATATATATTAATATATATAATATATATATGTAGGGTATATTCATATAACTAAAATATCATTTTAGAACATATATATTATTATATTATATATTATATATATGTTATTATATATATATATATATATATATTTTAAATTTTTATATATATTATATATATATATTATATATATTTAATTATATATATATAAAAGATAATATATAATATATATGATATATATATATATTATATATATATTGATATATATATATTATATATAATATAATATATATATTTTATATATTATATATATATATATATATAATATATATATTAAATTTATAATAATTATTATATTAACTATATAATTATTTATATTATTATATATGCATTATATTATAATTGTTATGATAATATATTATATATTATATATATTATATTATATTATATATTATAGTTTTTATATATATATATATTATATATATATGCTCTGATTTTTTCCCTGGAAAGATTACTGTTTCCCTGTCATAGCCCATTCCCCCCTTTTGTGCAGAGCGCAAAACTGAGGTCATAGTCTCGGGCATGGGGGCGTACATTCCACAAAATTTTCTCAAATCTAAACCCCGTCAACCTTGGTTTAACTCTTTGTTCCATGTTGTCCGATAAGAGGGGGGCCACAGAGGTACCGCCTCCTCCCCCGAAATTCATCCCCATTTTTTTTCTTCCCGAAAACATGCCAAATCTTATTTCAACTTATCAAAAACCCCTTCT
>JACEEZ010003208.1:0-17500 GCA_016584305.1 Chionoecetes opilio
GGGGCCCTAAAGAAGATAGAACATGGAAATTTCAGAGAATAATGTGGGAAATTAAAAGTATGCTAACTAATACTACCACTACGAAGATAACACTTTGGTTGCCTGCTGCAATAATGTCGCCAGCCGCCAAATATTACGAATTATAGCATCACTACTGATTTGTATGTGCCACTGAAGATAATACCCAGCAGTTTATATTCATGACTGTATAAATCTACCCTGTTCCAGTGTTGTTTATGCTTTGTATCTGCAAGTATAGACGGTTTCAAATTTCGCAACTCGTTTTTTTTCGCCCAACGACGACGGCGGGAGGACTCTCAGTAAATAAAACACTAGCAGGCGACTTTATTGTTGGTAGCACTCGGGTGATATTTTGTAATTTGTTCATTTATAGCCACAATATGACACAAATTAATCAATCAATCATTGGGGGCATACGCCGGGGGCGCGTCGCCTCGCCCACCCTACGACGCCACTCCCGCGGGTCACCACGCGCGAGTTCCCATACAGGCTCCTTCCCATACCAAGCAGCTCTCGCAAGAAACATCAACTTGCCCCAGCCACGAGCCTTGTGGGCGCCCCCTTGGCCTCCTCCACGCCGGATTGTCTCTTACAGATACAACCGATGGGAAGGATCGGTTTCAGGGTAGCGTGCCACATGCCCATATAGCCGAAGTTGCGCTGACGGACTATGCAGGTAATAGGTCTCGATTCAGTCTCACGGTACAATAGCTGATTTGACACGTAATCATCCCAGCGATACCCCATGATTCTGCGAAGATACTTATTACCAAAGGCATTGATTCGTCTCTTCAAGCCACTATTTAGTGTCCATGTCTCACAACCATAGAGTAAGACAGGGATCACAAGCGACTTGAAGATCCGGATCTTTGTCCTCCTGCACAGGTACCGAAAACGCCAAATACTCCCGCTGAGCGAGTCCATAACACCGTGGGCCATGCCAATCCGCCGTAAGACTTCTTGACGTGACCCGCCGTCATTATGGACTGCGCTACCAAGGTATGTAAAACTTTCCAAGATCTCAATGTCCTCGCCACACGCATGAACAGACTGTACTGCTTCATCTAGTAAGTCTCCAAATACCTGGACCTTGGTCTTGAGCCAGGAGACCTCAAGTCAAGAGGCTTTGCCTCCTCGTGCAGCGCCTCGAGAGCCATCACCAGGACTTCCAGCGACTCAGCAAAGATTACTGCATCATCGGCAAAAACAAGATCAGTGATCTTGGTGTTGCCGACGGATGCTCCACAATCACTTTGATCTACAACCTTGTCCAATACCCAGTCCATACAAGCGTTGAAAAGTGGATGGGCAAGGACGCACCCTTGCCTCACTCCTGTATTCACAGGAAAAGAAGCTGGATACACCTGCCCCACACTTCACAGCACTCTCAGTCCCAGAATACAGACCAGTTATCAAACCAATAGTCCTTGCAGGAGTCCCTCGAAGTCGCAGAAGATCCCAGAGTGACTCACGATGCACTGAGTCAAAACGCCTTCTGAGATCAACATAGGCTGCAAGCATCCCCTGTCGAAACTCACGTCGGCGATCCACCAGGACACGAAGCGCTAGGATACGGTCCGTTGTTGACTTACCAGGCGTGAACCCAGACTGCTGAGGTCTTGATGCTTCACCAGATGACTGCGAATTCGTGTCAGCAATAGATGGGCAAGCACCTTGCCTGGTACGCTGAGCAGTGTAAAACCGCGGTAATTGTGCAGTCCTGACGGTCCCCTTTCCCTTTCCAGATAGGGACGACCAGGCCCCTTTTCCAGTCAGGAGGAATGGTACCTGATTGCCACACGGCAGTCAGGACAGCATGCAACCCGCGGATCATGGCCTCACCCCCAGCTTTGAGGAGCTCCGCACTGATATTACAAACACCAGCTGCCTTTCCACCCTTCAACTTTGCTACAACCTCTCTGACTTCGTCAAGAGAGGACACAATGAATGACTCAAAATACACAGGACTCTCCAGATAGCCCCTTGTAACTTCTGGAATCATGGATGTAGAATGTTAAGTATTAACGCCCACAGACCGTCTGTAAACCATTGTTCTTTGTGTCACTTGAGGGAGAAAGCTCGCATATTTTCTCTTGATTGATTACAACAAATCTTAAGGATCTTAAAAGTCTCTATGAAGTCCCCTGTATCTTACGATATTAAAAAAACAATTAAATTTCCGCAGCTTCTCGTAAGTTGAATTCGCAGAGAGGGAATCAGTTTGGTCGTTCGTTCTTTGAACTGATTCTAATTTGGCGTCATCTTTTACGAAACAGGTGACAGAATTGAAACGGACATATTTATGTGCTGCCTAACAAAAGACGTGTATAATGTGTCATTACTTTCGGAGTTTATGTTCAAAGCTGGTTAAATGAAGCAAATATCATATTAGCCTTTTTAATGGCAGCCAGGCAATGCGTAATCGTCTTAGATTATACTAATGAGACAACTAAATCCTTTTCTGCTGTACTGAAGTTAATAACTTAATTTGCATCTGATAGTTATATTTGAGATTGTTGTTACCTATATGCATTACTTTACAGTTATCGGAATTTAAATTCCAATAGCCATTTGTTGATCCAATTCCGATCAGTTTGTCTAGATCACGTTGTATGAGTTCACAGTCTTCTCTTAGATATTCTTTACCGCTAAATTGGTTGTCATCAAAACAAATTTTCGATAATTCTTAGATTACGATGCCGCAGTCAGATCATGATATACTAATTCATGAAGGAGTTAGACACAAGACCGAAACCCTAGGCACCCCACTAAGTTAACATCTCAAATCAATCTGATGCGCACAATTGATTACTACACGTTGCTTACGGTTAGAAGGGCCAGTCGGCCAAATCCATGAAACAATGCTCACCTAACCCATGTGTCCTTCATTTGGTCAATAGCCGTATGGCGAATTGTATCGAAGGCTTTCGGAAAAGCAAGGTAGATATATCCCGAGGGCAGTTTGTTGCGTCCCAGTTTGAGTAAGCCATTGAAAAAAATTGAGTGTGTTAGTAAGCAAGAACTCTACTCCCGAAAACCACGCTGGGAGTTTAATATGAAATTAATTTAATTCAAAAGAGGACACTATTCTATCCCGCAATATTTTCTCGAATGCTTGAACAAGTCAACAGCAGTAAGAGACTAATGGGCAATAATTATTTGCGAGCTCTTTCACCCTTTCTTGAATATTGGGGGGTAACGTTAGCTGACTCCAAATACGAACATTTTTGCATAGCGATTTTATGCAAATATCTTTAATGGGAGGAGAAGAGGAGGAGGATACAAAGGATATACAAGGAATACAAGGAAACACAAACAGCAACCGACGATAGGTCTTTACAAGACTGTGTGCTTTAACTACACTACCCTAACTAGATAATAAAAAGAGAAAGGATAGGAAGTAGAAGGCTCATCCCACCCACCCACCATCCCCAGCCGAAAGCGGCCGAAAGACAGTGATACCATGCAATATAGAAAAACTGCATGGAATTTGTGAGGAAGTTGAAAGCGGTAATTCTATGGCTAACTACTACTATTGTGGGGGTAGGTTTTAGTGCTGATAGAATAGGTATGTTATGTGTGTTGGTAATGGGGTGAACACAGTGTGGAGGTTCAAGGGCTGGTGCGGCAGCCTTGCCTGGCGCTTTCTGGGAGAAAGAGCAGTCAATCAGGCCCCAGCTCCGTGTCAAGCACTGCGGATTGTGTACTTTCAATGTAGGACGCCGTACACCTTAATGCCTCCTGCAAGCAGTGACCCCTTGGTACCTTAAATCCCGATGGTGGTCACTAACTGTCAGGACCCATAACTGAACAAGCCCGTCACAGGTCGAGCAGTAGTAGTGGTACTCGTTAACTCGGGGCTATCTGTGTGTGTAGAGGTCCAATGTAGTGTTGGTGTAGGCTCAGTGTGTGGAAGTTCAGGGGTGGTGCGGCAGCCTTGCCTGGCGCTTTCTTGGGAGGCAGCAGTCAAATCATGGCCCAGCTCCGTTTCAATCCAACTGCGGTAGTGCACTTCCAGTAGGACGGCCGTGCACTTCATGCCCCCTGCAGCAGTGGACCCCTGGTATATAAATCCAGATGGTGGTCACTTAAACTGACAGGCCCTTACTGAACCACAGCCCGTAACAGTCAAAAGTTTGTAGGAGTGACCGTTTAATCGGGGCTGTTCTGAGACGTGTCGGGAGGGGTTGTATAGACTGCGACTCGCAATAATTTTACGCAATGAGAGTAAGTGTCAGAGGACAGCGAGATAAATTTATTATACGAGATAAACAGTGACAACCGGGATTTGAATGAACTATTATCGAGGCGATTTTAAATGGATTCTATTGTATTTGAGTTTATACGTCTGACGCAGCCATTCCATTACGTTTACACACGGTTTGTGCAGAAGTACCTTGCTTCGTTCGTTACAAACCGTTCTGCTTAGTTTAAATCCGTGTTTTAGTTGAGCTTGACCGGTCTAGCGTGAAAATCGTTTCTGGGGGACTACGTCGTAAATCCATGAAGATTTTAAAGACTTCGATGAGGTCACATCTTCTCCTTCGTTTTGTTAGTGGGAATAGTTAAGTCTTTGAGCCGATTTTCGTATCGATTATTTCGCAATCGAGGTATCAGTTTTGGTTTACTGCGCTGTATTTTTCTAGTTTATCTATGTCCTTTTTATAATAAGGTTGACCAGAAAACTGCAACAGTATTCTAGATGGGGGCGAACAAGCGAGCTTTAAAAGAGTGGTATACTTTTTCAGATTTGAGATGAAAGTTCCGTCCACTAAAAGCCAACCAATTTATTGCAGTTTTACTCCCTCTATTAATTTGGTATTCGTTTGAGATCTTTCGAAGATTATAACGCCTAAAGCTTTTTCTTTATCAACACTGTTAGTTGGAAATCGTTCATCAGGTAAGTTATGAGGGTTGTTATTACCGATAAAAACATTTGTCAAGGTTGAAATTCATTTGCCCTGTTTTTGACCATTCTGTTAGCGTGTTAAGCGTTTTGTTGACGGCGAGCAAGCGAAGGGAGCGAGCAGAGACGAGGGGGAGATGGAGAGGAGGAGAGAGAGAGGAGAGAGATAAAAGAGAGGAGAGAGAGAGAGAGAGAGAGAGAGAGAGAGAGAGAGGAGCGAGAGAGAGAGAGCAGGAGAGAGAGAGAGAGAGAGAGCGAAGAGGAGAAGCAGAGAGACGAGAGAGAGAGAGCGAGGAGCGAGAGCGGAGGAGAGGAGAGCAGAGAGGAGAGGAGAGGAGAGAGAGAGAGAGAGAGAGGAGAGAGATGAAAGAGAGAGAAGATGAGACGACATGACGACAGAGAGATGACGAGATGAGACGAAGAAGATACAGAATATAAACAGAGAAACCCATCGCACCAGAAAAATTCACGTCGTTTATCCGAACTCGAAGAAGCATAATCTGTTATCATTATATACTCCTCCCACGAGAACTCCTTCCCCTTCCCTAACACACGTCTTCCCTTCCTGCAAGACACTGGTCCCTTCCGTTCCCGAACACAAATATGGAGGACGTGAAGACGCAGGAGCAGCATAACAAACACTTCCTCTCCACAACAGCAATTGTGGCGCGTCTTTCATGGTCAACATGGCCGTCTGTGTGAACGTTGTCTTGGTCAGTATGAGAAGGAAAGCAAGGAGGAGGGTGGGAGGGAGGAAAGGAGGCAAGTGGCACAAACAAGCTAATCCAAGTTGACTGAGATTTCCGGGCGGTCATGTGACATCCGCCTCCCATGGTGGGAATGAGAGGTGAGCATGGACGCCCACGGCGTGCACAGGTGTCGGGACACCCGAGGCTCAGGTGTTGGTGCAAATCAAAAAGCTGCAGCGGGTTTGGTTGATAAGGATCGAGAATGTCATTGGCTGATGAAAAGTTTTCCTGCTTGGTTACTTCTGCCTCTACTCTCCGCCGTTCGGTCGGTGGAATTAGAATGGAGGCCGTCACACCCACTGACAGTTAAGAGAGGACACCAGCCATGTGACCACCACAGCACCGCACGCTGAGCTTCTGGCCTGACGGTGATTATGTGCCAGCATGCAGGTGTGCCCACACAACATATTACCTGTGATACCTTGTTGGATTAAAAAAGACATTTTATATCTTTACAACTAAAGTCAAGACCAGCAAACTCGCCTCTGCCATGGGTGCTCCAAGACGCCTGAAAGCGACGACCGAGGAATAGGAATGAGGATCTGGTCTTCCTGCTGGGTTGTGTTCCAGGGCTGTTCTTGTACCCCTTCTGTATCATGCCGCCCTTGGTACAGTACCTCCTCCTCCTCTTCTCATCATCATCCTCATGCCTTCCACCCTCTCATCCTCGTCTTTCACGGTTGCTGACGGCGTGATTCTCGTCTCAACACAGGTTCACTGGCCAAAGAACGCGTGTTTAATTGTCATATAATTGAAGCGTAAGGGTAATTATCTCGAGTATGATTTAAAAGGAGAGGCGTGACGGGGATTCGGGCGGCTGGGCAGAGGAGTTGCAAAAACAATGATCACCTGCCGTGACCGCCGCCGCAAGAACCAGCTACTTACATTTAATAAAACCACCCGAACGTCTGGCAGGATTGCGTTACAGACCCCGAGTGGCATGCGGTGTAGGGTATGAGCCTGCCGCCACTCTACCCAGCACGCCACCACCACCACTTCATTCCCTGACGCTACCACCCACTACCCTGATCCCCTGGTGTACATACATACCCTAATTCACCTTCACACACCTCACCTACCACAACCCTCCATTCCTCACACCCACCTACCATCCAGCACCCCACATATCCCATCCCACCACTACCCTCCCTCCCTCTATCCCCAAATCTCCACACTACGCCTCACGCTGGACATGGTCGCCGCGGTACTTCTTCACGCTCAGTCCTGCACTAGAATCCAGGTCACCTGAATCAGCCAGGAGGGTGACGGTACAGACCTAAGCTGAATATACAACTCGACTTGAGCCGACCTAAGCCGACGAATCAGATAAACGATAATCGGACTATTTATCCGACAACACAGTGGCTGAAGTGGTAATTATTTTCTAAGAGATAGAAAAAAAAATGACCGTTGTGCACACATAAAACGTCAGCCAACTATTTCTTGGACATGAAGTTTAAAGTACAACAGTTTTAAGCTCAAGTTAAAAGTACAGTTTGTTTGTTTTTTGGTGGGAGTGTCTTGATTTTTTCCACCTCAGTGTAAGCTTTCACAACCGCGTAGGGCAGAGTTAAGCATTACATTTCTGGGACCAGTTACACCACCACCCAGCGTGCTACTAAAACCCTCTTGATCCCCATCTTTTCCTCCGCCCTCCCTCCCCATCAGGGTGAAGGTGATCCACGACAGGTGAAGGTACGGAGGGCGGGGCGGCTTTGAGGCTCCGCTCATAACAAAACACCCTCCACTATAGCTACCCGCAAGCTTCAGAAAAAACAATAAGTAGCAACAATTGTAACCCACTACCAGTCATACAGCGTTCCACTGACGTTCATTCACTCTTTGCTCTCCTCATCACACCCTCCACTACTTTCCCCTCCCCCTTTTTTCTTCTGCCACAGGATGGTGTTTTCAATGATACACAAGGTTCATAATGTTTTCGTCGTTCTTTCATGCGTTTGAAAATGATGTCACAGCCTGACTCAAAAACTGTTGACTCGTAGGGTACGCCGTAGGTCCAATGAAAAGTAAAATATAGATTATTTCAAATTTGGCAGGGTGTTTTCTTATGTAAAATTGAATTTTAAGGGTGGTTTGTTCGCTTCAACTTTTTGGTTTGAGTACTTCTTGCTATGCAAAAATGGACTTTTATATTTATATGCAAAACATAGCTTAGCCCCGCTAAAGGAACGGCTTCATTTGCACCTATCATCAATTCTTGATCGTCTTTTTCAGGATGGCTTCTCCTTGTAAACCAAGTGGGTCGAAGCCCGCAACTAGACAGAGCTCTGGATCCAAGTTGGCCGCCTTTGTTGGCGGTGGACGAGAGTTTGCTGAGAGTGAGGTGCCTACGTATCGCGGCGTGATGAAGAGGGGAAGCCTTCTCCAAGAACTCAGCGGCATCCGGGAGGGTGTTGACAAGCGGGGGTACCCAGTGAGAGACATTGCGAAGGATCTGACCCCCATGGTGCTTGCCCAGTGGAAGAAATCAAACGCCCAGTTTGCACCTCCAGTGGTTGTTATTGACCGGTCCGTGACCAGAAGGATAGATAATTTTTGGAAGAAGGTTAGTGAAGTGGTGAGAGACAGAGCAACTAAAGCAGTAAAGGAATTCGTGGAGAAGAATATGGACATGCTGTTTGACATAACGGCCTGCCCTCACACGATCTTCCTCTGCAAGGACCAGGAATCCCACTGCTCCAACCCCCAGCTGTGCCACGCGAGAGCACACGTGCAATGTGACTGCCCCCTGGCCAGCAAAGTCCCTACTTTAGACCTGGAGTGGCTGTACTACCAGAGGATCAAAGTTGGGGAGGAGAGTGCAATGATGATGACAGGGGTAGACAAGAATGAGACGCATAGACAAGTGAAAGCAGCAAAGAGAAAGCAGTTGGAAGAGGAGGCTAAGCTGAAGAAGCAGAAGCAGAAAGATGAAAAGGTTCAGACGTCTTGAGCTGCAGGAGCAGATGTTCCTGGGCCAGGCTGAAGATCACCAGGATTCTAAGGATGGGATGGAGGAGTCATTCACCCTGCCACTCAGAGGAAAGAGGCAGGCGCAACAGGAGGCTGCCATACTGGTAGACCGACTGCTCAGGGAGAGGCTGGGGTCCCTGGCACCCCTTGTGATGCAGTACTTGGACAGGCCGCTGCAAGAAGAAAACACAATGCATCCGAACCTGGCGCTGGCAAGCTTTCCGGTTTCGACGTTCCCCCCACTGCTGCTGCTGCCTTGGCTTCAAATCCTCCAGGGACCTTATCGCTGGCGCTACCCCTCTTCCCAGAATGTAGTTTATTTTAGTAGTATTATTGGTGTTCAACTATGTTTCAACCGGTCTGTGTTTTTGTGTTCTGTATCCCTTGATGTTGAGTCCGGAACACCTGGCAATCCACTCCCTAGGCAATCCTAATCCACTCCCTGGGGCAATACCCACTAATCCTTTAACTCGACTCAGCCTGCCAATGTACTCAGGTTTCAGGTCGTCAGATAAATTAGGCGCAGTCTTGAAGTATCGTGACCCTTTTAAAAAGACTTTCTCTGTAGGAAGTCCCTTGAACACAGACTCGTACCAGCAACTCACAAGTCACCAAGGTCCATCCCAAACCACGCCAGGAAAACTCACATCCACAGTCACCTACCTGTTTACCCTTTTACCCAAAGTTTAAACGCTATCAAACAAAAGTTACCTGTTCTGCTACCCAAAAGTGACTACCAAAGTCCTTTACACATGGTGATGCAGTGGGATTGGTAACAGTACACTTCTTGACATCCACGCCACCCGCCACATCGCCTCCACCTACGCCGCCCGGACTTTCCACGCCACAACAGCCACTCCACCTCCCGACACCCTGCCGCCCACGTCATCTAAACCTCCACCGGGCCCCTTCGCCCCCCTCCAACACATCGTTCCTGTTCTCACGCTTATCTTCCACACCACATTTCCTAATCACCGCCTCCACCCTGCAAAACGCCCAGCCTCTCCATCGCCTCCACCTGTGACCCTTCGCGCTTCCACCTGTTCCAAACCTCTCCAAACATTCGTTAGTACACCATACATTATTATTTTTTTTTTTCCATGTGCTTTCAATACCCTATGCTTGTTTTCTACATTCATTTTCGGGTTTCAATTTTTGGTAGTGCCATTTTCTTTTGTGTTTCCACCCCCTTGGGTTATTTTTTTTCATTTATGATTGTGTGCTGATAAAAAACTGACCCCCCAGGGATCCTGACTGCAAAAACCCGCAACGCTGTGGACTGTTACGGCGTCCGCCTCACAGTGTAGTCCGTGTCTGATACTCCTGCCCTTTGGACTTTATGGGTTTCCACTGAGTTACGGTATTTGTACATTGTGACGTAACGGTTTTTTTTTATTTAGTCCTTTTTTTTTTCTTTTGTTACATAAGTGATAAAACTGACCACTCCACACTCACATATGCTTTTGTTCCATAAGTGATACACTAACACTCTCCAACTTACACTGGGGTTTTTTCATTTTATTCACGTCTCTCGCGTGTTTTCCATATCTACGTACTCTTATCTAGGATATTACGTTTTTATTATTATTATCATTATTTGCCATAACTGTTGTGTACTGGATATTTTTATTCCTTTCTTCTTCACAAATTCACCTGTCATCATGCCCCCAAACCAGCGCCAACTTCAGCACTCTGGTACACGAGGTTCCTTCCCTTCCCAAATTCACAGGCAACAATATTCCTGTACACATATTACTCAAAGATGTTGCGATAGATCGCGCGTCGAAAACATCACTGACGATGCAATAAAAATTTGTTCAGCTAAAGTCCCGCTTGTGACTTGTCTAACTGCCTTGCAGGACAATACCTGCAGAGTGATTTATTCTCAAGTTAAGACATATGGACAATTAAAGACCACATTCAATAAATATTTCAGTGGCAGCCCAGAAATCCGGTATCCTTGCTCCACTCTTTAGACTTGCAGACACTCCAACAAAAGGTAAGAAACCCTATCCCATTTATGTCGGCCTTACAACAATTTCTAACGTCAAGTTAGACTTAATAAGACAGCTAGAATTTTGGGAATTGGTTGACGAAGATGGGAAAATGAGTCTAAAAAGCTGTCGGTAACCTTTTTGGATACTACACTTATATGTTCCTCATACACCCTTCCACAGCTAAAACAGGCGTCTGATAGTCACTTTCACTTTGCTCCAACAGACCCCTTTAAAAACTGCATTTACTTCCAATTTTGAGGACTCTTCGTAAACTAGTTGTTTTCAAACAATGCACATTCTTCTATTCTGCTGCTGTATCTACACAACACCAACACCACCAACACCACCAACCACGAAGCACTTCTCGTCCTCCTTTCAACTCAAAACACTCGTTCACCCTAAAAACAATCGCCAAAGACAACGCTCATCTTCACATTCACGACAGTCCGTGCTAATAAAACTCACCTGCCTCATATTACTATTACTGCAAAAACAAGGGACACACGATCGAGCGTTGCTTCACACGACAACGTCATTTTCCAAACCAGAAAGTATGTTCCACGCTTTTGTGATCACCATGGTCCAATGTGGTCCGACACTTCTGAATGTCGCGTAGGAACAAACGCTCCTCGATATTACAGCAACAAAAACACCTCTGACGGTCGTGAAGGACCACAATCTCCTCGCCATTCACAACAGTATAACCCTCAATGACTCCCACGTGACGTGCACTCCTCCAAGCAACACGAACCATATCACACAGATAAACCTTCACTCCTTTGTATACCATTTCTAATACACTTTGGGAGGACCCAATGATTTTACAAGCTGAAGTCAACCAGCACTACTTCACCTTGTTTATTGATACAGGTTCTTCAGTAAATATCATGACTAAAGAGTGCTTTGATAACATCATCGTAAATTGTCATCGTACAATTACGTGCAATTACGTGCGTCATCGTAAATTAATCATTTTGGAACCTTCTGACCTGCAACTTTGTGGAATCGATGGAACCGCACTCACTACTCTAGGTAAAGTTATTTTTAAAACACATACCTTTTGTCCTGGAATTTCCCAAACCTGTCAGCCTGACTTACTATATAGCAGCCCGGCATAACCATTCCAGCTGACGCTCTCACTGGCCGTCCTGCTCTAACCCAACAACAGATAGACCTATACCCACGCTTACATGGAATCTATTGGCGTGAACATATATATACATCTCCAGAAACTCAGAAAAGTTTTCACTCGTCTTCAGGACGCAGGCTTGAAACTTAAACTCTCCAAATGCGCGTTCCTACGCAAAGAAACTACCTTTCTTGGCCATCCCTTTTTAACGCGACGGTATTCAAAACGTCAAATGACAAGTCAGCGCGGTAACTAATTATCTACTCCAGTCATGTAGATCAAGCCCGTAGTTTCATAGGACTTAGCTCCTATTACCGCAGATTTATCAAAGGATTTGCCGCCACGGCTTCTCCACTCACTTCACTCTTCAAGAAAGATGTGCCCTTCCAATGGTCTGACAGTCAGGAAAACGCTTTCGCTGCTCTTAAGCACGCTCTCACTTCTGCACCTGTTCTTGCGGGACCCTGACTACACTAAACCTTCATTCTCAACACTGACGCTAGCTACACTGGTCCCGGTGCAGTACTCCCTGCAAGACCACGATGTAAACACGCCCCTCGCGTATGCCTCACGTCTACTTAACAAGGCAGAGAAGAACTACGCAGTGACAGAGATCGAAGCCCTTGCAGTCATTTGGTCCTTAAAGAAGTTTCGTTACCTCATTCATGGCTATCCTATCAAGGTCCTTACGGGTCATAAACCCTTACTTCACCTCTTCAGGCCAAGGACCAGTCAGGACGCATGGCTCGATGGTTACTTACAATTCAAGATTTCATGCCTGATTTTGCGTACATTCAAGGCAAAGCTAACGTTGCAGCTGATGCTCTTTCTCTCAACTGTGCATTACATGTCCTGTCACCACGAAAACATCCACATTGACACACTTTCTCACGATGAGCTCATACTGCTCAACGCAATGACCCCCACATGGTCAAAAAATCATCTATGACCTTGAATCAGGTGATGACTGACATTTCCCAAGGTTCCTTCTCTTTCACATTACCTTTCCCTTCAGGAACAGGGTTTCTGTACAAAGCAACCACCCCTTACAGGGAAAACATGAACCGTCTCGTCCTCATCCACCAACTTGTCAAATTTCCTCCAACTCCTGTCCAGTCTGTCCTTAAACTAATTCATGACACACCAAATGCTTCACATCCTGGCAAGGAAAAAACACTTTCACAAGCTAGACTTAGTTCTTCTGGCTCACCATGAGAAAGGATGTCAATGATTTCATTGAAGTATGTCATAGGTGTGCAAGAACTAAAAGGGGATATACATGTCATGTTCCATTTTTCAGTTATCCTGTGCCTTCAGCACCATGGGGAAATTCTTGGGATTGATTTGTTGAAACTCCCTCTTACTTTAACGTGGAAATCAATATTTAATGGTTGCTGGGTTTATAATTTTTCACGTTTTTTTTTCCATTATTGCTCCATGCCTAACAAATCCGCACAAACAGTGGCACGTGCATTTCTTGATCATGTCATATGTCCTTTCACTACTCCAAGGTTCTGTTGTCGATAACGCACTGAGTTTGTTAATCAAGTTCTTGATTCCTTGTGCCAACAGTCAATATCAGGAAGTGTAATGTTCTTGCTTACCGCCCCAGTGCTAACGGTTTGGTAGAACGTTGCAACCGTAAAATCCTCAACACTTTACGCTCCATTATTCCGACACTGACACCCCTTTTGGGGCCCTTGGGAAAAGGTGATGGCTTCTCCAATTCCACCATCAACAATCTGTCTCTGAGACACCACATTACATTCTGTTTGCTCAGGGCAAATGTCTTCCTTATGATCTTTTGTCCAAACTCTAAGCCTATATACAATTGATGACTTGTCAAGACTAAGGTTCACACGTTCCAACAAATACACCAACGTATCCAACAATCACTTGCTCTCTCTAAAGCTGATATGCTCCTATATCACAATAAGTCAGCTTCCACATTTTCCCCTTGACGTAGGTGACATTGTGTATTCCCTTGTTGCAATCAAAACACTCCAAAATTAGACCCTAAGTTTGGACGGCCCCTTCGGGTCATAGCTCAAGAACATGGAATAAGGTTCAGTTGCTTTACTTAACTGACGGCACTAGGAAAGTTGCCCACTTGATTCTCTTAAAAAAGTTCCAAAAGGGCCTTTAAATGTGAGGACCCTAACCCCGTTCCCCGCTGAATCTCACCTCCCTCAATCACAGCCTCAACCCGCTACTTTACTACTCCTTCACCAGCTCCCCAATCCCTCTAGCCACCGTTATTTCTTCCGTAGTAGGGGAAGTAACTCCTTTTGTTTCTCTCTTTTCCATGTACCTTATGATGTAATTTTGTACATAGGATTGTATGTCTCAATTTTTTTTTGTACTCTTATGTCTATGTTTTGTACCATGCCGGTACCTTCCACGATTTATTGTTTCCACATTATATTTTTTCGAGTACGTATCCTTTCCTGTGTCCTTCTCCTATTTTCTATTTAATATATATAGATAGGTAGTTTTGTGTCCATTTTATTGTGTCCCATCTCCTTTGTTCAGTTCATGATTATTCCCTTTTGACGAGATGAGGACAATCTCGGATAGCGTCACCGAGCATATGTATATTAGTATTATTATTATTATTTTTTGTTTCAAAATATGTGTTCAACCGTGTTCTGGGGTTTTGGGTTCTTGTTCTGTATACTTGATGTTGAGTCCTGGAACACCTGGCTAATCCATCCCTACGAAATACGCTAATCCACTCCCTAGGCAATACCACTAATCCTTTTTAAACTCGACCTCAGCCTCGCCAAATGTTCTCAGGTTTCAGGTCGTCAGTCATTAGGCGTCAGGTCTTGAGTATCGTGGGTCCTTTAAAAGACGTCTCTGTAGAGGAGAGTCACTTGAACACAGACCTCCGTACCAGCAACTCACAAGTCACCAAGTCACATCCAAACCACGCCAGGAGCAACTCACCAGTCCACGAGTCACCTTACTTGTGTTACCCTTTTTACCCAAAGTTAATAAACGACTATCAAAGCAGAGTTACCTGTTTCTGCTCACCCTAAAAGTGACATACAAAAAGTCACTTTACAGACATGTCGTACCTGGTCTGCGATCCTAACAAGCTGAGGAGGGCCAGGCAGGATGCCATGGCATCGGCCAGGGTCCTTGACCAGGGGAGGCACCAGGGTACCAAAATAGTTGGATTGGGCTACGATGGGAGGAAGGACAAGACCAGGGCGATGGTGCCCGACAGCTATGGGAAACTGCACCCAAGGTTGATCAGGGAGGAACATGTGTCAGTGACAGAGGAGCCATCTGGAAGGTACCTTTGGCACTTTGTACCAGAGGACCCGGTGCCACCTGAGAAGCCTGCGTTCAAGGTGGCTCAGGCTCTCTATGATCTGCTGGTGACATGCGACTCCACCGACTCACTGATCGTACTGCAAGGTGACTCAACTAGGGCCAACACGGGGTGGAAGGGTGGTACTCACGCCCATTTGGAGAAGATGCTGGGACGCAAGCTCTTCTGGAGTATATGCGTGTTGCACACAAACGAGTTGCCCCTGCGCCACCTTATCACCAGCATCGACGGGCCTACCTCATCTGACACTGGTGACATGCCTTCACGGGTCCAGTGCGCAGTCTGCTGTCCAGCGTGAATGAGATGCAGTACAACGCAGAGTTCAGAGGCGTGCCAGGCGGTGAAGATCTCACGGAGATACCGGAGTATATCCTGGTCAACATGTCCACTGACCAGCAGGTCTCCTACCAGCTGGTCCAGGCTGTGAAGCGGGGCGTTCTCCCGTCCGAGCTGCAGGAGATCAAGTGTGGCAAGGTGTCCCACTCCAGATGGCTCACCACAGCCCAGTCGCTCGTGTACATGTGGACCAGAAAGCATGGACTGACTGGCAAAGAACTGAACACCCTGGAAATCCTAGTCAAGTACTGCCCGCAGGTGTACTTCAAACTCTACTACGACATCAAGGTTCACCACAGACTAGAGGACGGCCCCAAGCACATCCTCACGCAGCTCAGAGTGATGAGGTCGCAGCCCAAGAAGGTCCAAACAGCTGTGACCTTCTACGTGCGGACAGGAGCATGGTTTCCCACACTCAGAATGTTTTCCTTTCCTCTCGTTAGGCGAGTCAGAGTGAGGTCGACCCGCAGGTTCGCCGTGGACCAGATTTTGAAGGGGGGGCTGGCGAGGAGTAGGGGAAAAACCAAAAGTGTAAAAATTCGCCCCCACCCCAACCCTAAAATTGTCAGCCCCCCAGTTTGCAGACACTGATCAGCGGGCAGCCGGGCCCAGGTGCACAAAACCGGCATTCACCTGTTCACTGCCCGGGGATTAGATCCGGATTTTCTCTATCCACACTCAGAGCCCAAAAAGAGTCGTGAAGCAGGGAAAGAGGCTGCGGAAGTAGTGGTGGGGAAGAGGCCAGAGACGGGTTCACCCGGGCCCTGGGGCCCACCCCGGGGATCCATGCCTTGCTCAGGTCTAAGAAGGACATGAGGGAAACAGGGTTCTAGGCCAAAACGTAGGGGCCCTGGGACACTGTGATGTAGTGCCTAATGAACCAACTGATCAGAAAGAGCTTCCCACGCTAGCATTTGGGAACTCATATTGGTGCATGATGAAATTTAAAACGGGGACCAACTGGGGGAACTGCGTACTCTTTTAAGTTTTATTCGAAAAGGGGTTGCAATAAAAAAGTGCGTTATGCTAGTAAAAATTGCTCAAATGCAAAATGGAAAAAAGATAAAAATCGTTTAGATTTCCCATTTTGCATGGGGAAATTGGCATGAAAAATTGAGAAAAATTTTTTTTTTGTTATACGGCGTCCCTTAATTTTTGGGGGAAGAGGCTGCGGGCCCCGAGACCCCCCCGCTTTTGGGCCTCGGCGCCCAAAAACCACGGGTTTCGGGCACCCTTTAAAGTTTTTCCCACGAGATAAAAATTAATAAAAAGAGAAAGTAACTTCCAAATTTGCAAACTTTTGGAATGCAAAGGGGTAACTTCCACCGCATGGTGTTTTTAATGTTTTAAGTTTTGTTATGAAAAACCCCTTTTGGGCTATTTGTGCCCATGTAGTCAGAGGGAAAACATTTGGATCTTAAAAAGGAGCAGGGGGGTGTCAAAGGCGCAGGTGGGGAGCAGCAAAACATTGGCCCTTTCAGCGGGCCGCCCCCCCGGCGCTGACAACACCGCTCTTTGTGATCTTCCCCGAAACGAGAAGTCAAAAAACCCAAAAAAGCGTTTTTTTTTTCCCGCTGTCCCAAAAAGGCGAACGAGACCAGTGTTGTTTTTTTTTCCGCCATCTAATTAAAAAGTGGGGGGAAGAGACACAAATTTTTTCACTCTAAAAATTTAAAATTTAAAAAAAAACCAAAGTAAGCCCAAGTTGGTCTCATTTAAAAATGGCCCAAGTAAAAGCAAAACATTAAAAAAAAGGGAATAGGTTTTGACCAGGCTGAGGGAAAAGTGGCCGTCATCACAATGACTTTAGTGGGACCATTTCCACTGCCGGGGTTTCCCTTTGGCCCCTGTGCCTTGCCACTGTTCCCCGGGGGCCCCTTTCCCCGCGGGTTCCTCCCCCTTCCCAAACCCCTGCCAGCACGGAAATCACCATCAACCCTTTCCTTTTTCGGGGCTTGGGAAAACGTCAGCCATGCTAATTTCCCCTCCTCAGGCAAGTCTCTTGGGCAGCTAAACCCCAAACAAAACGGTTTAAAAAAAATTTTACGT
>JACEEZ010003208.1:20000-25000 GCA_016584305.1 Chionoecetes opilio
GCGCCTCGAGAGCCATCACCAGGACCTCCAGCGACTCAGCAAAGATTACTGCATCATCGGCAAAAACAAAATCAGTGATCTTGGTGTTGCCGACGGATGCTCCACAATCACTTTGATTTACAACCTTGTCCAATATCCAGTCCATACAAGCGTTGAAAAGTGATGGGGCAAGGACGCACCCTTGCCTCACTCTTGTATTCACAGGAAAGAAGCTGGATACACCTGCCCCACACTTCACAGCACTCTCAGTCCCAGAATACAGACCAGTTATCAAACCAATAGTCCTTGCAGGAATCCCTCGAAGTCGCAGAAGATCCCAAAGTGACTCACGATGCACTGAGTCAAACGCCTTCTTGAGATCAACATAGGCTGCAAGCATCCCCTGTCGAAACTCACGTCGGCGATCCACCAGGACACGAAGCGCTAGGATACGGTCCGTTGTTGACTTACCAGGCGTAAACCCAGACTGCTGAGGTCTCTGATGCTTCACCAGATGACTGCGAATCCGTGTCAGCAATAGATGGGCAAGCACCTTGCCTGGTACGCTGAGCAGTGTAATACCGCGGTAATTGTTGCAGTCCTGACGGTCCCCTTTCCCTTTCCAGATAGGGACGACCAGCCCCCTTTTCCAGTCAGGAGGAATGGTACCTGATTGCCACACGGCAGTCAGGACAGCATGCAACCCGCGGATCATGGCCTCACCCCCAGCTTTGAGGAGCTCCGCACTGATATTACAAACACCAGCTGCCTTTCCACCCCTCAACTTTGCTACAGTCTCTCTGACTTCGTCAAGAGAGGGTGCGGTTTCGTCAATGGGAGGATCGGCATCCACTGCCTGTAACCCAGTGGTGTGAAGCTGCTCAGTTGGAGGGTCCACCGTGAACAACTGCCCAAAGTACTCAGCCCAACGAGCCATCTGCCCATCCATGTCCGACACGAGGCGCCCATCTGCTGTTCGGATAGCACTCGCCCGAGAAGGAGACTTGGAACGGAGCTTCTACAGGGCTCGGTAGGCGGGTCGGAGGTCATTAGCGTTCAAATGACCCTCGACATCCTCAGCGAGACTCCTAACATACCTCTCCTTGTCTCTCCCCAGAAGGGTTCTAGTCCGGCGTGACAGAGCCCTGTGCTGGTTCCGGTTCCCAGCCAGCCTGGCAGCGCGACTCTCCTCAATTTTCTCCAGCGTCTCCGTCGAGACAAAACCACGCCTTGACCTCGGGCGCTCCCCAATACACTCCTTGGCAGCCTGTAGAGTTTCACGTTTGAAGGTATCCCACAGTTCTACAGGATCCCCGAGAGCACCGAGCACATCAAACCGATTTGAGACTGCCACCGCATACTCATGAGCACATGTCAAGTCCTTCAGTTTCTCAAGATGAAACACGGTATGGTTACCTCATGAGATTCTTCTGGACTTGACATGAAGCTTAAGTGTAGCAACAACAAGTCTGTGATCTGTTCCATAGAACTCAGCACTCCGGTAAACCCTGCAGTTCTGGAGGATCCTCCAACGAGTACTAACGAGGATGTGGTCGATCTCCTTAGCTACCCCTCCGGCATTACTATACCATGTCCAGCGGTGCAGCTCTGGCCTCTGATACCAAGAACTTGCAATTTTCAACCTTCTGGATCTTGCAAAGTTCAGAAGCAGAGAACTGTTGGTGTTTCTGGTACCGGAGCCATGGGGACTAACACATAACTCGTAGCCATCTCTCACAGTGCCAGTAGTAGCATTGAAGTCGCCCAAGACAATGAGTGTGACAGACGGGTGGTCTTCTTAAATCCCAAGTCCCTGTCCTCCCAGCAGTGAATGGGTACCGGGTGTTAGCCGGGGGTTTGTGACCCGCCTCCCGGGGTGGTGGCTTCGGCCAACACTAAGCACTAAGGATGAATGATAATAAATGTTGATATGGAGACGGGGCCATACGAGCGTTGCTCAGGCCCTGTAAAATACAACTAGAAGATGAGAGTAACACACACACACACACACACAACACACGCACACGCACACACACACACACACACAACATTCTCAGTAATCAAATTTGAAGCAATAAACGACAAGGATTATTCTTTCTACTTTGCCATCAAATGAAACTTGAGAAGGAAAAAAATGGAGGAAGCGAAGATAAAAAGAGAAGTAGGAGGCGGAAGAGGAGGAGGAAGAGGAGGAGGAGGAGGAGGAGGAGGAGGAGGAGGAGGAGGAGGAGGAGGAGGAGGACGAGGAGGAATACTATGAGAAATAAATGTGAGTAACTAGATGTGGTTTGTAGATAAGAGTTTTAAATGTTGTAATGACTCGTGAATGACATGGAGCAGCGGGGGAACCAAACATCCATGACGACAACACAATTTACTGCATGACAGGAACATATATTAATAAATAAAAGATGAAACCGAAAGTAAATAAGGGCGAATGACTTGTGATAATTAATTCTACTATTTTCCGATGGTATAAAGATTCCTCGCAGGATTTAGCGAGGCATTGGTGGCATGAGAGTATATCTTAATGCCTTATCTTTTTTTTAGGGATCCAAGCAATCCGTGGAATGGGAGGAGGAGGAATACATAGGAATTCATAGGAAGAACAGATACCAGGAGACCTATTGGTCTATAACGAGGATATTTGCCGAACTACATACTAGAGATATACTAACTATCAAACTACATGTAAGAGACCAGTTAGAAAAGGATACCATGCCCCTGAAGAAGATAGGAACATGGAAATTTCAGAGTGAAGAATGAGGGAAATTAAGTATGCTAACTAATACTACCACTAACACTAATTAGTCCGGGGGATATTATATTAATAATATAGCTCGCGAAGCAACATCAACGCCCATTTACTTTACAGTCCGCGTCTAGTCTGTTTTTAAATGTAGATATTGTGCTGGCTTCGACAACATTTGCTGGTAATTTGTTCCACCGATTGACAACTCTAACTAACATTGAAATAATTTTTACAGAGATTTATGATGAAACGCTGACTATTCAGTTTTAAACCATTGTTTATTGTTGTCACTTGAGGATAAAGCTCGAATAGGTTCTCTTGATTAATTTTATCAAATCCATTAAGGATCTTACAAGTTTAGATCAAGTCCCCACGGATCTTACGATTTTTTTATTAAAACATATTAAGTTTACGCAGCCTCGCTTCGTAAGTTGAATTTCGCAGAGATGGAATCAGTTTGGTCGTTCCTCTTTGAACTGATTCTAATTTGGCTTCATATTTCACGAAACAAGGCGACCAGAATTGAACGGCATATACTAAGTGCGGCCTAACCAAAGACGTGTATAATTGTGTCATTACTTTCGAAGTTTTATGTTCAAAGTTGCGTTTAATGAAGCTCAACATCATATTCGCCTTTTTACTAGCAGCCAGGCAATGCGTACTAGTCTCAAAGTAATCGTCCAGACCATTTCATCATTCCTGATTTAATACAGACAAAATATAGCCATTATCGAGTATATCAACAATATGTTGTCACTTTTTGCATCCAGTCACCTGTTTTTAAATGATCCGCATTCAAAATCTGTAAATTCCCCGAGCTCTCAAAACACAACTGACGACCAGCAGACGACAGACCACGGCTCGGTGACGTCACATGAGTAAGCCTCCCAGCCCTGCCTGATACAAATACACGGAGACTCAGAAAAAAATATAGTACTTGAAGAATTTTGGGTGTTTCTGATATTTTTTTTTTGCGATATGGCATATACTTGCATCCTGTATGGGTGCAGCAGGAAAGCTGTGCCTTTCCAGAGAGCTTAGCATCTATTTCCAAGCTATACGGCGAAGATATATGTGTGCAGACGTGTGGAGCGGCGGGGAGTAGCGGGCGGTGTGTGGCAGATTGTCACAATCTGCCACATCAGGCTCCATCAGGCTGGAATGGAGCTGTTGTTTTTCCCGCGCTTTTCACAAAAGTCATGTTTTTAGGGAAATTAGGCGTGGAAATGAATTATTTTTTGTGGATTAGGTATTTTGAATGAACATTCAACATAATTATGCAAAGAAAAAATGGGTCTGGACGATTACTTTAAGATCATTACTAATGATGACACCTAAATCCTTTTTCTGCTGTACTTGCAGTTAAACTTGTTTTGCATCTGATAGTTATATTTGAGGCTGTCATTGCCACCTATATACATTAATTTACACTTAACGGAATTATATTTCAATAGCCATTTGCTGCTCCAATCCGGTAGTTTGTCTAGATCACGTTGTATGAGTTCACGGTCTTCTCTAGTATATGCTTTACCGCCTAATTTGGTGTCATCAACAGATTTCGATATTTTAGATACAAGCCCGCAGTCTAGATCATTTATATACATCAGGAAAAGAGTTAGACACAAGACCGAGCCCTGAGGCACCCCACTAGTAACATCTGACCAATCTGATGCCTCACAATGGATTACTACACGTTGCTTACGGTTAGAAGGCCAGTCGCCAATCCATGAAACAATTGCTCTCCTAACCCATGTGTCCTTCATTTGGTCAATAGCCGCTTATGGGGAATTGTATCGAAGGCTTTCTGAAAATCAAGGTAGATTATATCCGAGGGTATTTTTTGCGTCCCAGTTTGAATATATGCCATTGAAAAAATTGAGTGTGTTAGTTAAGCAAGAACTCTTATTACGAAAACCACGCTGGGAGTTTAATATGAAATCATTTTCATCAAGATAGGACACTATTCTATCCCGCAATATTTTCTCGAATGCTTTAACAATCACAGCAGTTAAAAGACTAATTGGGCAATAATTATTTGCGACAAGAGAGCACTTAGGACAAAACCTAAATGCTCTCAGGCAATCTTGTGTGGATCCCTCTCCTGCAGGCAAGAGCAGGTCCCCGCCCGTGTGGCCACACACAGCACGTATAAGGATAAAAAGTCTTTACAAACCACCCCGTCACCGAGACTCCGGCTGGTGGTCTGGCTGTGTGGAGCAGAACATGTCATCTTCCCAAACATTATTAGATATGTCAAATACCGGTCCTC
>JACEEZ010003208.1:30000-62500 GCA_016584305.1 Chionoecetes opilio
TCTCTCTCTCTCTCTCCTCATCTTCACCATTTTCAATTAAAGTGAATATGCTCGGTAAAAGATGGAAGTGAGAGCTCGCTATCCTCGCCTCCCTCGCCTCCCTAACCCAGCCCGACACAACACAACACAGCCTCGGGACCCTTTATAACCCCTTATACTATTACGACAGCCTCACCCCTGACCCGGCCTCCTAATATAGATTAAGGCTATTTCCTTGTCGCCGGTGTCTGCTGTCCCTTTGTCTGTGGAACGCCTGGGCGGGAAGTACTACACAGGGATCACGGAAAATGGGCACCATATACCCATCCCGCCTCCTTCTATTGTCTCCCCACCCCCAGATCATAAAGGAGGGGACTTATATAGCTTATAAACATTACCTTCATTAATCGTTCCCAATGTAGCATCGCAGAAATAATATTCGAACATTTCGCAGCACTACATAAGGAGTCCCGCAGCAATAGCGTAACAAAGACGAATCGTATTGTTATTCTGACGAAGATTATACTTGCGAGATAAGATCCAGAATTAGTGCGTCGACTTGTATTCAGATCTGATGCAGAAAAGTATACTATTAATGCACGCTGAGGGCGACGAGGGCGGGAGAGGAAAGCAGGAGAAACACTCGCAGCCTGTTGGGTATTGCGGCGCCCTGCAGACGCTGGTTCGGGAGATAATAGGGAGGGAGGGCAGGCTGGTGCAGGCCGCGCAGGATGGACGCGTGCAGGCCATCATTAAGGCTGATGACACAGACCATTCACCGCGATCAGAGGGGCGGAAAAGGAAACTAAATCACGTTGCCAAGTTCTGAAGGGGCGGCAACACAGATGGTTAGTTTGTTCTTTACAGTGCCCAGCGAGGCCCGTCCGATGAGACGCCCTTTGATTGCCCTTAACCGCCCTCCGCACGCACTGATTGTGGGGATCAGGGCGTCGCGGTTTACATAGAAAAGTGAAGAATTTGCATTATTGCACCTCGGAAAGGAATCGATATTTAAGAGCATTGCCACGCGGGTTTCCATTGCTTGTAAAGAGAGATGTCAGGCGGTGATAATTATAATAATATTGAGGTTGTGAAGGTACGAGACTACGCTTCGAAGAGCTTTAATTAGAGAGTGGAAAACACACGCACCCACACACACACACACTCAAACACACAACATTTAAACTTATAATTATTTGTAGCAGTTTCGTTTGTACTTTTCTCGCCACCACCTCCCCTTCTGTTTGATCTTGTTTTTCCTTCTCTTCTTCTTTTGTCCCCTGCTTCCTTGTCTTCTTTTTCCTTCTCCTCTTGTCCCCGTGCACGGGCCTCCCGCCAGCCAGGTCCTCACACTGATAGTCACTACGTCCATCACATTAGCAAGGATTGAACAGCTTCGGAAAAGTTTACCTTGAGTTCGGTGAGTGAGTGAGGCGTTCAGTGCGGCAACCTCGGGACCCCCACCCTTGATAAGTATGTACATCTCTCCTCTCCACATCACAACAAGATCGAGGACTCCTTTATTTCTCAATCCACAATAACACGCGTTCTCTCCTCCCTGAGTAGTCATTCACACGTCTACTCAACCCTCTCACTGATCACCAATACATCGCCCTTCTCAATATGCTCACACTTCCCTCTCAAAACACACAAATTCGCCCTTTTCAGCACATGACCTTTCGCTCCGCTCAACACACTTCCACTCACACCTCTCAATAAACATTCATGCGCTCTACTAACGCATATCCACTAACATCTCTGTTAACACATTCCCACTCACACCTCACATAACACACCCATTCACCCCTCTCATCACTCATCCCTCTCATGTCCTTCTATGCCGTAACACACGCGACGAAATAGTGTGCAGCGCCGAACTCAATCCAGTGCGGGGTGAGTGAACTTTCGTGGTCACTCACTTTGCCTAGAAAGTCGACATTTTCTCTGGAAATCACAAGAATAATGAGACAAACGACGTGCCGCTGTACGGAGGAAGAGAAGGAGGAGCGGCGAGTAGATAGTAGGTTAAGGGAGAGAAGAATAGTTGTAATAATAACATCAACAAACGTGATGTATAAAATTAAAATAAAGAAACTACAGCCAAGAAGAAGATTGACAGGAGAAAATGAAAAGTGAAAAAAAAGGGAAAAAAATTTGATATAGCAAAATGTATTTATCTTTACCGTGGTTACTGAATCCTAGACAGTTTTGCGTCAGGTCAAGGAGAACAACAGGGCGATCACGACGGGATATATTATATGCTAGGGTGAAACTGACAATCGTGAGTCCGACTCGCGTGGACAAGACCAAGGGTGAATAACACACACATTGCTGTAGAAAGCTGCATTTACGTTTGATGTTTCCTTCAAAATTCAACTGAAAAAATGATTATGTTGGTGCACCTCACCCAATGCTCACGAAAGGTTTAAGAAAAAAAAAATTCCCTGAGTTGCAGAGTTTGTAAAAGTATGCAAGCGTTGACGAACATCCAGGCGCCCCTTGATAGGATTCTTTCTTTTTTTAAATACCAGAAACGGACGTGTTACCATAAGATGCCAAAGTGCACAGACGTGCTTCAGGAGGAAAGGAAAAGAAGGAAAAGTGCAGGGCTGAGGAAAACCGTGGGTGGCTCAGATATGGAGGAAGAAGAATATCGGATATGAGGCAGGAAGATAGTAACAAAATGAAAAAACAATGGATAAAAAAAGAAAACTTTTCCTGGTTTCCTCCGAGAAGCCAAGAGAAAGAGTGAGACGGATCTGGCAAATGAAATACCAGAAATATGCAAAAATATGTCAGATACTAATTTCAAAGTTCTCAAAGCAAGTCATAAAAAGAAAGACATCAAATTGACATTTTGACGAAGTGAACAAAAGTTTTACAGAAGATTTACTTGCAATAATTTAGAGAGAGAGAGAGAGAGAGAGAGAGAGAGAGAGAGAGAGAGAGAGAAGAGAGAGAGAGAGAGAGCGAGAGAGAGAGAGAGAGAGAGAGAGAGAGAGGAGAGAGAGAGAGAGAGAGAGAGAGAGAGAGAGAGAGAGAGAGAGAGAGAGAGAGGAGAGAGAGAGAAGAGAGAGGAGAGGAGAGAGAGAGAGAGAGAGACGAGAGAGAAGAGAGAGAGGAGGGAAGAAGAGAGAGAGAGAGAGAGAATGAGAGAGAGAGAGAGAGAGAGAGAGAGAGAGAGAGACGAGAAGAGAAGGCAGAGAGAGACGAGAGAGAGAGAGAGAGGAGAGAGAGAGAGAGGAGAGAGGGAGAGAGAGAGAGAGAGAGGAGAGATGGAGAGAGCAGAGAGAGAGAGAGAGAGAGGAGAGAGAGAGAGAGAGATGAGAGAAGAGACGAGAGAGATGGAGAGAGAGAGGAACGGAGAGAGAGAGAGGAGAGAGAGGAGAGAGAGAGAGAGCGAGACGAGAGAGAGAGAGAGAGGAGAGAGTAGAGAGAGAGAGAGAGAGAGAGAGAGAGAGAAGGGAGAGAGAGAGGAGAGAGAGAGAGAGAGAGAGAGGGAGGAGAGAGAAGAGAGAGAGAGAGAGAGAGAGAGAGAAGAAACAAAAACAACTAAAGTATAAAAACAAGAGAAGAGATAAGGCACAGGCAGGCTAAATAAAAAAACATAATATGATACAACAGAAGTGAAAAAAAAGAGATGTTCGCAGGATGAGTAGCAATGTGTGACAAGGTGAAAGGAAGGAAAGAAGGGAAGGAGAGAGACGCGAGGGGGAATCAGTCCACGGCCGTGTTGACGATCTGCCAACTTTCCTTCGCCAGCAGAAAACAGGATCTCTCGCAGCATCACAGCGAAAGCACTCACATTAACTCACTGCTTTTTTTCTCTCATGTTTGCTAATTTCACTCTCAAACCTACCCCGGGGGGCGAGTAGTGCGAGTGGTAAAGACGAGTAGTGCGGTCAAGTCGGAGTCACGAGCCGAGGACATCACTTTAAACTCTCGGACTTTGAATTAATTAAGTGAGAGGAGGCAACGCTGGCAAACCTGTTGGGTACTGGCGCTTACACATTTATCATTCACCTCTGATTGGGGAGGATCTCTCGTGACGTCACACAATGGATTAGTCTCATTGGTCCATTGGACATGCCCATGATAAAGTACAGACAACACGACGCACGCTTGCATGCACACACACACACACACACACACACCACACAAAACACACCCCACACACACCCCCCCTTTCCCCCCCCCTACCTCTCTCTCTCTCTCTCTCTCTTCTTCTCTCTCTCTCCTCTCTCTCTCTCTCTCTGATCTCGTCTTGTCTCGTCTCTCCACAGCTGTCGTGGTGCAGGGCCGTCGACAGCAGAAACAGTGACGGTCACTTTCTACCTCCTGAAAAATCCTTGCATCACTGGGAGGACTAAAGACTGGTTGTGGGAGAGCAGCGGGCCTCCTCGCTCCCACGTCGCCGCCGCTCGCCACCACGGAACTTCTGTGCACGCTAAGGGCCAGCTTGTCAAATGTTCTTTTCGGTGAAGAATGTCTTCGTCACGTAATTGGTACCGTCAAACTGTTTTGAGCCGCGACGGATATCGTCGCATCGCAGTGTAAGTAAAGAATCGAAGACCAAGCACAGACCATGTCTTCACCATTCTCTTCGCGGGCGCTGATATCCTCTGTACTTTTCATCCCATTATTGGATAAGATAAAGACATTTCAGTGACTTTGTGTTACTTTTTACTTGTTTATTGACGAAATTAACCTTTGTGCGTAATAAAAAGAGTAGTTTGAAATCTCACCGGGAGGCACAGGCGGGCTGGGCAGAGCGGTGCACTCGGCGTCTGGTGGCAGGCGCGCTGGCAAATGCGAGGCGGAGCGGGGCGGGGCGGGGCACACTTGTTTTCGTACTTCGTATTAACTCAGTCACGACTCACTTCCATGGTTTTTGAGACACTAACTATTATTTTCCAACCAAGTTTCATTGATTTTTCTGAAGGAGATACATTGTTGCACAGCACAGACGTGGCATAGTACTCCTTCCAGCATACCAACCTAACCGTGACGGGACTACACCAAGGGCAAAGACGCGGAAGGATTCAACGTTACCCTGGCTTCCCGCGTAGCGCTGAAAACTCGTCGTGTGGTCCCGTCATGGGAAGGGAAAGGTGATATTTAACAATCTGGCCCTAAGTGTCACCCGCTAGTCGGGTAACACGCATGACACGGTTCCTGTATTGTCTTCCTTTCTCTCTATTTCGGACCAGACCTGAGTATGAGAGTGAGTAAGAACAGTAGTACCGCCGGCCAACCTAGCTGTGCTCAGCCAGAGATGCACATTACATTACTTGAAAGGGTGAACTAGCGACGGGGGGTGGGGGGGGAAGAAGAGGAGAGAGAGAGAGAGAAGAGAGAGAGAGAGAGAGAGAGAGAGAGAGAGAGAGAGAGAGAGAGAGAGAGAGAGAGAGAGAGAGAGAGAGAGAGAGAGAGAGAGAGAGAGAGAGAGAGAGAAAACAAGACAAATTAATTATTCATGACTGCCTTTGAGCTGAATGTGAATCGCTCTGGACGCTCCTTCATTCATTTTTTTGCTATTTTTGTTGGACACCGGATCGGGAAGGTGTGAGGCGGGGCGAGACGGAGCGAGGCGGGGCGAGGCAGAGGCGCGGCGGCACATACACAGCAACAACAACAACACCTAGGGGGGGGGGCACTCAGTAGAGCGCATACCTCCGCCCGAATATTTCATCATATATACGTATATATATATATATATATATATATATATATAATATATATATATATATATATATATATTATATATATATATATATATATATATATATATATATATACAGGAAAACCTCGTTTATCCGGCACCCTCGGGGGGGGAGCGCATGCCGCATAACTCATTTTGCCGTTGTTTTGAGAGTTACTCTTATGGAATCGCCCAAAATCCTTTATTTTTATTTTTTTTTATTTTTTATTTTTTATTTTTTTTATACATTAAAGGAACTGGCCAAGGGCACAACTAAAATGGGTAACACAAAGCCCGCTTAGTTACCAGTCCCTATAAAGAAGACAGTAAGAGAATAAAATAAAAAAGAGGGGTGAGCCAATTTTGTTCGGGAGGTGTCTTGTTACTCTTCTTTTGAAAAGATGTAAGTCATAGGAAAGTGTAAAAATAGAAACAGGAAGAGAGTTCCAGAGTTTACCAGTGAAAGGGTACCCCGCCAAATTTGAACTAAATTTCTGCCGATTTTCTCAGTTTTTTAAATAATTATACCTAATTAATGCCTGGGTTATCCTGCTGAGTGCCCCACATTCCTCGTCAGGATGGACAAGCTAGTCCTCGTGTCGCACGCCAGCAGCACGAACACTCTCCTCTCTTTTTTCACAGGATCTCTCTGACGAGCTCAAGCTAGCCCGTGGTCCTCCCTGCTGGAGGCCCGGAGAAAAAAAAAAAAAAAAAAAATGCCTGGGTCGATTAGTGCCGTTGTTTTGAGGCTGCCGTTGTTTTAAATGCCGGTTAATGAGGTTCTCCTGTATATATATATATATATATATATATATATATATATATATGCACTCAGTATGAGCGCATACCTCCGGCCGAATATTTCATCAACTGGTTGCCATGGCAACAGTTGTCAATAGATTTCATCCAAAATTAAATCAGTTCTTCCTTATACCAAATAGACTTGGTATACCGAGTTTGGTCCAAATCTATTCGTAACTTTTCGAGAAATTCTGTACACAGACAGACAGACAGACAGACAGACAGACAGACAGATCGGGGTGAAAACATAACCCCTCCAACTTCGTTGGCGGAGGTAACACCAACAACAACAACAACAACAACAACAACAACAAAACAAAAAAAACAACCCTGCACGGCCGTCACATATAGTTATAGGCGATGCCCACAATCGGTGTTTTTTCCAAATTTTTGTCTTTTAAAAGGGTCAGACAGAGGAGATTTACGTGAACCCCTCTCGCATGAATCGTTTTTTTTTGGTCGAGTTTTTTTTAATTTTCCTGATCTTTCCTCTTACGGGGAGAGATAGGGTGGAGGGGGGTGAGGGAATGGTGAGAACGGAGAGAAAAGAACGAGACGTAAAGGGCAGTCAGTGGGTTTTCCTCCCCGAGGTAGTGAGGGGACGCCCCAGAGGGGTGGGGGGGAGGCTCCAACAAATATCTACACTCAAGGTTTCCAAGTTAAGTACCATGGGTAAAAACTTCTTTCGTTTTGTCTTCTTTTTCTTGCATAAAAGGGGTTTAATGTTGTGGCGCATCACCTAAACCCAGGTTATCGGTTTTTCGCGAAAGGCCTTGCAGAGCGGTTTGAGGTGATCGGTAGTGTATTTTTTGCTGTATTTTCTTACTTAGATTAAGGGCCCAAAAAACTTCTTGTTATCCTGTTTCGTATCTCTTATTGTTACATTTTTATTTTTTATTAAGGGGTTTGTGTGGTGTGTGGTGTGGTTGGTGGTTGTTGTGGGGTGTTCATTCCCCCATGGTCTTGCCACGCGGCGGGCTGCATCCCCCAGTTTACCCTCTCAGGCGAGCTAGTGCGATGTATAGTGAGTATGATGAGTTGAGAGTATGAGCGAGATTTATAGGCGAGCACACACACACACCACGTGTTGTGGTGTGTTGTGTGTTTTGTGTGTGTGGGGTGGTGTGTGTGGTGTTGGTTTGGTGTGTGGTGGTGTGTTGTGGTGTGTGGTGGTGTGTGTTTGGTTGTGTGTGTGTGTTTGGGTGTGTGTGTGGTGTGTGTGTGTGTGTGTGTGTGTGTGTGTGTGTGTGTGTGTGTGTGTGTGTGGTGTGGGTGTTGTGTGTGGTTGGGTGGGGTTGTGGTGTGGGTGTTGTGGTGTTGTGTGTGTGGGTGTGTGTGTGTGTGTGGGTGTGGTGGTGTGTGGTGTTGGGGTGTGGTGTGTGTGGGGTGGGGTGGTGTGTGTGGTGTGGTGGTGTGTGTGTGTGTGTGTGTGGTGTGTGTGTTTTTTGTGTGTGTGTGGGGGGTGTGGTGTGGGTGTGTGTGTGGTGTGTGTGTGTGGGGTGTGTGTGTGTGTGTGTGTGTGTGTGTGGTGTTTGTGTGTGGGTGTGTTGTGTGGTTGTGGGTGTTGTACGATTTTTTTTTGCGACACGTTCTGTTACCAATATTTTCCTTTAGGACGCTTTTGTCTTGGGGTTTAATTTTGTGCGGGGAAGGGTAACACTGTAGACAAAAGATAAATGAGTAGGGAAAAAAGACGGGGAGGGATTGAAAGGAAAGGAAAAGCATGAAAGAGAGAGGGAAGTGTGTGAGGACGAGGAAGGGAGAGGATCGCGAGGATAAAAAGGCAGGGAAATGATAGAATGGAAAGATGGAAACAGGATAAAACAAGAGGGAAGGGCGGTGTGGAAAAAAACGTATATTGGGGACCTTTCTTCCCCTTCCCTTCCCTTCCCCCTTTCCTTTTTCCCCGTCCTCCCTCAGACTCCCCCCTCCACAGTCTCCCCTTCCCCTCCTGTTGTGCGTGACCCCGTTCCTCCTCATTTGCCCCCTCATTTTCGGGAAGTCTGTGTTGGCCCCTCACGACGCGCCCTTGGTTAAACCCCCCCAACCCCCCCAACCCCCCTTGTCCTCCCACGCCCCAGGGCCCCCCCCCAAATCCCCCCCCCATTTCCCCCCCCAGCAATCCCCTCTAGCCTTCACCACAAACCCAAAATTTCCCTTTCATTAAGATTAGCCCTCCCCCACACACCACGCCTCCACAGCCCGGCTGCCCTCTGTTTTTCCCTTTCCCTTGGCCTGTCTCATGCTCCTGGCAGCCCTTCCCAAAGACCCCCCCAAATTCCCCAAACAGCCACCACTAACGATGAAAAATTTACACCTTCTGTCCACATTGTTTCCCCCACCACTCGCTTTCCCCAAAGTAAGTACATGGCAGCAGCACCCCAATTTCGACCCCCCACAGGGCATCAACCGTCCCCAACACCCACAACGTTCACCCCCCACCCGACCCCCAATTATTACCCGTTAGAACCCCCACCGAAGCGTTAAAACCCCAATTCAAACTTGTCTAAAAGCATAACATGACTTTGTGGCCACGACCTTATCAAAGCACAGCGCGGTTTTTTTGGTCTAAATTTTCCCGTAAGGCCCGGGTCGGATACAAACCAAGGGCTCTTCGCAAAGAGGGGGGAACGTTAGGAACTGCATCAGGCCAACTAATGTGGTAAGTGAACGACCCAGCGCCAAACGACCAAGATCCTGTCACGCACGCAGCAAGTGGGTAGATAGCAAGACGGAGGCGAGGGCGAGGGGAGGCGGGGGTGGCCCGAAGAAGGAGGGCAGGAAGGGGGTGACGATGAAGTTTCCGCCACTTTGTTTACGGGGGCCGATTTCACTTTTACACAGGGGAAAAATTTGCACTATCTAAAAAAGAACACTGCGAGTAAGGAATGCTGAATGAAAACCCCCCTTTTTCTGTGGGTTTTTGTTTTGGGCTAGTTGTATTATTGTTGTATTTTGCCTGACCCACGCTCGATGGCCCGTCTCCATATCTATATTTTTTTTTTTATTAGCCTTTGTTTTCCTATGTTGGCCGAAACCCCACCCCGGGGGGCGGTCACAAACCCCGGCTAACACCCCGGGGCCCTTTACTGTGGGGGGAACAGGTGCTCGGGATTTAAGAAGCCCCCATCTCCTTCTCCGCCCCCGGGGGTTTAAACCCGGGGGCTTCTCGGTTGTGAAAAGAGCGTACCACTACCTACGGAGGTACCCCCAAGTGTAAGGGGGTGGTGGTGGTGGGTTGTGGGGTGTGGGGTTTTGTTTGTGTGTGTTGTGTGTGTGTGTGGTGTGTGTGGGGTGTGTGTTGTGTGTGTGTGTGTTTGTGTGTGTGTGTGGTGTGTGTGTGTGTGTGTGTGTGTGTTGTGTTGTGGGTAGGACATGCATCGAAAATAGAAGGGGAGGGGGGAGTGACCCCGACCCTAAAAGGGGGGAAGGGAGGGAAAATTTTAAGGGGAGGGGAGGAAAGACGCAGCAAAAAAACCACCAGGGCACACCCGCCCCTTCCGCGTCTTTTTGGGTGAATGGGGGCAGCGGCGCCCACCCAAAACTCGTCGCCCGCCCGGGGAAAAGGAGCAGGGCGTGAGGCGAGGCAGGATTACTTCCGCACTCAAGACCCCGACAAGGAAAGTAGCTTATTAATTCGGATGGCAGCCCCCACGGGAAAAGGCGACTTTGAGGAGGCGGCACCTGCAGGGGAGCGACTCAAAGTCAACTGAGACCCAGGCAAGGTGGTAGTAGGGAGTTTTAATGACAAAAATGATAGATGGGAGGTGAAGGGGAATAAGGGGGGCTGGCAGGCAGGTGCCTATTAAGGGAGGTGTTTAAAAAAGGGGGGCTGGGGGGAGGTGAGGATGAGGGGGTGAAAGGAGGGTATACAGGTAAGGTGCAGTGACAGGGCGGGAGCCCCGGGGTTGGGAAAGGGGGGTGAGGATTAAAGGAAGGTAATGACGGTTGGCCATGGGGGAAACAAGTCTGGCTGTAAAGGTTGTAAATAAGCTGTGGTGGTGATGAAGTGTAAGAATACAGTGTAGGGGTGGGTGAAGGCATGGTAGTGACAAATGAGAAGGTGGCGAGTAAGCGTAATGACAAGAGTGTAGTGGTGATAAATGGGGTCCAAGGATGAGAGGAGAGAGAGAGAAGAGAGAGAGGAGGGAGGGGAGGAGAGAAGAGAGAGAAAGAGAGAGAGAGAAGAGGAGAGGAAGGGAGAAGAAGAGGGGAGAGAGAGAAGAGAGGGGAGAGAGAGAAAGGAAAAGGGGAGAGAAGAGAGAGAGGAGAGGGAAGAGAGAGGGGAAAGGGGAGAGGAAAGGGGGGAGGGGAGAGAGGAGAGAGAGAAGCGAGAGAGAGAGAGCGAGGAGAGAGAGAAAAGAGAAGAGGGGAGAGAGAAGAGAGGAGAGAGAGAAGAGGAGAGAAGAGAGAGAGAGAGAGAGAGAGAGAGAGAGAGAGAGAGGGAAGAGAGAGAGAGAAGGGGGGGGAGGGAGAGAGAGGGAGAGAGAGAGGGAGGGAGAGAGAGGAGAGAGAGAGAGAGAGCGAGAGAGAGAGAGAGCGAGGAGAGGAGAGAGAGAGAGCGAAGCGAGCGAAGAGAGAGAGAGCGAGAGAGAGAGAGAGAGAGGAGAGAGAGAGAGAGGAGGAGAGAGAGAAGAGAGAGAGAGAGAGAGAGAGAGAGAGAGAGAGAGAGAGAGAGAGAGAGAGAGAATCTGAAGTGACCAGCAGAAAAGGCAAACGACAGAGGAGAAAGACAAAAAAGGTAGGGTAGTAGAAAAGAGAGAGAGAAGAACCACGTAAAGATGCACAGCAGACAGATGAGACAACGATATAAGGGTACGCGCGTAGGTCCATGAAAAGGAAATATAGATTATTTCGAATTTGGCAGGGTGTTTTCTTATGTAAAATTAAATTTTAAGGGTGGTTTGTCCGCTTCAACTTTTTGGTTTGAGCACTTCTTGCTATGCAAAAATGGACTTTTATATTTATATGCAAAACATAGCTTAGCCCCGCTAAAGTAACGGCTTCATTTGCACCTATCATCAATTCTTGATCCACGTTACAAAGGAAGGTGAGACTGGGGCGAAATGATACGAGGCAGGTTGATACTGCGACAATAGCTTCGCAAAAACGCCAACAGGTGGCAGGTAAATAGTCTTGTTTGGAGCGTTGCCATGGCAACTTCCTTGTCTGACCGGCGCAAGGCGCGGAGTATGTCAAGGGGTAAGTAATTGATTTTAAATAAAAAGTAAACTGTTTTTGGATGTGAGAATGCGTTAATTGCTTCATCTACTGTCACTGATGTGCGTGTTTGAAGTGATTTTACGACTCTTTCGTTCCTTTTTCTATAATATCTCAAATCTCAAATAAAGTTTGGGAACAATCAATGCGCCACTTCTGTCAACAATTGTAGTTTGTCACCACGATGCACGTTTTAAACAGCCGGGGCATGTTGTATTAGGCAATATCAACCTGCTCCGGTGGGAATTCCTGTATTGTCGGGATGATCGCATGGCAAATAGTATAAACAATTATTTACAGTGTCAGGTGTTATAAATGGGCCTGATTGCCCTGTACCTACTGGTGTCGAAGAAAGGTCAGGGAGGATATGTGTGCGAGTTCTGTAGATTAGGCATTTCTCTCACAAACAGACATTTCTCTCACAACTATAAATGAAGTTCATATAAAATGATAGCGTCCAATAAATTGTATCGAAAACGTCTTTTTCAGGATGGCTTCTCCTTGTAAACCAAGTGGGTCGAAGCCCGCAACTAGGCAGAGCTCTGGATCCAAGTTGGCCGCCTTTGTTGGCGGTGGACGAGAGTTTGCTGAGAGTGAGGTGCCTACGTATCGCGGCGTGATGAAGAGGGGAATCCTTCTCCAAGAACTCAGCGGCATCCGGGAGGGTGTTGACAAGCGGGGGTACCCAGTGAGAGACATTGCGAAGGATCTGACCCCCATGGTGCTTGCCCAGTGGAAGAAATCAAACGCCCAGTTTGCACCTCCAGTGGTTGTTATTGACCGGTCCGTGACCAGAAGGATAGATAATTTTTGGAAGAAGGTTAGTGAAGTGGTGAGAGACAGAGCAACTAAAGCAGTAAAGGAATTCGTGGAGAAGAATATGGACATGCTGTTTGACATAACGGCCTGCCCTCACACGATCTTCCTCTGCAAGGACCAGGAATCCCACTGCTCCAACCCCCAGCTGTGCCACGCGAGAGCACACGTGCAGTGTGACTGCCCCCTGGCCAGCAAAGTCCCTACTTTAGACCTGGAGTGGCTGTACTACCAGAGGATCAAAGTTGGGGAGGAGAGTGCAATGATGATGACAGGGGTAGACAAGAATGAGACGCATAGACAAGTGAAAGCAGCAAAGAGAAAGCATTTGGAAAAGGAGGCTAAGCTGAAGAAGCAGAAGCAGAAAGATGAAAAGGTCAGACGTCTTGAGCTGCAGGAGCAGATGTTCCTGGGCCAGGCTGAAGATCACCAGGATTCTGGGGATGGGACGGAGGAGTCGTTCACCCTGCCACTCAGAGGAAAGAGGCAGGAGCAACAGGAGGCTGCCATACTGGTAGACCGACTGCTCAGGGAGAAGCTGGGGTCCCTGGCACCCCTTGTGATGCAGTACTTAGACAGGCCAGCTGCAAGAAGAAACATAATGCCAGTCCGGAACCTGGCGCTGGCAAGCATCCGGTTCGACGTTCCGCCCACTGCTGCTGCTGCCTTGGCTTCTGGATTCCTCCAGGACCTTATTGCTGAGGCCACCTCTCTCCAGACATGTCGTACCTGGTCTGCGATCCTAACAAGCTGAGGAGGGCCAGGCAGAATGCCATGGCATCGGCCAGGGACCTTGACCAGGGGAAGCACCAGGGTACCAAAATAGTTGGATTGGGTTACGATGGGAGGAAAGACAAGACCAGGGCGATGGTGCCCGACAGCTATGGGAAACTGCACCCCAGGTTGATCAGGGAGGAACATGTGTCAGTGACAGAGGAGCCATCTGGAAGGTACCTTTGGCATTTTGTACCAGAGGACCCGGTGCCACCTGAGAAGCCTGCGTTCAAGGTGGCTCAGGCTCTCTATGATCTGCTGGTGACATACGACTCCACCGACTCACTGATCGTACTGCAAGGTGACTCAACTAGGGCCAACACGGGGTGGAAGGGTGGTACTCACGCCCATTTGAAGAAGATGCTGGGACGCAAGCTCTTCTGGAGTATATGCGTGCTGCATACAAACGAGTTGCCCCTGCGCCACCTTATCACCAGCATCGACGGGCCTACCTCATCTGACACTGGCTTCACGGGTCCAGTGTGCAGTCTGCTGTCCAGCGTGAATGAGATGCAGTACAACGCAGAGTTCAGAGGAGTGCCAGGCGGTGAAGATCTCACGGAGATACCGGAGTATATCCTGGTCAACATGTCCACTGACCAGCAGGTCTCCTACCAGCTGGTCCAGGCTGTGAAGCGGGGCGTTCTCCCGTCCGAGCTGCAGGAGATCAAGTGTGGCAAGGTGTCCCACTCCAGATGGCTCACCACAGCCCAGTCGCTCGTGTACATGTGGACTAGAAAGCATGGACTGACTGGCAAAGAACTGAACACCCTGGAAATCCTAGTCAAGTACTGCCTGCAGGTGTACTTCAAACTCTACTACGACATCAAGGTTCACCACAGACTAGAGGACGGCCCCAAGCACATCCTCACGCAGCTCAGAGTAATGAGGTCGCAACCCAAGAAGGTCCAAACAGCTGTGACCTTCTACGTGCGGACAGGAGCATGGTTCGCACACTCAGAATGTGTCCTCTCGCTTATGGCGAGTCAGAGTGAGGACGACCGCAGGTTCGCTGTGACCCAGATTTTGAAGCCGAGGGCTGGCGAGGAGTATGAGGACACCAGTGTAAGACCTCGCATCACACCCAAGCTGAACTTGTCAGCCATCAGCTTGCAGACACTGATCATCTGGCAGCCTGGCCAGGTGCACGAGCCGGCATTCACCTGTTCACTGTCCGGGGATCAGATCCAGGAGATCCTGGTCAAGCCGTACGAGGTTCCGGAGTTCTCTATCCACACTCAGAGCACCGAAAGAGTCGTGAAGCAGGTGACAGAGGCTGCGGGCAGTATGTGGGCAGCCAGGCCAGAGACGGGTTCATCCGCTCTGGCCCACCACGGGAGACCATCTCTGCTTAAGGTCTAGAAGGACAGATGGACACGTTTTAGGCCAACGTAGAGGTCTGGTACACCGTGAGTAGTGCCTGATAACCAACTGATCAGAAAGAATTTCCCACGTAGTCATTTGCAACTCATATTGGTGAGTGATGCAATACCAGGACCAACCGGACACTGCATACTCATTTAAGCATTATTCGATAAGGGTGCAATAAAAAGTGCATTTTGCATTGTAGAATTGCTCAAATGCAAAAAGGGAAAAGATAAAATCGTCTTGAATCATTTTACATAGGAAATTGGCATGCCAAAGTTGGGAAAAAGAATTTTTGTATACGCGTACCCTAAATTGTATAATATTGCATATATACGATATATATATAATAATATATATATACATATTATATATATATATACAATAAAATTAACATATATAATATATATTATAATATATACTATATTATATACATAATATATACTATTATATATAATATAATATATTATATACTATATATATAATATATATATATATATATATATATATATATTATTATATAAATATATATTATATATATATATATATATATATATATATATAATATATATATATATATATATATAATATATATATATATATAATATATTATATATATATATATATATATATTTTATATATTATATATAATATATATATATATATATTATATATATTTTATATATATATAATAACGCATATGGCGATATATAAACAAAACATTGGAATACAAAGAGACGTAGGACAACGGTGTTTAGGGGGATGCTAGCAATAACAAAATACATCAGAATCACTGCTTTTGGAAAACGAGGATTGTATGGATAAGAAAGGGCCTGTGCCTTTTTGTTATGAAATAATTTTGTGAACAAAAACATTGACCAATATCACCGTAATGCTGTAAAACATGTATCGAGGCCAATTCTTAACAAAGTGATCGATGTTGCCTCTATCTTGTGCGTGTGTCTGGCTGCACTGGGCGATAACGAGAACTGACAGAAAAAGCCAGTATTCCTTGTTGCAGCATTTCCGAGAAGGAAGAGATGGAGAAGGATGTGAATACAGGAAGGGGAGGAAAAGAAGGAGGAGGAGGATGAGAAGGAGTCATTGAGGGGAGGAAACACTAAGCACAATAAATCCCCATCACCTCGATCACTGCATTCAGTTCATTCTTTTATTTATCATCACACCAAATTCCACCATCTGAAAAAAGTATATTTCTGCCCTTTTCCTCCTTTCCGTTAAATTCCTTTCGTAATTATTTTAAATTTTGCACCGCCCTTCTCCGCCACCTAACCTTCTCAAGGACACCCACACAAGGCTGATTCGTCCCCCCTATAAAATACGGCGCTGTCCGGAAGCCCTGACGGTGATCTTTGTTCTGAAATCAGACACAACCATATATAGCGGGCAGGATCAGGGACACAGGCAAGCAAACACCCAGCATTAAACCCTTTCACGCATTCTAGAGTAGCAAGCCGAGTAGCGCCGAATCCCAAATCGGCGTCTACTCGTGGAGAAAAGGCGACACTGACACCCGACACTGTTTTATCGGTCGTTTCTCGTGTACCCAATCACAAATTAGTACGCGTTGGTACGACTTTGCTAGAGTTTGTACGCATAGTTTGTACTTACGAGTGTCTCCACGAATCTGTGCGATTCACTACGAATTGGTAGAAATTTCACATTTTTTGATGACGAATTGCTATGAGTCGCTACGAGTTGCTATGAGTCTTTTACGAGTTGCTACGACATTGCAAAAGTTTGCTACGAGTTTGTATGACCCGGTGGCTTGACCTGACTGTGGACCTGACTGATTTGGGAGGGAAATCTTTATCTCGTGTGAGATACAGGGTCATCTGCAACTCACCTCGGGAGCCGGGTACGTCACAAACCCCCAGGTAATAACACCCGGTACCCATTCACTACTGGGTAGACGGGGGCTCGGATGTTTTTAAGGAGACCGCCCATTTTTCTCCGCTCTGCCCGTGGATCGAACCCGAGACTTCGCGGTTGTGAACCGAGCGTGCTAACCACTACACTACGGAGGTTCCGTCACTACGAATGAGTCACTACGTCACTACTTGAGTCACTACGAATAGGCAAGAGTCGCTACGATAAATGACGAGTCGCTACGAGTTGATACTAGTAGTTACGACCGGGCTACGCATCCGCTACGCATCCAAAAGTCGTGACGTTGCGCGGCCAGATTTTGAACATGTCCAAAATTTCCAGCATCTCCCACGCATACCCAAGAGGTGTGAGGTCACGACTTTATACGACTTGATGGAGACTATCCACGAGTATCTACGAGTGAGCCCACGTGTTTTCGCGAGTAACGAGTCGCCACAATTCGGCGCGCTACTCTAGAATGTGTGAAGGGGCTTTAGGACCAATAACACACACACACACGCACGCACGCACGCACGCACGCACGCACGCACGCACGCACGCACGCACGCACGCACACACACACACACACAAACACACATACACATGTGCACAGACCAAACATATGCTCTTCATTGTTTATATAGCGGATGCCTTGTAATTAGAGTAAGCAATTATTATATATTTTGATGTGACAGCAGACTCCGCCCCCTGCCTCCCGTATCAGCCATTAGCCACATAAGTTATTAACAGTCTGCTCGTGATGGCTAACATCGCACGATGAATAAGTGAGGAAAACATTTTGTTTAAAAAATATTTTCGGTCATATTGCATGAAAAATAGAATAAATAATGTAAGGCAACAAAACTATGACTCTGCGAACAAATCTTTATCAGCAGGTAATGTCCAGCCCCAAAACACATCGCTCAGGCCCGACCATACATTTAAAATAGTTTGAAGAGAGAGAGAGAGAATCAGTTTCACGTGTCTTTGCCTTCCTAATGCCTCGACACGTTTACTTCGTTCACTGTGGGTCTTTATAAGGCAGCACCTCATCCCTGGCGGGTATCTGGAGTACGTCGCTCTGCCTTAACTCTCTCATTCCCCTCCCTCCTTGCCTCCCACACATCTCTCTTCTCTCCTGCTTCTACCACTATAGGTCCTCTCCCATCTTGCCCCTTATACCCCCACCTACCTCATTACCTCCACCACCCACTATTCCTCCTCTCACCTCCACCCCTTCTTCTGCTCCGTCACCCACGCCACGGAGCACCTCGCGTCTCCTCGTCACCTGCCACAACAACCCTGCGCGGCGCCCTACAGAAGGAGTGTTGCAGTAACAGTTCCGGACGATGTGTGATAAAACGTAACAGTAGACTCGTATCGTGCCGTTAAAGCTTCTGGGCTCCTCGTCACTCCGTCCAGGTTGTTAATTACTTTGCTGGACACTGAATGGGTCAGTCAATACGGAATCAGGAATGCTCTCATGCACATAAAAAATAGAAGTACTGAGGAAGGGAGTGTCAAAATCAAGTGGGCTTAGTGGAAAGTGATGAGGCCAGTTTATTGTTCCAACGTGCACTTAATCAGCACTTGCAAGAGACAGCCTGCCAAAGTGTAGAGTTGATCAAGCACTCTGGTCACCAAGAAGACCCAGCAGATGGTCAGGCATTTCACTTGTCTGTCCGACCATCCGCGTCCAATTGATTTAATTCCCACATACAGCCTCGTGGTAACCCGGCCTCCGATTTGCTTGACTTGCTCTGTTTACACCTGAGCTTTGTGTGAGTGTGTGTGTAGCCAACTGTTTCATTCCACCTCGCACTCATCTCGCACTCGTTCTGCGCCACTCGTAACTTGGGTGTCGGTTTGAACACGTACACCGCTAAAGACTTGAGTGAAGGAGAGGAAAAAATATTACAGGCCTTGTTTATGACTTCAATTAGCAAGTCATCCACAAAACAAGAGTCCCGGGAGTATCGACCAATTAGGGAGAGAAAGTGGCTGTGACCTCGCCACTCCCCTCGGACACAGCGACCCTCCCCTCCCCCTCCTCCTTCACCATTACACCACTACCACCTCCCGCTGGGCTAGTGACCACTACACCACCACCATTACCACCATCTACACTAACAACAACAACAATAGCAGCATAAGAAACAAATACAAAACAAAATAAAAATGAAAAAACTAATCTGCCACAAGCCAATCTGGTTTTTTTTATTCACTTATCTTACTTTTAAATGTAGCATAAACTGGTTTGGTTGCACTGGTTAGCATTGCCAAAAGTAATGTCACAATGGCAATGACCGAGACAGCCACTCGTTCCGGCCATCACGTTGCCCTTCTATTCCCGACCAGTCGTTCTTTCATCCTCTTTCTGTCGTGGATAAAACCAGCCTTCGTCCTCCCGCCGGGCTCCTTTCCTCCCTAACCACTTTGCACACTAAGCCAAAACATCGCATCATGACCACATCTGACATCTTTAAAATCAATCCATTTTATTCACAAAAGTATTCAACGATATGGATCTGGATTGAAATACCAAAGGGGACGACCTATGGGCAAACCCTTCCTGGAAATATATCCCCCCGACGGTTCTTCGTTTGTCTGTATTTGATGCGTAAAATTACTCTTTTTTTTCGTCAGACGGACGGCCAGCAAGAAAACATTCTGTTTGTCATACAGATGAGGCCCAGCTCCTTTATGCTGTTATTGAAATTTCACGCCTTTAGCTCCATCGGCCCTGGACACACGAGCTGCCAACGGTGAGCTTTCCGGCGCCCGTTCTGAATATACTGCAAATGTTTACTCTGCATGCTCTGAGCGCTAGCATGCATTCTATCCCACGGTTTTCACCAAGACCCGACCTTTGCATTGTTAGCTTACACAGGGTTAATCACAGCAGCGAAATGCCCCCCGAAGGCAACACTTGGCATCCCCGCGTGGCAGATCCTCCACCTGGCGCGCGGAACCTCCCTCCCTCCCTCCCTCCCTCCCTCCCTCCCCGCGTGGCAGATCCTCCACCTGGCGCGCGGCACCTCCCTTCCTCCCCGCGTGGCAGATCCTCCACCTGGCGCGCGGCACCTCCCTTCCTCCCTCCCTCCCCGCGTGGCAGATCCTCCACCTGACGCGCGGCACCTCCCTCCCTCCCCGCGTGGCAGATCCTCCACCTGACGCGCGGCACCTCCCTCCCTCCCCGCGTGGCAGATCCTCCACCTGACGCGCGGTACCTCCCTCCCTCCCTCCCGGCGGTGCAGACGTCCGGGGTATCCTAACACTCCTACAGGCTGGTCCAGGTCTTGACTTGTGATTTGTGTTCTGCAAGACTTCTTACAATACACTTCATTTTTAACAGTGTAAACCTCACTTATTTTACACACACACACACACACACACACACACACACACACACACACACACACACACACACACACACACACACAACACGCACGCACGCACGCACGCACGCACGCACGCACGCACGCACGCACGCACGCACGCACACACACACACACAACACACACACACACACACACACAAACATACACGAATACTAACACACACGCACATACACAAACACACACACACACACACACACACAAACACACACACACACACACACGTAAAAAGTATGCATACACACACACAGAGTATGTATACGTACATTGCTTTCGTTAGAAAACATAATAGTATACATACATACTGTATGTACATGCATACAAACGTACACTTGTACGGATATTAGGGAAGGTATGTCTATATGTATGGGCTTATTAGTAGCTATTTTATTTTATTATATTCAGCTATATATGATTACTTGTGTGTTATTTATGTAATAAATATTTTTTGTATTTAACGAATAGCTATTCTAAATTGGACCAAGAAAACATATTGTAATTATTATTGCCGCAGACGTAAAACGTAAGTACATGCATGTGGTCTATACAATTATCTATCTATCTATCTATTTATCTATCTATGTATGTATTTATGTATGTATGCATGAATCCATCCATCTCTCTCTCTCTCTCTCTCTCTCTCTCTCTCTCTCTCTCTCTCTCTCTCTCTCTCTCTCTCTCTCTCTCTCTCTCTCATACACACACAACCGTGCGCACATACACACATACACCGCTTGCAAGCCTATAGTCATAGACCACTGTATACCTGGACTGCTCACGCGACAATGTTTTGAATTGCGGGGCTGCATAGGGGCCTGCGGCCCGCCCGACAAAGAGATATAGTGGTCTATGGACTATCATATAGACCGGTTTATCAGTATATATGATATACTGTAATCTTTGTAAATGTTTGTTCTATAATATTATCAAATAAAAAACAGTAAAACACGCTAAAGAAAGGCCATTACGAGACTATGAAGAAATATGCATGAACTTAATATTCACTTAACTCTTCGCCATTTAAAACTTTGCGTGTCAACTTTTATCATGAAGAGTATCAATAGAAGCGCAATTTTATTAGCTTTCCATTGCTATATTTCGTTATCTGATAAATTAATTAGAACCATGCATGAATTAGCGTTAAATAAATAAATGAAATCATCAATCGGGTAATTTGCCCAATTGATGATGTTATTTATTTACTTATATATTTTGTTTTCTGATAAATGAATTAGCACCATGTATAAATTAGCGTTGACTAAATAAATAACCTCATCAATCGGGAAAATTACCCGATTGATGATTTTATTTATTTAGTTAACGCTAATTTATGCATGGTTATAATTAATGTATCAGATAACGAAATATAGCAATGGAAAGCTAATAAAATTGCACTTCTATTGATACCCTTCATGATAAAAGTTGACACGCAAAGTTTTAAATGGCGAAGAGTTGAAGTGAATATTAAGTTCATGCATATTTCTTCAGGGTCTCGTAATGGCATTTCTTTACCGTGTTTTACTGTTTTTTATTTGATAATATTATAGAACAAACATTTACGAAGATTACAGTATATCATATATACTGATAAACCAGTCTATATGATCCGTATATATATATATATATATATATATATATATATGAATCCGAGCGGCCCTCCGACTTCAGGGCAAGTTCAGGCCCATGTGCAACAGGCCGATATTCTGTGCGCAGTCCAGGTATACAGTGGTCTATGCTATAGTAGATGACATCCTTGCATGCAATTGAACAGGTTGCAGGTTCGGGGCCCGCTCAAGCCTCTAAGCTTTTCACCGAGAAGAGCGGCAGTTACTGTCCCTCTTGAGCAAGGGAGTGTGAGGTCACACACACACACACATAAATAATATATATATATATATATATATATATATATATATATATATATATATATATATATATATATATATATATATTATATATATATGAATAATGATGAAAATAAAGACTTAAATTGATGGCCACTGCTTTCGAAGCAATATATAAATAACGGTCTTTAAATACACTAGACTGTCCAAAATCAGATGGTGCCATGAACACAAAAACATAGAGTGCAAAAAGTAGAATTATGTAAATTGAATGTTGAACATTCTGCATGATTAACAAACAAGAAGAAGAAAAAGTAAAAAATAAGATCATGTTTTCACAGATCCATGGATGGGAGCCGGCCGTGTACACGGCCTGTGCAGGAAGGATCTCATCACCCCGCCACCTGAACCCGTGATTACTGAGAGCAGTGGTCGCATCACAGGTAAAGAGCTTCTCAATTTGAAGATGCGGTCGATAAATGAGAGAGAGAGAGAGAGAGAGAGAGAGAGAGAGAGAGAGAGAGAGAGAGAGAGAGAGAGAGAGAGAGAGAGAGAGGAGAGAGAGAGAGAGAGAAGAGAGAGAGAGAGAGAGAGAGAGAGAGAGAGAGAGAAGAGAGAGAGAGAGAGAGAGAGAGAGAGAGAGAGAGAGAGAAGAGAGAGAGAGAGAGAGAGAGAGAGAGAGGAGAGAGAGAGAGGAGAGAGAGAGAGAGAGAGAGAGAGAGAGAGAGAGAGAGAGGAGAGAGAGAGAGAGAGAGAGAGAGAGAGAGAGAGAGAGAGAGAGGAGAGAGAGAGAGAGAGAGAGAGAGAGAGAGAGAGAGAGGAGAGAGAGAGAGAGAGAGAGAGAGAGAGAGAGAGAGAGAGAGAGAGAGAGAGGAGAGAGAGATAGAGAGAGGAAAGAGAGGAAAGAGAGGAAAAAGAGAAAAAAACACCCAAGATCCAGACATCTGGTCATCCTCGTATACTGGTAAGCCAAAGTGTACTAAACCCAAATTCGGTAGCCAAGTTTTACCAGTATATAAATATGATTTTTCTCCTCCATCTCCTTTTCTCCTCCTCCATTTCTTTCTCCTCTTCCTCCTCCTCCTATTTTCCTCCTCCTCCTCCTCCAGCTGTGGACCCCTCGGATGCTTATGATAAAAGCAGACTGAGAAACACATCTGCAGCTTAAAAAATCATTCGGGGCAACAAATCCATTTATACGTAATCTGTCCACGGTAAAAGGAAGGGCAGCGGTGAGGAAAATTTGGCGTTGTCTTATTAACGTTGTGGCAGGGTGAGGCTGGCGGAGGGGAGGACAGACGAAGGGGAAGGGTGGAGGTAGCGAAGGGAAGGGTGAGATAGCGAAGGGAAAGTAGAGGTAGCGAAGGGGAGGGTGAGGTAGCGAAGGGGAGGGTGAGGTAGTGAAGGGGAGGGTGAGGTAGCGAAGGGGAGGGTGAGGTAGCGAAGGGGAGGGTGAGGTAGCGAAGGGGAAGGTGGAGGCAAGCAATACCGTCGAAAGCTTATATTTACGTGGTGGGGAAAAATAGACCCCAGTAAATCATGAAATAGCAGAGTCACCCTTGAACACGACCCTTTCACCCTGGATACTACCGGGTCTTCTCTCCCGCTCTTATTCCTCCTCCTCTTCTGCTTCACTTCTTTCTCTTCACCTCCTCCTCCTCAGCATCACAGTTATCATCCTGTTTTATTTTTTATTCTTATTATTTATCATATTTAAGTAATTTCTACTTGTACTCGTTTTTTTCACACTTCTGCCAAAATTATTTCTGTTGTCTGCCCTCATCACCATCATCATCATATCATCATCATTAACATCATCATAATTAACTTATACAATTACTTTCTTTTGTAATATTTTCCTCCACCTCTTTTTCCTCCTCGTCTTCTCTCTCATGCCTCCTCCTTCCCCTCGTATCTCATCCTCGTCTTTTCCCGCTATCTTCATCACTACCTGCTCTTCTTCCCCTTACTCCACCATCACCACCGCCGCAATCTCCTCTTCCTTCTTTTCCTTGCGGTAACCCTCAATCGCATCCCATAAAAACAGGCAAAGTTCAATGCTGCTGCCAGACTTGGAGCCGCTGTAAAGGTGAGCCTCTGTGCCTCAGAGACTCGTTATCTCGCCCCTGCTGACTACACCGACCCTTCACTGTTTCCCTGGCCACCTGAACGCCTCACCTGAAGCCCTTTAACCACCTGTGCCTAATGTCATCCCTCTGCACATCTGGTCTGTTGATCGAAGGCCACACACATGTATCCAGTGACCACCTAAGTGCTTGCATTCTTCCTCTGGCTACCTGAACCCCTCACCTCTGACCCCTTGACCACCTGTGCATTAACCTGTGCCCCTACATCCTACGCTGACTTATCACAGGTGGATACTTGCACAGCCATTCATGATAGAGTATTATGGCGGCCAATCACCGCCCTGCTTCATCTCGGCGACCTAGGTGCTTCGGGATTGTGCACAGGTGGTAATAGTATCTTCACCTTTATAACGGAGACGAAATTTTTGAATAACAATTCAGAAGTTTGATAATACTAGTAGAGGTTTGTTTTCCTCCTTCATTTGCTTTGACATCCATTACCTCCCTCATAACCTTCATGTAAACAGATGTCTTGACACGAAATATATACATTATATACTTTGAATTTACACTTACAACCATTATGTTGAGTAAGTATACCATGCGAACATGACGTTGAAACTCTCGCCATCGATCCATATGAATGTGTTTCTTCTCAGTAACCCTTGAGTGGGCGGGCGTGCCGAGGTGAGCCGCTGCATGCGGGTTGGGTAAGTGTTGTGGCGGCTGGGCATACACCAACACCGCCTCGATCCTTCATTACCGGGCACCGCAAGGGAAGCTGGGTGGAAAGGCAGCTGGTGTTTGTAATATCAGTGCGGAGCTCCTCAAAGCTGGGGGTGAGGCCATGATCCGCGGGTTGCATGCTGTCCTGACTGCCGTGTGGCAATCAGGTACCATTCCTCCTGACTGGAAAAGGGGGCTGGTCGTCCCTATCTGGAAAGGGAAAGGGAACCGTCAGGACTGCAACAATTTCCGCGGTATTACACTGCTCAGCGTGCAAGGCAAGGTGCTTGCCCATCTATTGCTGACACAGATCCGCAGTCATCTGCTGAAGCATCAGAGACCTCAGCAGTCTGGGTTCACGCCTGGTAAGTCAACAACGGACCGTATCCTAGCGCTTCGTGTCCTGGTGGAACGCCGACGTGAGTTTCGACAGGGGATGCTTGCAGCCTATGTTGATCTCAAGAAGGCGTTTGACTCAGTGCATCGTGAGTCACTCTGGGATCTTTAGCGACTTCGCGGGATTCCTGCAAGGACTATTGGTTTGATAACTGGTCTGTATTCTGGGACTGAGAATGCTGTGAAGTGTGGGGCAGGTGTATCCAGCTTTTTCCCTGTTAATACAAGAGTGAGGCAAGGGTGCGTCCTTGCCCCATCACTTTTCAACGCTTGTATGGACTGGGTATTGGACAAAGTTGTAGATCAAAGTGATCCGTTGACGGGGTTCTCTTGAATATATGATATAATGAGGAGTGGTGGTGTGGCTGGAACAGGAGATGAGAGGAGTGTGGCGCGTTGGTTTGGTAGCTGTGGTCGAGACGGCCAGGCGAGTGGGTTCAAGGTCTGTGTATGTCTTACCGAGTGTCCCTTAAAGTAGAGTGTGGGTATGGGGTCAATAAGTACTCAACTTGTAATTGTAGCCACAAGATATATTGTAGTCCAGAGTAGAAACAGCAGTACAGGAGTTGGAATATGGGGACGGCCACGTGGGGCCGCCCACGGACGGAGCGTGAATCTGACTTCTATACCGGGTCAGGAGCGAGAACTAAGTGAGTACTAAAATGAGCGAGGAGTGAGTGGTCTGGGTGAAGAGTGAGTCGGGCCGCCGGGGAGACGCGGTCAACCCTATTTATATGAGAGGTCAAGGGGCGCGGAGTAACACCTGACACCTGACACCTGGTCAAGGGGGGCGCGACTCTAGGAAAATACCAGAGAGACAGCTGACACCTGGTCAAGGGGGGCGTAACTTTAGGAAAATACCAGAGACAGCTGACACCTGGTCAAGGGGCGCGGAGTAATACATGAGTGTTGCCATATATATATATATATATATATAATAAATAATATCATATAAAAATATGTCTCAGTATATATATAAAGATAAGACATAATATCGAGATATATAATCTAATAAAAATACTAATCACACCAAAAGTAAAAACCATGACCAAACTGCGACATAAAAATTATTCCTCAACTATTATAGTGATATAAAGATAAAGAAAAAATCCCAGATATAGTAACGTCCGTAAGGGAAAAATAAGAATACACAAAAAATTGAGGAAATAAATCACACCAAAAAATGACGAACATAAAAATTAATCACTCAAAAAATATTAACATGGAAAATACTACACCACAGATAACATGAAAAAATCACACAAGATAATGAGATAAACCGTACCAAAGGAGAAAATAAGAATATCACAAAAAATGGGAGGATAAATCACACCAAAGTAGAATATATGTTAATATCACTCATAAAATGGGAGGATAAATCACACCAAAGTAGAATATATGTTAAGTTAACCACTATGCCATGGAGGCAGGGGACTGAAATAAGCTGAACCAGAAATACGTGAACCACAGAAATAAGGTGAAACATTACAGAGTTAACCACGCTACCAGTCGTGGACAAAGTACGCAAAAATTACATCATTGGTCTTGAGAAACCGTATACATTATCACAAAAATGAGAACATTTAACTGCTATGTCAAAGGACGCGCTGAAACTGAACACAAGCGAATAACAAAGCAAGAGATAGCCATAAAAGTTATCTATACTCCATACCAGCCGAAACACCAGGATTAGCCAACGAAAGAGAAAAATGGTCGTGAAAACATTATACAATATAAAAAGTTGAAATTATGACTAAGATTCCAGATCCAAAAGTCTTCAAAGCAGTATACCAAGTAGAAAATATGACCAAAAATGAAACGTACTTACACACCATGTGCCAACACACACATAAAATGAGGATCTACTCCTTGTCAGACACGCTGAAAAACTCAAACAGGCAAACAACAAAGCGAGGAGATAGACATTCTGCAGGTATCTAATCTCGACACCAGCCGAAAGTCAAGCCAACGAAAGGAGAGATAAGTTGAAACATGAGGCGGACACGATGCCAGGGTAGGGCATCGCCGATGGGCGCGGCGTGGGCGCGCGGGACGCTCAGAGAGACCAACCATGGAAGGCGGGTGTGTGGGCGCGGGGAGATGGGTGGCGTCATGTGGGAGGGGTGGCGGCTTGGGAGACGAGGCGGGCGGCAGGAGATGGGTGGGAGGGGTGGCGGGTGATAAGCCGGCTGACCTGACCAGCAGGTGTGGCCAGAGGGGGGGGGGGGGGCGTCAGGGAGCGGCGGCGGGGGGGATTGGGGCGGCCGATGGTGAACACGTGTGGACACCGAATTCCTAACCTCAGCCCAAGAGGTTTAGCAGGGAGACACGCAGGTCAGAAATCTACCAAAATGAACAGCCAGATAAAGAAAATGACATAAAAATAGTTGCAGCCCAAAAATAAGCACAGAAAATGCACTCGAATGAGAAAAATCGCCCAAAATATAGCAACACTGTGCTGAGATGAAAAATATAACCACAGAAATGAGTCAAATAAGGTCAAAATATAGGGCACACAGAATATCGCAAAGCACAGGAGACATTGAGTCACGTTTCCAAGTGACAAGAAAAATAGTAACACGCAAAATATGAAGTCACAATTTTCTAGTGATGGGAAAATAATAACACTCGCTGGAACGACTCACGTGGAGCAGAGAGAAGATAAGCCGCACGTTATCAGGAGAACAGGAACAGACACACGTGCACACCATGAGGTGTACGGGAAGGGCGTGGGAGAGGCACGGGCGTGGAGAGACCACACGCGACATCAGAACGGGCGTGTGGGTGCGGGCGTGTGCCGCAGGCCGTGCATAGCGTCGCACGTGACATACCAGACCAGGATATAGAGCGTCGTCAGGGGCGCGCGGGAACATCAGGGACACGAGGAGCCGCATGGGCGTGGGCGTGCGGGCGGGATATCCAACCAAGAGAGAGGATAGGCGTGCAGGCGTGCGGCACGCGACATCAAAACAGGAACATGGGTAGGGCAGGAGGTCAGGGTAGAACCAACATCAGGGAGAGCGGGAACATCAAGGGACATCATGGGACATCAGGGCATCAGGGGACCAAACATCGGGACATCACGTGGTGATCACATACCCACACAAAGGAGACACAGACAATAGACCAAATACCAAGCTGCCACCATATGTACCGTTGACGGGGTTCTCTTGAATATATAATATAATGAGGAGTGGTGGTGTGGCTGGAACAGGAGATGAGAGGAGTGTGGCGCGTTGGTTTGGTAGCTCTGGTCGAGACGGCCAGGCGAGTGGGTTCAAGGTCTGTGTATGTCTTACCAAGTGTCCCTTAAAGTAGAGTGTGGGTATGGGGTCAATAAGTACTCAACTTGTAATTGTAGCCAGAAGAATATTGTAGTCCAGAGTAGAAACAGCAGTACAGGAGTTGGAATATGGGGACGGTCACGTGGGGCCGCCCACGGACGGAGCGTGAATCTGACCTCTATACCGGGTCAGGAGCGAGAACTAAGTGAGTACTAAAATGAGCGAGGATTGAGTGGTCTGAGTGAAGAGTGAGTCGGGCCGCCGGGGAGACACGGTCAACCCTATTTATATGAGAGGTCAAGGGGCGCGGAGTAACACCTGACACCTGGTCAAGGGGGGCGCGACTCTAGGAAAATACCAGAGACAGCTGACACCTGGTCGTGGGGGGCGTGACTTTAGGAAAATACCAGAGAGACAGCTGACACCTGGTCAAGGGGCGCGGAGTAATACATGAGTGTTGCCATATAATATATATATATATATATATATATATATATATATATATATATATATATATATATATATATATATATATATATATATATATATATCTTAACACAGTACAGTACAAAAGTGATTGTGGAGCATCCGTCGGCAACACCAAGATCACTGATCTTGTTTTGGCCGATGATGCAGTAATCTTTGCTGAGTCGCTGGAGGTCCTGGTGATGGCTCTCGAGGCGCTGCACGAGGAGGCAAAGCCTTTGGGACTTGAGGTCTCCTGGCTTAAGACTAACTAAGGTCCAGGTGTTTGGATACTTACTAGATGAAGCAGTACAGTCTGTTCATGCGTGCGGTGAGGACATTGATATCTTGGAAAGTCTTACATACCTTGGTAGCGCAGTCCATAATGACGGCGGGTCACGTCAAGAAGTCTTACGGCGGATTGGCATAGCCCACGGTGTTATGGACTCGCTCAACGGGAGTATTTGGCGTTGTCGGTACCTGTGCAGGAGGACAAAGATCCGGATCTTCAAGTCGCTTGTGATCCCTGTTTACTCTATGGTTGTGAGACATGGACACTAAATAGTGACTTGAAGAGACGAATCAATGCCTTTGGTAATAAGTGTCTTCGCAGAATCATGGGGTATCGCTGGGATGATTACGTGTCAAATCAACAATTGCACCGTGAGACTGAATCGAGTCGTATTACCTGTATAGTCCGTCAGCGCCAACTTTGGCTATATGGGCATGTGGCACGCTACCCTGAAACCGATCCTTCCCATCGGGTTGTATCAGTAAGAGACAATCCGACGTGGAGGAGGCCAAGGGGGCGCCCACAAGGTTCGTGGCTGGGGCAAGTTGATGTTTCTTGTCGAGAGTTGCTTGGTATGGGAAAGGAACCTGCATGGGGACTCACGCGTGATGACCCCCGGGAGTGGCGTCGTAGGGTGGGCGAGGCGACGCGTCCCCCGGCGTATGCCCCCAATGATTGATGATTGCAAGGAAAGCTGCGGCGTGAATGACATGCAGGCAACTTAACCCTTTCATGACGGGAGTATGGCTGCGTGTGAGGCTCTGGATTGGTGGCGCGATGGTTTTCCTTTTTAGATGAATTCTTTGTCTTGTTATCTTGTGTTACTATCTTCCAGTAGTCTTGCCTTCCAGTAGTATCTAAGCGTAGGTTACTTACGTTACATACGTTCCTATGGCTATTTAAAGATTGCATGGAATACCTATGTTCGTTAAAAATAAATTCTCTCTCTCTCTCTCTCTCTCTCTCTCTCCTCTCTCTCTCTCTCTCTCTCTCTCTCTCTCTCTCTCTCTCTCTCTCTCCTCTCTCTCTCTCTCTCTCTCTCTCTCTCTCTCTCTCTCTCTCTCTCTCTCTCTCTCTCTCTCTCTCTCTACAATAATATATTTATATATATATATATAATATATATATATATATATATATATAATATATATATATATATAATATATATATATATATATATATATATATATATATATATATATATATTAGTGTTGGATTGAATAACCACAACCGCAACCGCACTACAACAACACAAAAATTCACAACTGCAACCGCATTTCTAGAAGTCTTCACAACCGCAAACGCAACCGCCGCTCCATTAGTGCGGTTGCGGTTGTAAAAGCTTAGTATAGATAGTATGCACGTGACGTCATGATCAAGTGATAAACAATAACAAAGCGACTCTGGCCGTGAGGCTGGCCGAGGAACCCGGGGAAAAAGTTTACTTGCATATAGTAATGTATCCCCTACCAAATACATTTACGGTAACACACTTTGTGCATAATATAGTTTTAATTAATTTGACCTATTCTTTCATAATAGCTATATATGTTTATAATTTACTTCATTATTGACAGTACATATAATTTACCGCTATGTGTGTGTTGCAAAACTTGTGTTCAACATAAGGTTTTTAGTATATATTATGTACCAAGTGTGGCTAAATCGCACGATAACGTAATATTCCAGTTAATAATTACGCATTTTTCCTAGTCATAGACCACTATATCTCTGGGCAGAGATGCTCGAAAGAGTTACGGGCCCGTAAGTACTCCCCTAAGGGACTTTTACCTCGTAGCGCCTCTAAGGGAGATGCTCAAACCATTTTTTCACTTGCTACGGGACCGCGAGGCTAAGGGTGGTCGGGAGCACCCTTAACTCCCTAAGGGAGTGAAATTTGAAGCGGCTAGACGTCAACAAACAATAAATTACAAGTTGTATCACTATACTTTATGTTTATTGTGTATTATAGAGTCATTTCATGCTTGCCTGTTTGAAATGTGATGTGTTTATTGCATCATTGACTCCATATATATCATATTTAACATACAATACCTATAGTACTTGTAATAAATTCATATCAGGGCAAACCTATATATTAAATATATATATCGGTCGACTTCTTGAATCAAAACGTATAGTTCATCATACAAGTTTGGCCGCTATAATGATCCGATGGTGGTGGTGGTATCAAATGTCTGACGTACTATAGTCTATTCACTTAAGCCTGGATTCCTGGGCTGGGAGCTGCTCGCTGCCTAGCCGAGTTTGTAAGGACGTCGCTGATTGGCTGATAGACTCGGGCTGGGTGGCGATGGTGGTGGTACTTGCCTCGCCGCAACCCAAAACCCTTGCGTTGCCTCAGAAAAATATTCATATTTCTTGGCTTTACTCATCTCTTACACAAGATAGGCCTATTTTGTTTGCATCAGTAAATCAGGCAGTGATTGTTCAACAACAACACGCCATTCATAACTCAATAGGGTAAAAAATAAAGTCATGACTGACTATCACAAGAGTAGGCGGACTTTTAGGTTTTCAGTGCATTGAAATGTTGTACTCCTACCCGATATAACCAAGCTACCAGATAATAGTTATGAAAGCTGAGTTTACCCTCGTGTTCATAATACATTGCTGCATATCATGAGCATAAAAAAATTACAGTAAGACGACACTAATATTAAGATAATTAAAGGAAAGTAAAAGAGTGTATAAACGTTATTTCTTGCTTATTTTGCTTCAACTCGCTCTAACTCCATATGTTTTGGTCACATTCAATTTTCAAGAACTGTTTCAAAATCCTTATACTTTTCCGCTTCCTGTGGTATTTAGCACGTACCAATAAGGAAAATAGTAGGTGGTCAAAATGGCTAAGAAAGTTAAACTGTTTCAAACTGGTGCCGTGACGGGTGGAGCCTCTGATAGCTCTCCCGAAAACAGTCTCTCCTATATAGGGAGCAATGCTCACCCGTCACTGTGCCAGTTTGCAGTAGTAGTTTTAACTTTCTTAGCCATTTTGACCACCTACTCTTTTCCTTATTGGTACGTGCTACATACCACAGGAAGCGGAAAAGTATAAGGATTTTGAAACAGTTCTTGAAAATTGAATGTGACCAAAACATATGGAGTTAGAGCGAGTTGAAGCAAAATAAGCAAGAAATAACGTTTATACACTCTTTTACTTTCCTTTAATTATCTTAATATTAGTGTCGTCTTACTGTAATTTTTTTATGCTCATGATATGCAGCAATGTATTATGAACACGATGGTAAACTCAGCTTTCATAACTATTATCTGGTAGCTTGGTTATATCGGGTAGGAGTACAACATTTCAATGCACTGAAAACCTAAAAGTCCGCCTACTCTTGTGATAGTCAGTCATGACTTTATTTTTTACCCTATTGAGTTATGAATGGCGTGTTGTTGTTGAACAATCACTGCCTGATTTACTGATGCAAACAA
>JACEEZ010003208.1:67500-70000 GCA_016584305.1 Chionoecetes opilio
TATATATTAGTGTTGGATTGACTAACCACACCGCAACCGCACTACAACAACACAGAGAAATTCACACTGCACGGGGGTGGGGTTTTCTGAAGATAGTCGTTCGTCGTGCGCGTCAAACGCCAACACCATGTGACGCAGCTCCATTAGTGCTGTGGCGTTGTAACGCTTACCATGTGCTAAATCGCACGATGCGTAATATTTCCAGTTAATATTAACGCCATGTTTTTGCGTAGTCATAACACTATATCTCTGGCAGAGTCTCAAGGAGAGTGTTACTGCGGACCCGAATGGGGTTCTACCCTAGGGGACTTTTACCTCGTAGCGCCTCTAGGTGAGATGTTCCAACCATTTTTTTCACTTGCTACGAACAGCGAGGCTAGGGGTGGTCGGGAGTCGAGAACCCTTCACTCCGCAAAGTGAGTGAAATTTGAAGGCATGTCTAGACTCAACAAGACGGTATATCCACAATTGTATCACTGAGTACTTATGTTTATTGGTATTATCGAGCCATTTCATGCTTGACCTGTGTTAAAATGTGATGGTTTAAGGTGGTGCTTCGGTGTCGACTGTCATATAGATCAGTGTTTAACATCATATCTATACCTATCGTACTTGTAATAAATTACATATCAGGCCACTATATAAATAAATTCTCGACTTCATAATCAAACGTTGTTCGTCAGTACCAGTGGAGCCCGCTATATCTTTCATCACTATGTTTGTGGGTATGGTATGGTGCGAAGTCATGACTACTCAGTCATGAGCTTGCCTCTAGAAACCTTGATTCCTGGGCTACTCTTCTTCGCATCCTATGCTGTATTCGTCAGAAAACGTCGGCTGATGGGCGGTGTACTCGAGTCGGGTTCTATTGGTACCTAGTGACGGATTCTCGCCGGTCAACACCAAGACACCCTGCATAGCCTACGTATCATCAATATTCATATTTCTTGGCTTTACTCCTCTCTTACACAAGAACCTTTTGTTGCATCATAAATCACATGATTGTTCACACAACACGCCATTCATAACTCAATAGGGTAACAAATAAAGTCAGGCTGACTATCACAAGTCGGATTTTAGGTTTTCAGTGCAATTGAATGTTGTACTTCCTCCCGATATACCCAGCTACCAGATAATAGTTATAAAGCTGATCTCTCGTGTTCATAATACTTGCTGCATATCATGAGCATAAAAATTACAGTAACACTACCTAATATTACGATATTAAAGGAAAGTAAAGGAGTGTATAAACATTATTTCTTGCTTATTTTGCTTCAACTCGCTCTAACCTCCATATGTTTTGTCCCATCATTTTCAGAACTGTTTCAAAATCCTTATACTTTTCCGCTTCCTTTGTATTTAGCACGTACCAATAAGGAAAAGATAGGTGTCAAATGGCTAAGAAATTTAAACAGTTCAAACTGTGCCGTACGGTGGATCTCTGATATCTCTCCCGAAAACAGTCTCTCCTATATAGGAGCAATGCTTACCCGTCCACTGGTGCAGTTTGCAGTAGTAGTTTTAACTTTTCTTAGCCATTTTGACCACCTACTCTTTTCCTTATTGGTACGTCTACATACCACAGGAAGCGAATTATAAGGATTTTGAAACAGTTTCGAAAATTGGGGGAATGTGACCAAACTTATGGATTAGAGCGATTTGAAGCAAAATAGCAAGAAATAATGTTTTATACACTCGTTTACTTTCCTTTAATTAATTTTAATATTAGTGTAGTCCTTACTGTATTTTTTTATACTCATGATATGCACAATGTATTATGAACACGATGGGTAACTCCGCTTTCATAACTATTATCTGGTAGCTTGGTTATATCGGGTAGGAGTACACATTTCAATCACTGAAACTAAAGTCCGCCTCCTCTTGGGTAGTCATCAGACTTTATTTTTTACCCTATTGAGTTATGATGCGTGGTTGTTGTTGAACAATCACTGCCTGATTTCCCTGGGGGATGCACAAAATAGGCCTATCTTTGTGTAAGAGATGATTAAAGCCAAAATATGAATATTTTTCGAGGCAACGCACGGGTTTTTGGGTTGCGGCGAGGCAAGTACCACCACCATCGCCACCCCGCCAGGCTATCAGCCATCAGCGACGCGTTACATACTCGCCTAGTTCATCGAGCCGTCCAGGAATCCAGCTTAAGTGAATAGACTATAGTAAACCACGCACGTATACCACAAGCAAGGATATTATAAATATACTATCCTGGCACACAAGTGTCACGTGTGGTCACAGTGAGGTGTTAGCACCCCCGTGTTCTTGTCCTGACCTAAAAGCGAACGCGCAGTTTCTCGTCCACTATAACAGAGTACCGCCAGGCCACGGATACGGCATACGTACGTCGGCGGGGCCGCAGTGGTCTATCGATACTAATTTTCGGGCACGCTAGACTCGAACCTATGATCACGCATCAAGTTATACCCTGGGTAACGTCTCTGTAGTAATCAGTGGGAGAATTTACGCTGAAAGGCTAATGTGG
>JACEEZ010003208.1:75000-77500 GCA_016584305.1 Chionoecetes opilio
ACTACTCTCTGGACCGATAATGCAGGCATATTACACTTAAAGGTTGCCTACCAACACTAACACTGCCTGACGCGGTAAATCTCACTGAGGAGGAACAACATTCACCAACCAGAGGCAGTGGTATTTTAATTGCCCGAGACTTGCTGTAACGCAAAGAAAAATTTCGCCTCACAACAAAACCCTAATGATCCCCCTGGACGCACTTATCTTGCGCGCCTCCAGGCAGAACAGTAAGTGCGGAACCCTTGCACCAGCACGCAACGTCGGCTACTTTTTTCCTCCACACCAACACATGCACGCACGACTTAGAGTTTTGTTGGCTGATTTCAAAGCATTGCCCACACACTTCTATCTAGTCTCATAATGCTCCATTTTGATCACTTGATTTTAACTCTAAATGAATAAAAAACTGTAAGTTTATTCTTTGTTCCTTATGACAGAGTAGCATTATGGCAAAGCGCCGGCTGCGAGACAGTTTTATTAACAGTATCATTATGTATAGATAACCTCAAACAAGAGGATTGGCGCCAAACACTCTCAGATTGCCCGGTATGGCTGCCACGCATCTCAATGTATTTTTCGCTCGATCTTCGCCAGGCCCTCTAAGGAAAAATAAATTGCATCATTCAAGTTGCCTGAAGGCCTGATGTAATATATTTCATTTACTTTCCTTCTTCAAATCAGACCAGTTTGTGCATCACACAAAATCACAAGAAATCACATTTTGTGCTTGTTGGGCCGGGCAGGAAATCAGCACCACCATGCATTTCGAAAAAAACAGGACTCTATCGGCGGCAAGACTTGGTAAACACGCGTTTGAGTGGTTCTTAGCTTTGCAGCGCACTAATTACCAATCTATCATGTGGTGCTCATGTTTCCTTCTGTCTCTCAACTTGGTCGTCGCTCCACGTCTCACTCTTTTTACCATTAAATGACGACCTTTCATTCCCTGTTTCTTAATTTTTGCGACGGTCAAAGTTTTCTTACCTGATGTAAGGAAATGTCCATCGCGGAAGACTTACCATAGCGACCCCGAAGGTATGCCAGGGTTCCTAAACACACCACACACACACCACATCACACACACACACACACACACACACACACACACATCACACACACACACACAGCACACACACACACACACACACACACACACACACACACACACACACACAAGACAGCACCACACACACACACACACACACACAACACACACACACCCAGCACACATCCACCACACACACACACACACACACACACACACACACACACACAACACACAACACACACACACACACACACACACACACACACACACACACACACACACACACCACACACACACACACACAACCAACGACACACACACACACAGACAACACAGCACACACACCACACACACACACCACACACACACAACACACACACACACCACACCACACACAACACACACACACACACAACACACACACACAACACACCCACACCATTCACACACACACACACACACACAACACCACACACACCACACACACACACACACACAGCACACACACAACACACACACACACACACACACAAACCACCCACACACACACACACACACACAATCACACACAGCCCAACAAACAAACAAGAAGGTAACAAATTTTGTCACGACGTCCCTCGCTGTAACATGAGTGATCGAAAGGAGGAGGGATGAGGAGGAGGAGGAGGAGGGGTCGTGATTCACTATACCCAGGACCATGCAGTGCCAAACAGACGTGCCTGCCTTGTGGCCGACGTGAAATAAGACGCTAATTTTAGTCCCACGAGGTCTGTATGACCTCAACCGTGACCCTCCTTGTGAGAGAGAGGGACGTGTTGAGTGTTGATGGTTTGGGGGGTGGCAGGGATGCAAACTCTACGGGGAGGCAGCGCGAGGGGTTTGAGAGGAGAGCGAGATTTGAGAGAGGAGAGAGAGAGGGAGAGAGAGAGATAGAGAGCGAGAGAGAAGAGAGAGAGAGAGAGAGAGAGAGAGAGAGAGAGATAGAGAGAGAGAGAAGAGAGAGAAGAAGAGAGAGAGAGAGAGAGAGAGAGAGAGAGAGAGAGGCGAGAGAGAGAGAGAGCAGAGAGACAGAGAGAGAGAGAGAGGAGAGAGAGAGAGAGTATTTTTTCTAAGAGGGAAGGGGCGTAACAGGATACAGTTGTCAATATCACATCTTTAATAACGTATCTTTAATAACACATCTTTTATCACGTATCTTAATAACGTTTCAGCAATCACTCTTAAGTTTAGGTGTTATGGATCACAGGTCGTGTTGCCTCCCCTACACACGTCCAACCACACGGTAAAGGAAGTGTTGCCTCCCTACACACGTCAAATCACCAGGTAAGGAAAGTGTTGCCTCCCCTACACACGTCAACCCCAGGTACGGAATGTTGCCCTCCCTACACACGTCCAAAAAAACCAGGTAAGGAAGTGTTGCTTCACCCTTACACACGTCAACACCTGGTA
>JACEEZ010003208.1:80000-122500 GCA_016584305.1 Chionoecetes opilio
GTTTTTTGGATTGTTATATGGTGGATGTTAAGAGGAGTGCGTGGGTGGATGTGAGTCATACGGCCGAATCTTTAAACGTGGACTTCGGCTAACCTAAGACTAACCGTGCTTTAGACATCATTTTCCGTTCTTTAAAACTTTTTTCAGTGGGATAGTCTTAAGTTGGTCTAAAACTACGAGAATAGTATTGGAAATGTTGACACCCAGGACCCTGTCCAACACTTGAGTCCTAAATGAGATTTACGAATACTATGCAAATGCCCCTGCTAAGACAAATTTATTACCGGTATTGCCAATATTCTGTTTGGCAAAATATGAGTGTTATCCATGCGTCTACTGGCAGATTATGACGCATCTAAATATTTTTTAAAAGACCGCGTTTGGCGCCCAACGAAATCTGTTGTTTATCTCGCTCCTCGCCCGCCGAATCCAGACTAATCAGCAAATAATAGTCACTTCCTTATACGACGATACAGCAGCCTTGCCTTAATTAATGGGAGCAGAGAGACATTTATTCTTTTTTGGTCTATATCTAGTCTACGCTAACATCCGTTTCCTTACACTCCACTCTACGGGGAGGCCACGCGAAGTCGCCTTTCCCACATATCTAATCCACCTCGTTCTCACATCCTACTGTCCCTCTCACATCATACAGCATGATCTCTCCTCTCTCTCTCTCTCTCTCTCATACTCAACTATCCTCCTATTTAACAGGGGGTCAGCCTTCACACTCCCCAAACATCTATTGCTTTATGATCTTTCGTCTACCGCAGCTTTCGTCCCCGTCAGCGAGAGTCTACCGTATATTTCGTCCCCGTCGGCGAGAGTCTAACCTGTATCTTTCGTTCCCCGTTCAGCGAGAGTCCTACCGTATATTTTCGTCCCGTCAGCGAGAGTCTACCGTATATTTCGTTCCCCGTCAGGCCCCCCCCGGAAAAAAAAAAAAAAAAAAAAGGTCTAACCGTATATTTCTTCCGCCGTCCGGCGAGAGTCTACGTATATTTCGTCCCCGTCGCGATAAGTCTACCGATATTTCCGTCCCCGTCGCGAGAGTCTACCGTAATTTCGTCCCCGTCGCGAAATCTTAACGTATATTTCGTCCCCGTCGCGAGAGTCTACCGATATTTCGTCCCCGTCGGCAGAGTCTACGTATTTTTTCGTCCCCGTACGAGAGTTCGTATTTTTCGTCCCGTCGGCGAGATTTACCTTTATTTTCGCCCCGCCCGCGAGATCTACCGTATTTTCGTCCCGTAGCGAGAGTCACCGTAATTTGTCCCCGTCGGCAGAGTCTACCTTATTTTTCGTCCTGCGGCGAGATTTTAACCGTATATTCGTCCCAGTCGGCGAGATCTCCCCGTTATTTCGTCCCCGCGGCAGAGTTTCCCGTATATTTCTTTCCCCTCGGCGAGAGTTCCCGATTTTTTCGTCCCCGCCCGGCGAGAGTTACCGAATTTCGTCCCGTCGGGGGGGGGGGGTCTACCGTATATTTCGTCCCCGTCGGCGAAAAAGACTAAACCGATATTTCGTCCCCTCGGCGAAGTTTACCGTATTTTTCGTCCCTTTTCGACGAGAGTCTACCGTATATTTCGCCCCCGTCAGCGAGAGTTACCGTTTTTCGCCCCCGTGGGCGAGAGTTACCGTATTTTCGTCCCCGTCGGCGAGAGTCCCCGTATTTTTTAGTTCCCGTCGGCGAGAGTTCCAATCTTCGCGTCGCCTAGTGCTCCTTTTTTTCAACTTTTTAAAATATATATAATTAATTAATATATAATATATATATTTTATAATATATATTATATATATATATAAAAGCTTTTACCTTTTTGTTTAGTAACCAACTGACCAATCTGCGAAATAACCAATTGACCTTAGGGAAAATTAAACTTATGGGGGATGTGGGGGGAAACTAAGAAAAATTTTTTGTTTTGCCTTTTTCTTATTTTGGTGGGAATTTTTTATTTGAATTTTTTTTTGCCTTTAAGGAAAGGACATAGTTGGAAAAAATAACTATAAAACAAAGAAATTTGAAATATAAGGGGAAATAAATGGGGGAAAATTGGTAAAAAGGAAAAATGAAGAAAATTTTTTCATTATGGTACTAGCCGCAAACCCGCCCTCCGGGCGGCCTTTTGGCTAGCTCCTGCAGGGCTTTTGGTGGCCCTTTCGGCCCCCCACCTGTTTTGGTGGGCCAAAGGGCCCCACCAAACCAGACTTCCAGAAGACCCATTACCCACCACCCGGCCCACCAAAACACAGACTCTCCAGATACCCCCTTCAAAATTTTCCCCTAAAAAATTTTGTATTCCCCTCCCCATTCACTCACCCTTACCCATCACCCCCCCCCCTTCACTCACCCTTTACCCATCCCCACACCCCCCCTTTTCATCACCCATTCCCCATCACCAACCCCCATTCATCACCCTTCCCCATCACCCCCCACCTTTTTCCTCACCACCCCCACACCCCCCACCCATTCACTCCCCCATCACCCCACACTTTCCCCATCCCCCCCCCATTCATCACCTTTTTCCCATCCCCCTACATCAAGGTTTCCCAATTCTCGCAACCCATTTTTTTTTTTCCATTTCTCGCTAATAGGCTGTAAAAAAAAAGGAAAAAAAAAAAAAAGTGATCGGATATCCTATAAGTGGGCTTAAAACCCTTTTTCCCTGGTAAACCTGATTCCAAAACTGTGACATTTTATGGGGGGTCCGCCACAGGGGGGCCCCACCTATGGGCGTCGAAGGGAACCACCAAACCCCCAATTTCGCAAAAAGGGGGGGTGTTTTGTTTGAAAGGGGGGGCGGAGAAAAAATGCCTCCTCCTCCCCCCTCCCCCAACAAAAATCTCCCTGGTTCAGGGCTGCCAACCCAAGCGCAGTCGGGCTCAACATAAAACCATGTTAGCTCTAGCTGCTGTTTTAAGGCACGCGTTTTGGCATTGGTACCACTTTAGTCTAACAGGGGCCCCGTTTTGACTCTCCCTATCCATGTTTTTAAAAAAAAGCGGGGCCGATTGTGACGGAGAAAGGGTGGGGGGGGAAGAGAGGGGGGTGGGAGGAGGGGGAAAGGGCGGAGGAAGAGGGGGGTGTGGCATGGGGTGGGTTTTTGGAGGGGGTAGTGGTAGTAAAAAAAAAAAAGTCGCTAAGGAGAAAGAAAATAGATGGCAAGGGTCGGAGAAAAGGATGTTTGTAAAATATTACAAGGAGAAAAAAAAATCAACCAAAGACAGAAGAGAATATAAATGAAATAATTTATCAAAAAATAACAAACAAAAAATAAGATAAAAAAGCAACAAAACACACACCAAAAAGGGTTTCCAGTATAAAAAAAAATTTAAATGAAATATATAAAGCTAACGACAAAAAAAAAAAGCAAAAGGGGTTTTGATAAGCAAGAAGAATGCATAAAAAAAAAGAGAAACGAAGGAGAAAAAAAAAAACACACCCCACACACCCCACACACACACACAAAAACACAAAAAAAAAACCCCCCCACCCAAACAAACCCCCAAAACACAAAACCCAAAAACCCCCCACCACACACACACCACCACACCCGGCCTCCCCCGGGGGACCAGCGGCCATTCCATTGACTTTTTAATTTTCATCCACCCCCAAAAACCCTCGATTGTTCCTCGCTCGTTTTAAAACCATCGGGAATCGGTAACCATCTTCGCACGGGAAAGGTCCATGCTCCCTCAAGGGAGAGTCGTAGAACCATGTAGTGGGAAACACAACTTACTACTACTCACGCCGTATTACAAGGAAATACAGTTTTTGGTGGCTGCGACAGTTTTGGGACGTAAAGATAGATGGGCAAAAAAAAATAAAAGCAGGCGCATACAAACCCCAAAAAATTTAACAAGAAACTAGGCAGAAAGACAGAATTTCGACCAACAACACCACCCTTCACTTTCCATTCTTAACCCACAACCTACACATCTTTTCACACTTGTACCTTTACTGTTTTATCCCCCACTAACCACCCTTCATCTCTTTTCCTTTCCTTTTCCCCCTTTTCCCCCCCCCCCTCTTTCTCTTCTCTTCCTCCTCTCCTCCCTTCCCCTCCCCCCCCCCTTTTCCCCTCCCTCTCTCCCCCCTTTCTTCCCCCCCCTCTCTCTCCTCTCCCTCCCCCCCTCTCTCTCCTCTTCCCCTTCCCCTCTCTCTTCCCCCTCCCCTCTCTCTCTCTCTCTTCTCTCTCTCTCTCTCTCTCTCTCTCACTCCTCTCTCTCTCTTCTCTCTCTCTCTCTCTTCTCTCTCTCTCTCTCTCTCTCCTCTCCTCCATCTCTCTCTCTCGTCTCATCTCTCCTCTCTCTCTTCTCTCTCTCGCTCTCTTTTTTATTTTTTTATTTAAACAACTTACATCATGGTTGACATGGGGACTACAATTGGTAAGGAGTTTTGATGAAGGCATTTTAGTGGCAGAAGCTATGAGATAGATGGCATAGATTTTCGGATAGGTATCCCCGGGACAGGGGACATCTATACGAAAGTCTATGCCTTGTAAGATAATACTAAGTAGTAAGTAAGTACACAGTGTTACAGGCTTGAGGGTCACTTTCCTCACAGGCACTTGTCAGGAGCACTATTGATACGTACACTGTATGTCACTGTGTCTACAAGTGTCAATGTGTGTCACTTTGTGTGCCTGTGTCACTGTGTCACTGTGGTCACTAATGACACAAATAAAAAAAAACAAAAAAATGGGAGGATTGGGGAGGAACGGATCGTTCAGGTGAGCAGAGGCCCTGAAGAATCGTTCTGCATTGCTTCAGCTGCGCGAGTGAAGCAGTGTAATGTATTTCCGGAACGCAGACAATAATCACAGGTATGGCATCGTTTACACCAGGGCAGGCGATGACTGACGAGTCTGGGCGAAAAGCGCGGTTTTTTCGGGACATTTTTGTCCGCTCGCACTAGTACGCGTGGATCTCACCCTTGATCGCCCAATAGCGTTTACACCGAACATTACTGCGATCGATATAAGACCGAATTAGGGAGCGTGGTTGCGACGGTGTGGCAACCGAGAGGCTATGTGGTCGCACGATCGCAACGCGCTCGCTGAGCATCTGCGAAGCGCCCTTCCTTCGCCTAGATGTTACTTGCGAGCGAGTGCGACCTCAGGGAGAGCCCATGGAATCGCCTCGACCGAGTTGCGGACCTTGGCGAGCGCGTTGGCGACCTTTGGCGAGCGCGTTTGCCGAGCCTTATTGCGATCGGACTTGCGACTCGTGTGAATTCGATTGTCGACATCTGCGTTCTTATTGCAACCGATTGATGGACCGTTAGCGAGCGTGTAACAGACTTCTTTGGCGAGGGGGCGCGATTTTGGGGGGGTCGGGGAGGTTATAAACAATATGTGCGAGTGGCGGCGAGGTCTCAGGTGTGTGTGAATCACGGGGCCGTCATCATGGATACCGGCCTCTGGCCGTAGCGCTCTTGATGGAAGCCCAACGTGCAGAGGATCCGCCATCAAGAACATCGGGGCTTGAGAAGAACAGCAGAAGACGGAGAAGAAGGCGTCAACGTGTCGTATGGGTTAGAAGCTGGCTCACAGGAAGATGACAGGAACCCAACACAGCGAGTACAACCTCCACCTCGTACAGAAGCTGAAAGAAGAACAGCCTGACCTCTTTCAAGGAAATACATGCGTATGGCCCACAGATCTTTGTGATGAAATCCTTAGACGAGGAAATCGCAACAAAGCATCGCAGGAGCGGGTGCGACCGAGGGCGATGCGCGTTGCAACACGCTAGCGACTTGTGCGAACGCGCGTTGGGTCCACGTGCGAGCACAGGGCGACCGCCTTGGCAAAACCCATTCGAAGTTGGGCGGTCGCAATGAATTTGCAAGTGTTTTGAAGCCGCGCATACGTCGATAAATATCAGGGCGACCGATGGGGGACAGAGGGCGAAGCTTTAGGAGACCGTATTGAGAATATAGGGGAACGAGTCGCGACTGCGTAGAGACCCACGTAGCGACCGATGGCGAGTCTGTGCGAGTGAGGCCCAATTTTCGGTCGTAAACTACGCTAGTAAGTCGATCGCCGCCAGGTTAAAGAGCCTTAGCTTCGTCTTTCCTCAGCCTGCCGTTTACGGCAAAGGTCACGCGAGTAGACCCCTTTCTCACAAGTATGTCACAGCAGACGATGGTGGTGCAGTGATGTCTGGTGTGACCACGCTGAAGGCACTTTCCACAAAGCTGGAAGGATTTGTTCGCCGGGGATAGTGAGTGCTGGTGGGAGTCGTAGTTTGTGGCGAGGCGTCTATAGTTGCCGCCGCTAGAACTATAACGGGCGCCTCCTTTGATAGGGAGGGGACTTTTACAATGTGGGTGGGGACCGGATTATTGTCGGGCACGGGCGAGTCCCATTATTGGGGAGCGTGGATGGGAGCGGCTCTTCGAGGCTGCGTCTACCCGTGGGGGGGTTGTGGGGAGGTAGTTCGGGGAAGTCGGCCGATGGAGCTTGAGTACGCGGGCCGGGGGGTGAGGTAGTTGTTGTTGTCGAGTCGGCACCTCCTCTTGGCGGGTTTGTGTGAGGATGATATGAAGAGGGCGGGGTTTCCCCGCACTCCCACCACGCCTTCAATTCAGGATTTGGCCACAAGCCGCGACCCAGTCAAGTCAATTTTGCTGGTGGGAAGGAGCGGCACTAGGTCGACCTGAGTGACAACAGGGGTGTCAGCGTGCAATGGGTGGAGGCGAGGCCGTCGACTTTCGTTCAGGGCGCCTGCTAAGAAGGCCCGTCCGTGAAGATCAACGACTGCTCTCTTTTCTGCCTTCCTGAAGTCTTATTCTTCTGCCTGAGAGAAGCGTTTTCAGCCAGAATCCTTCCAAGGAACTCCCTAGTTCAAACAGGGGAACGGGAGAACAGCTCTGCTATGAAGACCTGGTCCTCAGGAATGAGGCGGTGGGGTTGACGGGTTAGTGGAGGCAGCGGCTGGGGGGCAGAGGTGTCAACGGTCGGCTCGTGGATGATTAGGGCGGCAAGATGCCTTGGTCGGCCCTAGATGGGCAGCTCGGGAGCAACAGAAGTATCCTCCGTGGAAAACAATCGCCGCACACAGGCGTTGGGGCATCGGCTCAGACTGCACGACAGCGTGTGTTTGTCGCGAGTGGAGTACGAACACACACAGCAGTAACTGGAGCCTGCTGTGCCAGTGTGCCCTGCCCATATAATCTTTTTGTGAGGGCGTCGGCGATGGTGGTGGCGATGGTGTTGTCGTTATCAGTCATGGTGGTGGCTGACGTGTTTCAGTGCGAGGAAGAGCAGAGAGAGATAATATACTATACAAGCCGCGATGGTTTTTTTTTTTTTTTTTTTGTTTTTTAACTTTTTTTTAATTTTTTAGGAAGGGTCGGAGGGGTCGGAGGAGGGGTCGCGGGTGAGGGTATAGTGTATCAGCTTTCAAGGTTCAAGGTCATGCGGCTGGGTATATGGGAGGGCCGAGCGGTTGTGCCAGGGCCAGGGGCAAACACTTCACTACACAGTCACTGAGCAGACACCGTTTTTGCACTGTTATCTCAAGTGAGACACGTGTTGCACCTTATATGAATCGTCTCTCTCTCTCTCTCTCTCTCTCTCTCTCTCTCTCTCTCTCTCTCTCTCTCTCTCTCTTCTCTTTCTCTCTCTTCTCTCTCTCTCTCTCTCTCGCTCTCTCTCTCTCTCTCTCTTCTATTCTCTCTCCTTCTCTCTCTCTCTCTCTCTCTCTCTCTCTCTCTCTCTCTCTCTCTCTCTCTCTCTCTCCTCTCTCTCTCTCTCTCTCTCTCTCGTGCACTGGACAGGCTCGACTTGATGCAAGACATTGATAAGAATTAGACTCCTCCTCTCACCCCCCACCCCCTTAGCCTGTGTGTGGAGGAGGAGGTAAAGCAAGAGTAGGAGTAGATGGAGAGGGAGCAGAAGGAACAGAAGAGAAAAGAAAAATAAAGAAAGAAAAATACAATAATGACAATGACGATGTTGAATAATTGGGAACAAATACTATAGAGAGGAACAAACAAGGAAAAAATTGGAGGCTGAGAGAGTACTAAGGAAACACAAGATTAGAGAGTAGGTTAAGGAACACAGCATTAAGAGAGTACTAAGCAAACTACGCATTAGAGAGTATAAGGAACACACGCATTAGAAGTACTAAGGAACCCCGCATTAGAGAGTAGTAAGGACACACTCATTAGAGAGTACTAAGGAGCACACGCATTAGAGAGTAGTACTAAGGAACCACGAGTTAGAGAGTAGTAAGGAACACACGCTATTAAGAGAGTAGCTTAAGGAACACAAGCATTAGAGAGTAGTAAGGGAAACACACGCATTAAAGAGTACTAAGAACACACGCATTAGAGAGTAGTAAGGAACACACGCATTAGAGAGTACAAGGAACACACGATTAGAGAGTAGTAAGGAAACAAACGCATTAGAGAGTACTAAGGAAACACACGCATTAGAGAGTAGTAAGGAACACAAGCATTAGAGAGTAACTAAGAACACACGCAATTAGAGGAGTACTAAGGAACACACGCATTAGAGAGTACTAAGGAACACACGCATTAGAGAGTTATAAGGAAACACACGCATTAGAGAGAAAGAAGCCCCCCCGGCAAGGACACGTGTAAGGAAGAGGTTATGGGATGCGCTACGACCCTTGGGACGCCCCTAATGAGGTTCCCCAGGGGTGGAGGCTGTGTGACGGAGGAAACGGGAGGTCCAGTGTCCTGAGGGGCCGCTGGGACCTTCGACCTCCTGCACACACTCCAGGGGCACGATTTCCGTGATTGTGAGACTTTACGATTGCTGTGTGTGTGTGTGTGTGTTGTGTGTGGCGTGTGTGTGTGTGTCTGTGTGTGGGTCTGTGTGTGTGTTTGGGTGTGGATGTGTGTGTGTGTGTGTGTGTGTGGGTGTGTGTGTGTGTGTGTGTGTGTTGTTGTGTTGGTGTGTGTTGTGGGCCTCATGTTCCGTGGTGTGTGGTTTGTGATGTGTGGTGTGCTTCCAAAAAAAGACACTATAGATCTGGGTTACTGCTTGCATATTAAATTATTGGGTTAATGCCCTGAAGGCAGTCAAGACCATTTGGATCTAGAGGTCGTGGTGGTGGTTGTGATGGTGGTGGTGGTTGTATAGTGGAATTATACAATGATTTTCTTGAAAAAGAACAAAGAAACAAGCACACACACACACACACACACACACACACAACACACACCACACACACACACACACACACACACACACACACACATACACACACACACACACACAAAGTCCTCGTTTAACGCGGTTCTGGGTAACTCGGAATGAAGTAGCGGAGGTGGCCACAGTGGAGGGAAGGGGAGTGAAGGGAGGGTGTGTGAGCGCCAGAAGTGCGGAGAAGGGTGCTAGGAAGAAAAAAGGTGGTGGTAGGGGGAAGGAGGTAGGAGCAGATAAGGGAAGGTGTTCGGATGGCCAAGCAGTGAGTGTGACTGTATGCAGATGAAGAGGAAGGGTGGAGGAGGGCTGCGGACAGAGAGCAGCATCACGTGGCATCAGGAGGAGGATATGCTATGGAAAGTGGGAAAAAGTAGCGCAGGTGTTCGCTTTGCGTAGTGTAGTACACCTTCCTTTTATTTGATCATGAACCTATGACAGGACTACAACTTCCTTCCTGCGTGGCATGTAAAGTACTGTCACCTTTGTTAATTAAAGATAGAGCCGCAACTTCTTATGCTACCAACACTTAAAAAGGAGGACGGACAACAGGGTCAGGTATATGTCAGCACCTCAGCACGGATTCCACCTGATAGACAGAAAAAAAGGACCGAAAGCACTATTAGTCACCTCAACACCAAATAGAAGGTGAGACAATCGAGGAGAAGAGAGATAATTATATAGGAGTGCAGGGTGTGGTGTTGTGAGGTGGAGGGAATGGTGGTGATGGTTGTGGCCGGATGTAAAGATGAAAATGCTGGAAGTGAAAGGAAAGGGAGGAAAGGATGTTAGCAGGTGTCAAAGGGGCGTTGACGTGAGTGGAGGAAGAGGATCAAGTGTGTGGGGAATCCAAGGAGGAAGAGATTGGAGAAAGAAAGCGGGTGAGAAGGCAGGACGGTGATATAGGTGAAAGGGAAACGTGCGTGGCAAAGACTTGGAGAGGAGGATCAAATAGATATTGGAAGACTGAGGGTGTGGCTTGAGAGTGATTAGTTGATAATTCAACTAAGGGAAGGAAGGAAGGAGCTAATGTACGCTGCTAGGGGTGGTCACGCGCATACAACCATTATCAACATCCAAATAGCCGTTTTGTTTTTTTGGCCTACACGTGAAAAAAACCAACAACCCTCACACAACTGGCAGTGAGTATTAAGATCCTTGTAAAAGGTGTACCGTGATCTTGATCCATGGATAGGTAAAAATACGGAAAATGGGACCAGAGGTTACTAGCGACAAATTGATATTATTTAGTTGTTTGGGCAGGAAAAAAATCAATATTGGTCGCTAGAAGCCTCCGGACCGTATTCTACATATTGGATCGAGATCATGAGGCCTTTACAACGGGATCTTAATACTCAGTGTGCAGGCCAATAAAACCATGTGTCTGCCGTGCAGGTGAACCAAACGGTAATCGGAAAGAAAGTAACAAGAGCAGAGTAAACGGAGAAAAAGTTAGGTTAGGATTAGGTTAAGTTATTCTTTATCTTACCACATTCAGTTACTTTGTTTCTTTGTTTCCGTTTTTTTTATACATATTCGAGCCACACAGGCCTTAGCGCCAGGCAGGAAACACTGGTGGATGGCTGCTGTCCATGGAGCCTCCGACCCTACTCATGTGTATCCATTTCACCACTCACTCAGGTAATACAAAAGAAACGCCGCTTTGCTCATACAAATACATGCGAAATATATCAACTGCATCATATAAAAATTTACATAACGATGGACAGCAAATATATATGTTTTGAGTGAGCTGAGTTAATGTTTAAGAATCACACTCATGTCTCAAGTGTGATTTGTCATAAAACAAAACAATATAACTCATGAGGTGGTAAATCATATCTTTCCTTATATTTTCTCCTTCGTTTTCACCGCACGCTTAAAGGCCGCGATGTACAAGTGTCTTAAGTTGATGAAACACAACGGAACCGGTTGGGGCTTATTTCTTATGCATCTTTATCCCAAAAGATCGTGTGTTGCCAGGTGTCGCAAGAATTATGGATGGCTAATGTAAAAGATGAGACTGATATAAAGATAGTATTTATGCACTTACAATTTCCGGCACGTTTTTGACGGACGGACTCAAGCACACGCAGGTGCACGCACGCACAGACACACCCACCATCAAACATTTAGACTTTTTAGAAATGTTTTGCAATTCTATGAGAAACTTGCATACATTTTTATCTTCTACAAGGTACGTCCCATTAGCTCGGGCCAGTTAAATGGTTGGTGTGGCAGTAAGCACATATTATATTGGAAAGCCCACACACACACACACACACACACACACACGAGGCCTCTTTTTTTCCTCCGTAATTGGGTGCTCGTGGCTCAGCGGCGTCTGTTGATCTTTGTGAGACACTTTCCCTTCGGTACATACAGGCGATGCCACAAACACACACACGTGGCTCAGATTTCTGACTGATTACATTTCCTCTTTTACATGTAAAATTGTATTAACGAGTAAACACACTCATATAATATAATGCAAGATGGAAGTATTAAGGCGACACCCGTGCACAGCATAGAAGGTAAACTCTTCACCCCGTGACTCCCGGTGTATCGCAGAGGCTGAGCAACATGTGGTAGTGTTAAGCAATCTTTAGGAGAACGTAAAAATAAAGAAAAAAGATAAATAAACAAATAAAATAAGCAAATTAGAATAGAAACATATATAAGCCAGTTCATAGACCACTGTATCTAGTCAGTTTCTAGGAAACTGACGCTCCCCGTTGGGGCCGGTATGCAGCACGGCGATTTCAAAACACTGGCGCGTACGCAGTCCAGAATATAGTGGTCTATGGCCAGTTATATTACACAATCTGCGAGGACTGCATTCATGGGTTGCCTGCATGACATAACTGAATGTCTCAACCACCTTAAATGTTTTATTAACTTTAATATCTAATTAGTTTTTTCCTTAAAATAGAAAACATTTTTCAGTTTATCTACAAGGGATTGAAACACAACCGAGGATCAGAGGGAAGAGTTCGGGCCATGAATGAAACAGGAATAAATATAGCTTCAACACACGAGTATTTTTAAAAGAGTGTGTTGTGCGTGTGTGTGTAGGCTAGCCATCATCTCCACCACCACCACCACCACCACAACAGCCCCACACACACCTCCCACCACCACCACACCACAACCCCCTCACACATGTTACATCACCACCTCCACCACACCACCACACCAACCACAGCCCCCACACCTGGTATCACACCACCACGTTACTAATGTTTATCGTATCCTTTATTTGTCCATCACTAACACCCTGGATGCACATCCCTGCCAAAGTCTCAACAGAGTTAACCAACCATCACCACCACCACCACCACCACCTTTGCATCAGTTGTGTTGATGATGGCTGAAGTCACAATCGTTAAAACAACCGTTGATCACTATTCACCAATCAGTACTTAACCACCAATTATTATCCACATTCATTCCGATAGGGCGTCATCACTCACACTATCGACACCACAACCACTGCTACCATCACGACCTGCCGACACCACCGCCACCCACCACCATACAACACAGCCGTTCTGTCATCACGCCTCATCGCTATTCCTACCCTCAATTGTTCAAGCTTTCTCCTCTTTACTCCGTCAACACTTCGCTCGTATTTCGCTCAAAGCAGCCACGCCTAAAAAACCACCAAAACCACCACCACCTTACCCCCACCTTCACCCCCACCACACCACTAACTCCACAGCACCACCACCGCCACCACCACTGCACCCTCACCACATCTCCGGGCATTCGGATTCCTAAAAAGAAATATATTACACTGTAAAAACAGACGACTCCATGTACTCACGTAAATTTGTGAGATAACCCATGCATAAATAAGAATCTAAACCATTGCGAGGACTCGACGGTGTCAAGGTGAGTGTCATTAGGTTCACTTATTAAGGGAACTAAAGAAGCTCTCAGTATTTCTCTCACACCCGACCGCTCTTTTACAGATTACAATCGAAGTGATGGTTCATTGGCCCCGGTTCCGTAGCGAGATGATGTGTTTGGGAAGGGTTCCCCGGGTCCCATCCCACCTCTCCCGCACCTCCCCTTTCCCCTTCCCCGTCGTGATCGTGCGTGATGGCCGCCAAACCTGGCACCAGACAAGTGCCTCTTAACAAGATCCCCCCGTACCCCAGCGAGCACTTACAGGCTGAGGTGTTTCGCTAACCAGTGATTATGTATTTGGCATACCAAGCAATGGTGCCCATTTACTGTACCTGAGGGGAATGGTCGCTCCGGGAAGGCACATACAGGCGGCGTGCCCGTTCCTGCCAAAACCCTCTTCGCTACTCTTCTTCTCTTCCTCCCCAGGGCCGCCGTTGAGCACAAAACACTTTTCCCCCAGGCGAGCATCGCATTTCAGAAACAAGATTTGCAGATAGCTTGAAGACGCAGCATACTTTAAGCAGTAACCCACCCTCCCCCCCCCCCCACCACACACACGCAAACATTCATACAATAACTACTTAACACACTCAAACGCTTGCCCGCCACTGAGTCAGTTACAGCAAAACGAAGCGTGACAAACCGGATATTATTGAAATTATGTTATAAGAGTGACGAAAAAACTTAGACTGGATAAAAAACTTGATGTGATAGCTCTTATATAAGATCTGTCCGGCGCGACGAGACCGGGTAATAGGACACTCAAAGGGGAACCGGTGACGCAGATATTTCAGTACGGCAAACATCTTGAATATTGATTACGGTGGAATTAAATGGCAAAAAATAAAGGAAATGATGATGATGATGATGAGGAATACAAAGGAATACAAAGGAAACACAAACAAGCAACAGACCGAATGTCCTTACAAAGGGACTTGTTTGCTTTAACTACACTACACTAATCTAGATAATAAGAGAGAAAGGATAGGAAGTAGAAGGCCCTCCCCACCCACCATCCTCCAGCGAAGCTGGACCGGAAAAGAAGTGATTACCATGCAATATAGAAAAAACTGCATGGAATTTTGTGAGGAAAGTTGAAAGCTGTATCTATTGCTAAACTATAATAGTTTGTGGGGGTAGGTTCTAGTGCTTGATAGATAGGTCATGTATGTTGTTTTGTAATGGTGTGACAACATTGTTGTGGAGGTTCAAGGGGGTGGTGCGGCAGCCTTGCCTGGCCGCTTTCTGGGACGGCAGCAGTCAATCAGGCCCCAGCTCCGTTCAACTCCAGACGGATGGTGTACTTTCCATGCAGGACCGCCGTACCACTTCAATGCCTCCTGCAGCCAGTGACCCCTGGTACTTAAATCAAGATGGTGGTCAATAACTGTCAGGACCCTAACGAACCACAGCCCGTCAAAGGTCGAGAGTAGTAGTGGTAAACGTTAACTCGGGGCTATCTGTGTGTGTTATGAGGTTCTAATGTAGTGTTGGGTGTAGGATCAGTGTGGAGTTCAGGGGTGGTGCGGCAGCCTTGCTGGCGCTTCCTTGGGAGGGCAGCAGTCAATCAGGCCCCAGCTACGTTCAATCCACTGCGGTTGTGCACTTTCAAGTAGGACGCTCGGCACTTCAATGCCCCCGCAGCAGTGACCTGGATATATAAATCCGATGGTTGGTCACTCAAACTCGACAGGGGCCCTTAACTGAAACCACAAGCCGTCACAGTGTCAAAGTTGTAGTAGTGACCGTTTATCGGGCTGTCTGAGACGTGGGGACGGGGTTGTGTAGACGCGACTCGCAATCATTTTCACGCAATGAGAGTAAGTTTCAGAGGCCCGCGAGATAAATTTAGTATTCCGAGGATAAAACAGTGCCAAACGGGGATTGATATGAATATGTTATCGAGGCGATATTTTAAAGATTCTAGTGTATTGAGTTTACTACGTCTGACGCAGCCCCATTCCATACGTACCAACACGGTTGTGAAGAAGTACTTGCTTCGTTCGTTACAAACAGTTACGCTTATTTTAATCCGTTTTTTCTAGTTGAGCGTGACCGGTCCTAGCGTGGAAAGATTTTCTGGGACTACGTTCGAAATCATTGAAGATTTTAAAGACTTCGATGAGGGCACCTCTTATCCTGCGCTTGTAGTGGGAATAAGTTAAGTTCTTTGAGCCGAATTTTGATACGATGTATTTGCAATCTAGGTATCATTTTGGTACTCTGCGCTGTATTTTTCTAGTTTATCTAGTCATTTTTTAAATAAGGTGACCAGAACTGACACAGTGTCTAGAGGGGGCGAACAAGCGAGTTAAAAAGAGGGAGTGAGTATAACTTTTTCAGATTTGAAACTGAAAGTTCGTCAATAAAGCCAACCAATTTATTGCAGTTTGTACTACCTCTATAATTTGGTTATTCCGGTTGAGATCTTTCGAGAATAACGCCTAAATGTTTTTCTTTATCAACACTTGTTAGTTGGGAAATCGTTCATCACGTAACTTTTATGAGAGTTGTTAGTACCGATATGTAGTACATGACATTTGTCAGTTGAAATTCATTTGCCATGTTTCTGAAATTCGATAGCTGTGTTTAAGTCGTTTTGTTGAGTGGCGCTGAGATTATGTAGAAGGCTATGTTTGTGATTTTCGTCTGTCATCATGCAAATTGGATATCTGCATATGATTCCCTCGTCAATGTCATTTATGTATATTAAGAACAGGATAGCGTCCGAGAACTTGATCCTTGAGGAGGAAAACACACTATTTACACGGTCAGTCGAAGAAAATTTCCATTTTATTACCTACCCCTTGTCTTACGATTGACAGCCGTTTTCTATTACAATTGTGAAAGGATGCCTATTCTACCATGAGCTTTTACTTTGCTATGAGACGGCGTATGAGGGGAACTTTGTCGAACGCTTTTGTGAACAATCGAGGTAAACTAGTCTACTGCCTAGTGTGTCGTACATTTTGAATACACTATTGTAAAAATCAAGTAAAGTTGAGAGGCTGAGCGTTATTCTGAATCCCATGCTGCGAATCTTTGATATGTCATTCTTCTAAGAACTTAACGATTTTGTCTATTATGAGGATTCCATAATTTTCCAGCAACGATGTTAACTGATTGGGCGATAGTTCCGGGCTGCCGACTGCTTCCTTTTTAAATATGTGTGTGGACATTGCTAGTTTCCATTCGCACGGTAATTTCCTCGTGAGGGGTAAAGACTTATTAAATAAGATAGAAAGAAATGTTTTCTATTTCGTTCTTTGCTTCTTTAATATGCGTTGCGAAATTTTGTCAGGGACCAGGCGCTTTACGTTTACTTTTCATGTGATATCGCGAGCAAAATGTCACATTCCTGAAGGTTAATGAGATGAGGCAAGTCCTTGTTTATGGGTTTGCGGGATGGGTTGATTTGCGTGTTTTCCACTGTGGAAGACTGATGCAAAAAAGTTATTTAGAGTATCCGCCATAATACTCATTTTCTGTGTGTTTTTCGCCATTTTCCATATCCACGGTCCTATGGTTACGTCATTACTTTTTTCCTTTTAAACATATGCTGTAAATTCTTAGGGTGTGATTGCTCATTTCGGCATACGACTTCAAAATTTTCTTGCTCTGCTAATGAGTTTTTCGTATTGTCGTCCTAATTCTGTCGTGATAGCGTTTTGTCGTCGTCTATTTTGTTGTTTCCTTGTGTTTTTCATATGCACGCTTTTTAGCTGCAATGCTTCCTTGATTTCGAGGGTTCCACCATTTCGGTTTAATGTTTGAAAAAAGATCGCCAATATCGCATCGGTATTGAGGATTGTATTGACCTAAGTTAAGCTACCGGTGAATCCATGAACTGCTACATTTATTGTTCGTACTTTCTGAGATAACATTCCAAGCGGTGTTCGTTAAGATTCTTTTTAGTTTTCTGAAGTCTGCCTTTCGATAATCAAGAAACTTTTTCAAGGAGGGAGGAGAGAGGAGGAGGAGTAGGAGGAGGAGGAGGGGAGGAGGAGGAGGAGGAGGAGGAGGAGGAAATTATAATTACATGCACAGACACGAGGAGACCTGCTGAGTCTATACACAAGAGTTGTCTGCCCGAGCTGCGACGAATACTAGGAAACACATGTGGGAGAGCAGGACAGAAGAGATCATCACGGCTCCTACCAGCCCTCCCCTTCCCTCCGGCAACACAACAGCAGGAGATGGTTGGAAGGGAACACCACGCGCATTGTTGAAAGGAGGAATTTGGACATTTTTGTGTACTTAAGGAGTGGAAATAGAGGAGGGAAACTATGTAGATACCCTTAGTAATGGTCACCTGGTTAGGAAGACCTTGAATAGATAGTGAAAGAGGAGCGGGAGGACTAAATAAACATTACATACATCGTGATAATAGGGCGTCCAGGACCACCTGCCGCTCCTCCTCCGGGCGGGCCGCAGGCCGGGGCCAAGAGTCGCGTGGTCAGTCTTGTGCCCGCATCAAGGAGTAATCCCGTTGTGCTTGCCCTTTACGAGCCTGATGATCGTGGTTTGGTCTTTAAAGAGGTGCATCAGTTTCGTCTGCTTTATTTGCATACATTAGAGCAGAAAATTAAATGGAAAAACAGCGATGAAAATTGTTTATAGAAAATTAAGAAGTCACCATGGATCAGTTTGCCCCCCCCCGTGTTATCTACTGGGGTCATTTAGACTGTTGCATAAGTCTTATATCATTACACAATATTTATGGTGGTTATTTACAATACATTCTTGCAATACGAAATTTATTTGCAATACCTGGCATTTTTACAAGCTATCTTCATTTTTTTTTAAGGTAAATCATGATAAACTTGCAAAAGTGCTGCAGCAGCAGTGGAGTCCATGGTGTGCTGCTTTCTCTGTTAATCTAATCAGTAACAGCAGCTCAGATTGCGCAAAATACAATAAAAAGTCCACAAATTATTTTGAATTGAAAAAACTAACACCAAAAGAATAGATAAGAACATTTTTAAAGTTAAAGGAACATTCTCACTTGAACACATAACATTGTGTGATGATAAAGGAACAAGAGGACGCTTGCTCAGAACACCAGACACAAGGTGAAGGGTGAGCTTGAAGGCTCTGACTTAATGTGTACTGAAGGCACACACGCCACAAGAAGAAGAAACAAATATATGATGGACGATGACGATGACAACGGACGACAACTAAAATGAAGACGCACGACGATGTAGAACATAATGAAGAAATAGCCTGAAGCACCAAAGACATACACACAAAACTGACAATTAAACCGACGACCATTCAAACACGCACACGCACACGCACGCGCACGCCACACGCACACGCACACGCACACGCACACGCACATCGCACACGCACACGCAACACAATATCTCCTCGGTCATCCCAGAAAGGAGCAGGAGCCTCAGACGGTCCCTTAGAAGTGGAATAACGGCGTCGACAGCCCTTAAAACATGACCGTAACAGAAAAGACCCCAGAACGGACCTTAACGTCCCCCAGCGGCGTGTTCGTGTGGGGGAGGGCGGGGGGGATGGTTAGAATAGCTACATGGACCGGAGATGCCCGGGAGCACCCCCATCTCGCACACCTGCAGGGCCATCGAAAAAGTGTACATATAGGAGCAAATTTCTATTCTGTACCAGCCGACAGGGGTTCAAAGACGAATTTCAGTGTGTGAGCTGTCATACGGCGCTCCACACCAGGGAATGTAGTACGGTACGGTACTAGTAATATTTTCGTAATTCGTACTCAGATAAATACAGTACCGGTAATTCCCATTCCGTACCTGTAATATTTGTATCGTACCGTACGTAGTACGATAATTTCGTGGCGTAATTCGAACTATTTTTCGTACCTTCAAAAACATTAACTTGCTAAAAAAATTATTTGAATCAAAAACAATAACAATAATGACCATTAAGACTAATCATTTCCATTGTGATTAATATACACATACTTTACAGCACTACATACAACACATATTAACTTATACCATTTACAGTATATCTCAGTTTGATCTACAAGGGATTGAAACACAACGAGGATTAAGAGGAAGAGTTGCGGCCATGAATGAATCATGAATAAATATATTCTTACATCCACGAGTATTAAAAGCGTGTGTGTGTGTGTGTGTGTGTAAGCAGCCCTCATCCTCCACCACCACCACCACAGCCCCCACACCACCACCACCACCACCACCACAACAGACCCCACACCACCTCCACCACCACCACCACAGCCCCCACACCACCACCACCACCACCACCACCACAACAGCCCCCACACCACCTCCACCACCACCACCACCACCACAGCCCCCATACCTGGTATACCATCACCACCGTTACTAATGTTATCGTATCCTTTATTTGTCCATCACTAACACCCTGATTGCCATCCCTGCCAAAGTCTTCAACAGAGTAACCACCATCACCACCACCACCACCACCCTTCTTCATCAGTTGTGTTGATGGTGGCTGAAGTCACAATCATTAAAACAACCGTGATCACTATCATCACCATCAGTACTCTAACCACCATCATTATCCACATCATTCCGATAGTCGTCACTCACCACTATCGACACCACAACCACTGCTACCATCACGCCTGCCGCCACCACCACCACCACCAACATTATCAACACCGCCGCTGTCATCACCGCTCACCGCTATTCCTACCCTAAAATTGTTCAAGCTTTCTCCTCTTTACTCCGTCAACACTTCGCTCGTATTTCGCTAAAGCAGCCACGCCCTACACCACCACCACCACCACCACCACCTTCACCCCACCACCACCTTCACCCCCACCACCACCACCACCTTCACCCCCACCACCACCACCCCCACCACCACCACCACCACTAACTCCAGCACCATCACCACCACCACTAACTCCAGCACTACCACCGCCACCACCACTGCCACCCTCACCACCATCTCCGGGCATTCGGATTCCTTAAAAAGAAATATATACACTGTAAAAACACGCCGGACTCCAGTACTCACGTAAATTTGTGAGATAACCCATCGCATAAATAAGAATTAAACCATTTGCGAGGGACTCGACGGTGTCAAGTGAGTGTCATTAGGTTCACTTTATTAAGGGGAACTAAAGAGCTCTAGTATTTATCTCACACCCGACCGCTCTTTTACAGATTACAATCGAAGTGAGGTTCAGTGGCGGTTCCTTGTAGCCGAGATGATGTGTTTGGGAAGGGTTCCCCGGGTCCTCCTCCCACCTCTCCCGCACCTCCCCTTCCCATGCCTCCCCCGTCGCTGATTGGTGCGTGATGGCCGCCACACCTGCACCAGACACAAGTGCCTCTTAACAGATCGACAAGAGAGCCACTACAGGCTGAGGTGTTTCGCTAACCAGTGATTATGTCATTTGCATACCAGCAATGGTGCCTTCATTTACTGTACCTGAGGGGAATGCCTGCTCGGGAAGGCATTCAGGCGGCGTGCCCGTCCTGCAAAACCCTCTTCGCTACCTCTCTTGCTTCCTCCCCAGGGCCGCCGTTGAGCACAAAACCTTCCCCCCAGGCGAGCACCGCATTTCAGAAAAAAGATTCGCAGATAGCTTGAAACGCAGATACTTTAAGCAGTAACCCCTTCCCCCCTCCACACAGAACCTTCATACTAACTATTAACACACTCAAACGCTTGCCCGCCACTGAGTCATTTTACACAAACGAAGCGTGACAAACCGGATTTATTGAAATATTTTTAAAAGATGACGAAAATTTGATGGATAAAAATTTTGTGATAGCTCTAATAAGATCTGTCCGGCGCGACGAAAAACGGGTAATGGGACCACTAAAAGGGGGCCCGGGGTTGACGCAGTTTTTTTCAGTACGGCAAACATTTTGAATATTGATTACGGGGGAAATTTAAATGGCAAAAAAAAAAGGAAATGATGATGATGATGAGAGGAATAAAAAGGAAAAAAAAGGGAAAAAACAAAAAGCAAAAGACCGTAGGCCCTTACAAGACGTTTGCTTTAACTACACTACACTAACTAGATAATAAGAGAAAAAAGGAAGGAAGTAGAAGGCTCCTCCCCACCCCCCCATCCCTCGACCAAAAGCGGGCCCAAAAAAGAATGTACCATGCAATATAGAAAAACTGCAGGAAATTTTGGGAGGAAAGCTGAACGTTTTAATCTATGGAATACTACTGTCTGTGGGGTGGGTTTTAGTGCTTGATAGATAAGTCTTTTAGTGTGTTTGTAAGGGTGTGAACACAGTGTGGAGGTTCAAGGGGTGGTGCGGCAGCCTTGCCTGGGCTTTTTGGGGGCAGCTAAATCGGGCCCCCAGCTCCGTCAACCACTCGGATTGGTATTTTCCCATGTAGGAACCCGTACACTCAAGCCTCCTGCAGCAGTGCCCCCCGGTACCTTAAAATCCCGAGGGTGGTCACTAACTGTCGGACCCTAATGAACCACAGCCCGTCACAGGTCGAGAGTAGTAGTGGTAACCTTTAACTCGGGGCTATCGTGTGTTTTATGAGGCTAAGTGTGTTGGTGAGGCTCAGTGGGGAATTCGGGGGTGGGCGGCGCCTGCCTGGCGCTTTTTTGGGAGGCAGAGTCAATCGGGCCCCCCTCCGTTTCAATCCCTGCGGTAGTGAAATTTCCCAAATAGGACCCGTGCACTTCAAAAGCCCCCTGCACAGTGACCCCTGGTATATAAATCCGATGGTGGTCCTAACTGACAGGGCCCCTTTCTAACCACGCCCGTCAAGGGCAAAATTTTGTAGTAGGGACCCTTTTTTGGGCGTTGGAGGTGGGGGGGGTTGTTTTAAAGCAGGATATTTTACGCAAGGAGTAATTTTAACCCGGAAATAAAAATTGGGGGAAAATGAAAGGGATTTGAATTGAAAATTTTTTGAGGGATTTTTAAATGAAATTTTTTAAAAGTTTTATTTTTTTTTAAAGTTAAAAATTTGTGGAAATTTTGTTTGGTTTAAAACGTTTTCCTGCCAAAACCGGCATTCCCCACGGGTTTCAAAAATTTTTGGGGGTAGGAAATCCTTTTTTTTTTACAAGGGGCCCCCTTTTTTCTTTTTTTTGGGTAGTTAAAGTTTTTTGAGGGTTTTCTGTTTTTTCGAATCGTATATTTTTTATTCGGATTTTTTTATTTATTCCTTTTTTAAAAGGAAAAATAAAGATTTAGAGGGGGGGGCCGCGGGAAAAAAATAGTTAATTTTTCTTTTTAAACGAAATTTTTTCCATAAACCAACCAATTATTTTTGGTTTTTTTCTCCCTTTTTTGGTTTTCTTTTAATTTTTCGGTTATCCCCAAATCCCTTTTTTTATAAAATTTTAGGGAAAAAAAATCACGTTAAATTTTTGAGGGGGTTTTTCCCAAAGCAGCTTTGAAGGTTTAAATTATTTCCCGTTTTTTACCCCTGAGCGTTTTAAAAATTTTTTTTTGGGCCAGTTTTAACCCCATTTTGGTTTCGGGTAGATTCGATATCCCCATTTTTTCCCTCTAACATTTTGTTTTTTGAACAAAAGGGCCGGGAAATATTTGGGAAAACCCCCCCATTTACACTGGTCCAGTCAGAAGAATTTCCATTTATTACCACCCTTTGTTTACGATTTGACAGCAAGTTTTCTATCCAATTTGAAAGATGGCCTGTTATACCATGAGCTTTTACTTTGCTAATGAGACGCTTATGAGGAACTTTGTCGAACGCTTTTTGAAAATCGAGGTAAACTACGTCTACTGCCCTCGTGTTGTCGTACATTTTGAATACACTATTGTAAAAATCAAGTAAGTTTGAGAGGCATGAGCGTTTATTTCTGAATCCATGCTGCGAATCTTTGATTATGTAATTTTCTTCTAAGAACTTAACGATTTTGTCTCTTATGATGGATTCCATTAATTTTCCAGCAACTGATGTTAAACTGATTGGGCGATAGTTTCCGGGCTGCGACTTGCTTCCTTTTTTAAATATGGGTGTGACATTTGCTAGTTTCCATTCGCACGGTACATTTCCGGTGAGTAAAGACTTATTAAATAAGATGGAAAGTGGTTTTACTATTTCGTTCTTTGCTTCTTTTAATATGCGTGGCGAAATTTTGTCAGGACCAGGCGCTTTGTTTATTTTCATGTTATTTATCGCGAGCAAAATGTCACATTCCTGAAAGGTTAATGAGCTGAGGCAAGTACCTTTGTTCTGGGTTTTCGGGATGGGTTGATTTTGCGTGTTTTCCACTGTGAAGACTGATGCAAAAAAGTTATTTAGAGTATCCGCCATAGATACTTCATTTTCTGTGTGTTCGCCATTTTCCATTTCCAACGGTCCTATGGTTGACGTCATTACTTTTTTCCTTTTAACATAGCTGTAATTCTTTAGGGTTTGATTTGCTCATTTCGGCAATACGTACTTCAAAATTTTTCTTGCTCTGCTTAATGAGTTTTTTCGTATTTCGTCTAATTCTGTCGTGATCGCGTTTGTCGTCTTCATTTTGTGTTTCTTTGTGTTTTTCATATGCACGCTTTTTAGCTGCAAGGCTGTCCTTGATTTCGCGGGTCCACCATTTCGGTTTAATGTTTTGAAAAGATCGCCTATATCGCATCGGTATTGAGGATTGTATTGCTAAGTTAAGCTTACCGGTGAATTCATGCCATGCTACATTTATGTCGTTACTTTCTGAGATAACATTCCAATCGGTGTTCGTTAAGATTCTTTTTAGTTTTCTGAAGTCTGCCTTTCGATAATCAAGAACTTTTTCAAGGAGGAGGAGGAGGAGGAGGAGAAGTAGGAGGAGGAGGAGGAGGAGGAAATTATAATACATGCACAGACACGAGGAGACCTGTTGGTCTATAACAAGAGTGTCTGCTGAGCTGCGTACTAATACTAGTAAACCACATGTGGGAGAGCAGGACAGAAGAAATCATCACGGCTCCTCCCAGCCCTCCCCTCCCTCCGGCAACACAACAGCAGGAGATGGTTGGAAGGGAACACCACGCGCATTGTTGAAAAGGAGGAATTGGACATTTTTGTACTTAAGAGTGGAAGTAGAGGAGGAAACTATGCTAGATTACCCTTAGTACTGGTTAGGAATAACTTGAATAAGATAGTTGAAAGAGGAGGAGGAAGACTAATAAAACATTACATACATCGTGACCCTAATAGGGTGTCCAGGACCACCTGCCCCGCCTCCTCCTCCCGGCGGGCCGCAGCGCGGGGCCAAGAGTTGCGTGGTCAGTCTTGTGCCGCATCAAGAGTAATCACGTTGTGTCTGGCTTTACGAGGCCTGATGATCGTGGTTTTGTTTTATAGAGGTGCATCAGTTCGTCTGCCTTTATTTTGCATACATTAGAGGCAGAAAATTAAATGGAACAACAGACGATGAAATTGTTTATAGAAAATTAAGAAGTCACATGGATCAGTTTGCGGTGTTTATCACTGGGTCATTTTAGACGTGTTGGCATTAAGTCTTATATCATTACACTAATATTTATGGTGGTGATTTACAATACATTCTTGCATACGAAATTTATTTTGCTAATACTTGGCATTTAAGCTATCTTCATTTTTTTTTCAGGTAAATCATGATAACTTTGCAAATGCTGGCAGCAGAGTGGAGGTTCCCCAGGTGCTGCTGCTTCTCTGTTAATCTACATCAGTAACAGCAGCTCAGATTGCGCAAAATACAATAAAAAGCCACAATTATTTTGAATTGAAAAACTACCACCAAAAGAATTAGATAAGAACTATTTTTAAAGTTAAAGGAACATTCTTCACTTGAAAACGTAACATTGTGTGATGATAAAGGAACAAGAGGACGCTTTGCTCAGAACACAGACACAAGGTGAAGGGTAAGGCTTGATGGCGTCCTTACTAATGCTGTACTGAAGGCACACACGCACAAGAAGAAGAAACAAATATATGATGACGATGACGATGACAACGACGACAACTAAAATGACGACGACGACGATGTAGAACATAATGAAGAAATAGCCCTGAAGCACCCAAGACATACACACAAACTGACAATTAAACCGACGACCAATTCACACACGCACACGCACACGCACGCGCACGCACACGCACACGCACACGCACACGCACACACACACACACACACACACAATCATCTCCTCGGTCATCCCAGCAAGGAGCAGGAGCCTCAGACGGTCCTTATGAATGGCATACACGGCGTCGACAGCCTTAACATGACCGTCACAGAAAAGACCCCAGAACTGACCTTAACGTCCCCCAGCGGAGTGTGTGTGTGGGGGGGGAGGGGGGGATGGTATAGAATAGCTACATGGACCGGAGATGCCAGGGAAGCACCCCACGTCTCGTCACACCTGCAGGCCATCGAAAAGTGTACCTATAGGAGCAAACTTCTATTCGTGTATACAGCCGACACTTGGGTTCAAATGACGAAGTTTCAGTGTGTTGAGCTGTCATCCGGCGCCCACCACCAGGGCATGTAGTACGGTACGGTACATATGTAATATTTTTCGTAATTCGTACCTCAGATAAATACAGTACCGTAATTCCATTCCGTACCTGAATATTTGTATCGTACCGTACTAGTACGATTAATTTCCGTGGCGTAATTTCGAACTATTTTTCGTACCCAAAAACATTTAACTTGCATAAAAAAAAAAATTTGAATCAAAACAATAACAATAATTGACATAATGACTAATCATTTTCCATTGTGATTAATATACACATACTTTTACAGGCACTACATACAACACATATTAACTTCTACCCATTTACAGTATATCTCTATATCCTACATACATTTTATAGTTACCTCCTATACCCGGTGCTACTATAGCGTGTGGTCTACCGGGACATTTGCACTATAGCGTGCGGTCTACCGGGACATTTGCACTATAGCGTGCGGTCTATCGGGACATTTTACACTATAGCGTGCGGTCTACATTTCTTACTCGCTATTTACACTCTACACTCTTAAGGCTGATTCACACTGGCGTTTTTTCGGCATTTTTATAGGACGAGAAGTCGGTCTCTTGCGGGCTAGTGCGGAGATTACGTTCACACACGCAATTCGTTTCGGTAGACAAATCTTCTTCTTCTTCTTCTTCTTGTGACCTTTTCTGCTTTTAGTATCGCTTTGTAGGTCGTCTGTCAAGCTCGTTCTCGAGCTTGTTGTTGTTCCCAGGGGCAGTGAGGGTCTCAGACAGCAGGGTCAGGGGTCACGTCGTGCTAGGGGCTATAGGGGACTAGTGGCTGGCTTGTGTGTATTTGGCGCGCAATAGATAAGTTTTCGCGCACTTTACCTATTATTAAGTAGTATTGATAGTTTCATTTTTTTCCTGATATCATCTACTAAATCAAACCCCACGTCTAACCTAACATAATTTGATTTAAACTAGCAACCGTTTATGGCTAGCTAAAATGGAAAATTTTCGGTATTATATGTATCGCCATTGGTATGGGAGATTTGGATTCAAATTAAGGATGAAAAGATCTGCACGATGATGTAAGTTAAATCTGTTAGTTTTTAGTGCCCAATACCGAAATTATACCAATAATTGGGGTGATTTGGGAGAGGGTGGTGCTGGCTTCTGCGTTTATTTGAATTTGGCGCGCGAAATTCTCGGCAAGTCGGTCGATAAAGACCGAGCGATCGGTGTGTGATTTTTTTTGAAAACCTATTGCGATCATGACACCAGCCCCAGACCCAGACCCCTTCTCGTCCTATAAAAAGGCCGAAAAAACGCCAGTGTGAATCACCCTTTACACTTCAGGCTGCAACTTACTATTGCTATATGATATAGTCTATTATACAGTAGAGTTTTATATAAAAAACAAAACTTTGGTAAGTAATTTATTTAGCACAAGCCGATATTCCCCACCCCCGTCACTTTTTTTTTCTTGCATAACACTACCACATGGATGACAAGACTCTGCTTCTTGTGGTGTGTCCAGAAGATTGCTTTCACGTAAAAACTTAACCGTTGTTTCTTCTGTCAAGATGACACTTCTGTATAATTCTTTCAACAGAATTGTAAAGGAGGAAATGTCAAACTGATGTTCTCGGCTTGAATTTTAGGAGGATACCGAGACATTACTTCGTTGATTCCTATTTTATAAGGTTGAGTAGGGTCCCGGTACTCAGGTCAGGTAAAGTCAGGTCAGGTGTGGACTTGTTAGAATGCACATTAAAGCTATGGGGTAGTCAGGTCAGGTCAGGGCAGGCGGGATCTTTGTAGACCGCACGTTAGGGGAGCGTAGACTGCAGGCCCCGATGTAGACCGCACGCTATAGTAGCACCCCCGAGACTTACATTATTACATATTACATATTAGACAGAGCTGTGTCGGCGAAAGAGGTCTTGAGAAAACAGATTTTAATTAATTATTAATTAAATGCAGGTGGGTATGTGAGTAATGCGGCCGACGCCACACGCCACCTTACTTATCTCCTTGACTTGAGGAGGCTGAGGGATAATCCCCATGCCACGTTCACACCCAGGCAGCTGGGCAGAAATTCTACCTAGCTAATGAAGTCACACGGTGGTGTTAATTAATGGGGTCAAATCTCGCTCACTCTCATTCCACTATCCGCCCATCCACCCACGCCACGTCCTCACTCAATCATTCACCTACCCGCCCATTCACCCACGCCCTCACTCTCTTACTCACTAACCCATCCACACCCTCACTCATTTCTTCAACACCCCTCCAACCCACTCACTCCCTCACTCACTCCTTCACCCACCCACACCCATTGAACATTAAATGAACATTAAATTATTCTCTGCTTTTATTTTTGGCACGATTTTCACGAAACTTTAGGACACACAAAATCAAATATCGTAGAAAAATATGTTCTGTTTATTTTAAAGGCTTAGTTTTGATATATGGGAAAATTATCCTAAAAAATTTCATAAATATTTTTTTTTTACAATTTTGTAAAGTTTTTTCGTAAACAATTTTCGAAAAAACAACAGGACAAATTGTTAAAATAACAATGAATTATCAGATGCGCATGTCACAAGGAAATCGGTCAAAAAATGGCTGAGAAGAAGCAATTCAAAATTTCATCAAAAACCGAAAAAATAATTTTCCTTAAATTTTTCAAATTTTTCCTTTAATATGATCAGCTTGAAATGTTCATGTGATAACAAGGGTACAAATATACACAACATATAAATTATTCATGACCGTAGATGCAATTTTTAATTCACGGCGGACTCTCCCCTTAACAGTAAAGGCAGATACAGCAGAATCTGTTTTAAGTAACGATTGGGAAACTATTTAGTAAAACCAATAAAATAATAAAATGTTTGCAGAAAATATTAATCTTAAAAAGCGACATTAAAAAAGAAGGAAGGACGGAAGGAGGAAGGAAGCAAGGAAGTTAGACAAGAATATGTTAAGGAGGAAACAATAATGAAGAGACGTACTAAAGGAGGAAAAGAAAACCTGGTAACACGCACACACACACACACACATATACATACACACACACACACACACACACACACACACACACACACACACACACACACACACACACACACACACTACACCGCGCGATGGTCAGGTTCATAACGTGTTGGTCTCCCATTCTGTGGGTAGCCGGTTCGAATCCTCGCGCTCCCGGGGATTTATCACTGACAAATTCGGGCGGTTACTGTCCCCCTTGAGCAAGGGGATGGGTGTGTGTGGTGTGTGAGGTACCAGCATTGCCCAAAGATCGGTAATAATGAGTTCCAAGCTCGCACTGAGAGGGTGAAAACTGGCGATCGGGAACCAGCTCGCGTGGACAAGACCATGGGTGAATAACACACACACACACACACACACATATTTCCAATGTGATGAGGCCAAGGAAATGTTTCAACTGTAGTCCGGATGAGAACACATTCTAAGAGCACTCCAAACCTGTGCCCACCATTAGTACGAGAGCTCCACATCACCACACCAGCACCACACACAACCACAGCTTCTACCCTCACCACACCACATCACGACACACAACCACAGCTTCTACCCTCACCACACCACATCACCACACCAGCACCACACACAACCACAGCTTCTACCCTCACCACACCACATCACCATACCAGCACCACACACAACCACAACCTCTACCCTCACCACACCACATCACCACACCAGCACCACACACAACCACAGCTTCTACCCTCACCACACCACATCACCACACAGCACACCACACCAACCACAACTTTTACCCTCCCACACCACAAACACCATACCAGCACCACACACAACCACAACCTCTACCCTCACCACACCACATCACCCCCACCAGCACCACAACACAACCACAGCTTTTTACCTCCCACCACACCACATCACCACACCAGCACCACACACAACCCACAACTTCTCCCTCAAACCCCACCACATCACCACACCACACCCCACACAACCCCCAACCTCTACCCTCACCCCCACCACATCACCAACCAGCACCCCACACAACCACAGCTTCTACCCTCACCACACCACTCACCACACCAGCACCACACACAACCACAGCTTCTACCTCACCACACCCCATCACACACCAGCACCACACACACCAACTTTTTACCCTCACCACACCCACATCACCCACCAGCCCCAACCACAAACCCCACCTCTACCCTAACCACACCACATCACCACACCAGCACCACACCAACCACAGCTTCTACCCTCACCACACCACTCACCAACCAGCACCACCCAACCACAACTTCTACCCTCACCACACCCCATCACCACACAACACCAACCCCAACCAAGCTTCTACCCTCACCACACCATCAGCACACCAGCACCACACACAACCACAGCTTCCTACCCTCACCACACCACACCACACACCCAAACCCCACTTTTACCCTCACCACATCACATCAAAAACCCACCCACAACCCAAAAACAGCTTCTACCTCCACCCCACATCACCACACCAGCCCCCACACAACCACAGTTCTACCCTCACCACCAACATCACCACACTAGCCCAACACACAACCACACTTTACCCTCACCACACCACATCGCACCCCAGCACCACACACAAAACGCTTTCTACCCCTCACCCACCACATCACCCCCCAGCACCACACACAACCACAGTTCACCCTCCCCACCACTCACCACACCAGCCACACACAACAACAGCTTCTCCCTCACCAACCACATCACCCACCAGCACCACACACCCCAGCTTCTACCTCACCACACCCATCACCACACCACACCCCACAACAACCCTTCTACCTCACCACCCACATCCCACACTAGCACCACACACACACTTCTACCCTCACCACACCAGCACCACACACAACCCACAACTTCTACCCTCACCACCCCCACATCACCAACCCAGCACCCCACCCAAACCCCAGCCCTTTTTCTACCTCACCCCCCACATCACCACCAACACACCCAGCTTCTAACCTCACCACCCCAATCCCACAAGCCCAACCCACTTCTACCTCACCAACCACATCACCACCACACACAAACCCCAGCTTCTACCCCCACCCATCCCACGACCCGCACCTCCCTTCACCAGTACATATAAGAGTAACCCGCGCATAGGGGAGTTAAGGCAACGTCACGGTGCCACAAGAGGTGGAGGGGGGAGGGGAAGGAGGGGAAATAGAGGGGAGGGGGGGAGTAGGGGTGTAATTGCTACATTTGTTATATTTTTCCTCTCTCCTTCTCTCCTCTCTCCTCTCTCTCTCTACTCCTCCTCTCTCTCTCTCTCTCCCCTCTCTTCCTCTCCCCCCCCCCCCCCAGAGGTTGGACTTTCATCCCGCTCTCGTCTAGTCACCCCAAACACTGACCTGGGCGCACCGCTACGTCACTATTTGACCTGAGTTGCCAGCCGCGCGGGCAGATTTTTTTTCTCGTATACGAAGTGGGTTTACTTGGTATTTGTTACTTTGACCCTCACCACACTGCCACGCACCTGCCGTTACTGTCCCGCTCACTCTACAATAGCTACAGCAGATTTCTCCCCACCTGTCCCGGCGACTACACTCCCATCCACCAAGTGTCACCTCATGCCTTCCTAAAGCCGCCACATCTGCAGTCACCCTCTCCCACCCATCACAGATAGATAGATAGATAGATAGATAATTTATTGACCACAGTGTACATACATCTTAACATTAACACATAATTTTATAACAATACATACTGTTAGTACTAATATAAACAACACAAATAATGCAATCTGCAGTCCACATAATTATATTAAAACAAAAACAACATCAATTGTCGGTGCACGAACAGTGCCAGGAGATATCCATGACACACATCCTTACGCATACAATTGCAAAATATCATGAATAATTTTACAACATTCATAATGGCTATATTTACCGTTAAATAGCTCACCTAAACAAGTTAGGCCTACTGTCTGCCTAATATTGTTTGATACAGGACAATTTTCAACAACATGTTCCTCAGTCTGTACATCGCCACATACACACAGACGTTCCTTCAGTGGCAACTGGCCTCGCCCCCGCCTATTCCATCTTCCAGCCTCAACACACAAACTATGACCTGACACTCGGAAACGAGTGAAGGAGATCCTGTATCGGTCGTCGACCTTGTGGCGGTCCCTGTACACACTGTGCACTGTAAGGCCGGGGTTTATGCTGCGGTACACGGCGCACCTTGACCCACTGGAAGCTGCGATGCGCTCATGCACATTTAACAAGAGGCCATGCATGTCAGGCACGTTGTTACCAATAAACTCTGCAATAGTTCTGCTCATTGCCGTGTTGGCTCTAGTGACAATTTCTATGGTAAATATTAATGGATCATCCGTTACATGAGATCTTTCCAAAGCTAGCTTAGAATAAAAAGTGTGCTGCTTTAATCTGACTACTTGTACAGCTTACAGTACGTAGTACTTACGTACTAACTTCACACACTTGTACAGCTGACCTCAAGTGGCACATACATTACTTGTCTTTGTGGAGGATAAAGAAACACGTATTAAAGCAGAGAACACTTAAGAGTCATGCAAATCAGACATGAGTTACGTGCACACTCCACGTTACCTTAAATTTACACTCAAATAAATTGCAAAACTCACAAAAAATAAAATAAAAGGAAAATATTCAGAAAAAACTTAATATATTTCAGAAGCAGAAATACGAGTGTCAGAGAAACAAAAGGCGAGAAAGGGACCAGACACAAATAGGAATAACTCTTATGTGAAGAATGTGATACAAGTTTCAGTCCACATTCCGCCTCTCAAGTGTCAGCCATTAGGGAGGGTAACAGCCGTTCACAAGACGCATTCATGAATTCCTCAACATAACAGAAAGCAACGAGGCCGTCAAGCCGTCAGAGCCGTCAGCCCCGCGGCGTCGGTCGTCAGAGGAGGCATTAGGTAAGTATGTCGTTAGCGAGGTTAACGGGAGCTTTTAGCGCGAGGGAACCACCACAACGGGGTGTTGGACTCTCGCTCTCAACCTCATTACCAGCTGATTTAACGGCAGTGCTTATACCCTCTGAGTAGCCCGGCGGTGAAGTATGCAAAGCAGACTCCCGCACTTTGACGTCTTGTTTATGACGTGTGGGACGGTGTGCTGTGTGTTAAAGGCCGTTGCAGAGGTGTGTGTGGCGCGGTGGTGCGGTGGGCTGGGTGGAGAATGTGTGCAGGTCATAATATACTGTGGCCTGTACTGTTGGTGCGGTGTTGGCACCACGGGTGTTTGTGGTGTTGTAGTGTGTGGCGCTTGACTACACCGTGGCGCTGCAGAGGTGCTTGGTCACTGTTGGTGATGGTGTGGCGGTGTATGTGTCTGTCAAGTGTTTACAGTGGTACTGTACATAACCATAACGGCAGTGAGTGCTGGGCTGGTTCACTGGTTCATGAGACACTCAGTTTGCTATGGTTCGTTAGTATCATGGATTTTCCTTTTATCTTTGTTTCTCTCTCGGTCGGCTGCAATGTGAGTGCTCCGCCTCCGGAATTTTTTCTCCTTTTCCTACAGGATCGCCGCCTTCGACACCGCCGCTTCACCGGGTCCTCAATCACTTTTTCCTCGTTAGCACCTGAACCACTTCCCCCGACCCTTCTCTTGGCTCATCCATCATTCTTTCTCCTCAGCTCTAACTCAACCACTCCCTTTTCCCTCCTCCTCTCCGTCTTTCGTAAATCATGTAAGAGGACGAGCCGAGCCATCGTCCATCATTGACTCCAGCAGGGAACAGCTCTTTCAACTTTCAAATTTCAAGCAAAATACTGCACGAACACTCCTCGGCACTCTCGGTCCGCCTCTCCTTTCCTAAAACCAACCTCGTTATCCCGTTGGTAAGAGAGATAAGCGTAGACCTCCAGCTTAGTTTCGGATCTTTGGGGCGTAACATAAAGTACGAGTATTGTGAGATAGATTATTATCTTATTCATTTATTCTACAATCTAAATCGCTTGGCCTCATTGGTTAATTTCCCATAATCATCACTGCGGCTCAGCGGGACGCCCATTACCAAGGATTATAATCTCGGGTGGCTAATCCTGCAGTGCGAGAGATCAGGGGCGAGATCCTCTGCCGTGTGCGTGTGGGTGTGAGTGTGTGATCAGCGGGCCCTGGGAGGCGGCCGGGCAGCGACTTTTTTTTTCCATTATAGGTTTGCAAAAGTGGGTGGGGCCTAGCGACGAATGGGCAGGGCCACCTCTCTCGCTCTCTCAGGCGTGGGTGGTGGGGAGGGGAGGCGTTGGTGGTGGGGGGGAGGGAAGGAGGGGGTGTAGTAAGTCTCATCACCTCTCTTTGAACAGGTTATGTGGAGAGAGTGGAGGAAAAAAAGTTAAATACCTCCTCCTCCTCCTCTCGATTAGAAGGGAGGAAGAGGAGGAGGAGTCAAGAGCTGGTCTAATGTGGGGGGAGGAAAGGAGGTAATTAAGGAGGAGGAGGAGGAGGTGTGTGAGAGGGAGGGAAGAGGAAGAGAAGGAGGGGAGAGGAAGAAGAGGAGAATGTTTGTGGCCTTATTTTTCCTCCTTTTCCTTGCTTTATATTTAGTCTTGTTTTAATTCATCGATTTATTAATATTGCCATATTATATATTTTTTATTAATTTTCCTTGTCATATTTTATTACTTTATTTGTGTTTGATTTTTTGTGTGTCTTTGTTTGTCTATGATCTGCCTTTAAAAAATTATATTTATGTCTTTTGATGACTTTATGTGTGTGTCATCATTCATCATAATCAGTCAGTAATCTTTGACGTGTTAATTTATCTTCATTACTTGCGATATTATACTCTTCTTCTTCGGTGCGCTATATACATAAATATAAATCGGTGCCCTATATTCGTCGTAAATCGCTACATCACTGTCGTAAATCGGTGCACTCCATCTATCTATAATAATATAAGTGAAAGTGTGTGTGTGTGTGTGTGTCTGTGTGTGTGTGTGTCCGCAATAGGTTCCGCCCCCCGTGGCGGAATCCCATCATATGGCACAGTTTTGGAACCAGGTTGACCAGGGGCAGGCTTTAAGCCCACTTATGGGATGATCCGATCACTTTTTTTTTTTTTTTTTTTAGTAGCCTATTAGCGAGAATTGTGAAAAAAAGTGAGTTGCGAGAATTGAGGAAACCTTGATGTAGGGTGATGGGTAATGGGTGAGTGAATGGGTGGGGTGATGGGTAATGGGTGTGGGGTGATGGGTGAGTGAATGGGTGGGTGGTGATGGGTTGGGGGTGATGGGTGATGGGTGAGGGAATAGGTGGGGGGTGAAGGGTAATGGGTGAGTGAATGGGTGTGTGGTGATGGGTAATGGGTGAGTGAATGGGTGGGGGGTGATGGGTAATGGGTGAGTGAATGGGTGGGGGGTGATGGGTAATGGGTGAGTGAATGGGTTGGGGGTGATGTGAATGGGTTGGCGTTAATACATATATTTCTACATCCATGATTTCAGGAAAGTTGGAAGGGGCTATCTGGAGAGTCTGTGTTTGGTGGGCCGAAGACCCACCAATAGCCCTCCGCAGGAGCTAGCCAAAAAGTCCGCCCGGAAGGCGGCTTTGCGGCTAGTATAATAATATAATCGAAAGTGTGTCTGTCTGTCTGTGTGTCCGCTATAGGTTCCGCCCCCAGTGGCGCAATCCCATCATATGGCACAGTTTTGGAACCAGGTCGACCAGGGGAGGGTTTTAAGGCCACTTTGGGTATGATTCGATCACTTTTATTATTTTTAGTTTTAGTATTAGCGAGAATTGTAAAAAAAAAAAAAAGGGGGTTGCGAGAATTGAGAAAACCTTGATGTAGGGTGATGGGTAATGGGTGAGTGAATGGGTGGGGTGATGGGTCACTCGCCTGTCTAATCATCGCTTATCACTGTCATTTCCCACCAGCTTTACCAGTCTCCAACATCCTCCGTCCTCCTATGCCCCCTATCATCATCAGCAGCAGCTACAGGTATAGTGATCCTCATCTTATCGCGGCAGATATCACAGCGTTGGTAAAAAAGTTTATCTCTAGTGAGCTACCTACTGTGCCCCTAACTTCCAATGGGCGTACAGTGCAGGGAGGAGGACAGCAAAAACAAAAAAAGACAATGAGGAGGAGGAGGAGGAGGAGGAGGAGGAGAAAGCGAGCAGCCAACTCGCCAACAAGATTATTGGATTACAGTGGTTAAGAGAGAAAATAAATCAATGAATGCAAGGTAATCCAGAGGAGATGGATAAAGCCAGCCTAATGGGTGCTCGCTGGCTAAGAGAACAATGTTTACAGTTACTCGCCAGTCAGAGCCTCGTATAAGGCTGCTGTAATTATGTGCAGTTTTTGCATGAATGACCGGCGGTGTCCAAATCAGCGCTAATTAGGGCAAGATTATGAATCATGACAGTCATTCCGACTACGTCCGCCCGTCTCTTCTTCCTCTTACTCGATCATATCTACTCTTCATTCCCTCTCCTTTCACACCTTAGTTTACAACACACACACCACACAAGCTCAACCTAGTATAGAGGTCGTGCACACCACCAAATCGCCCTCACTACTGCATCACAGTCAGCAATGACATTCAAGTCACCACACCAAACACCCAGAGCAAACTAACGCTAACCTGAAGCTCTCGCTGCCTAACACGTTCATATTATCCTTCGAAAGAAAAAGGCACGATGGAAGGTTAATGCATTTTTTGCATGTCGCTATTGAAACATGACTAGGGCCGCAACCTCTTTAATCAGCCAGGTGAAGCTGTATGCAGATTATACGAGAAGTTTTCCTGACGTGATCACCCCGTTCAGCAACTGCAGCGTAATCTGAGCCTATTAATGGCGCTCTTCAGTCATTCCACACAATAAGTCACACCACGTAAAAAGCATATATACGGTGTTGACAACTCTTACTATGAATGCGAATAATAAAAACTGATGTAAAGATCGGAATTACAAACACGCACCAAGATCGCAATCAACACTAAATTTTAAAGCAACTCGACATCGCTTCACTAGCTGAATCTATTTCTCGAACTCCATAACCCCAACTCATGCTTCACATGGTCAAGGAAAGGACAATTTTTGCTATCACATTCGAATATTGAGAAATGACTAATGGGAACGTTGTGGGCCATATGATTTACAGATAATGTAAAGGATCGAGGGGATGGAGAATATGTAATAATGCGATAGGATTGAAGAGACATAGAGACTAGATATTACAAATGATGAATATAAGTCAATAAGTGAAATAATTACTTAAACTAAAATGAATAATAAGGGTGTTGAAAAAAACAATAAAAATACTGTATAAAAATATACAATATAATATATAAACTATAATTTACAATAATAATTTATAAAATGATGATTTAGAGAATAAAAGTATACCTAACAACATCACACATTCTTGTAGCAACAAAGACACAAAAGACTTCACCAACTCATAGAACAATTGAATGACTTGAACGGACTGGTCCCAAAAGGAAGTACAAGAAAGGACAGGGATGAGAGAAGATAGAAAAGCGAGGGATTGAGGCTACTGATGACAGAACAGTACCACTCGTGATGAGTAGAAAGGAGCAAAAATTTAATAACTAATATAATAATAAGTAGAAAAAAATAATATCTTAATAATAAAACTATAATATATATACATAATCTAATATATAATAATAATATAAAAGAATTTAAAAATAAACAAAACAAAAAAAATAATAATAACAATTGAGATAAACAAAAAGATCACCAAACTCATAGAACAATAATATAAACCATAAGAGAGATGACGAGAAAAAAGATTACGCATACAAACCATCACTCACAAGACAACACACCACCAAACCATTAAAGGCACACACCACCACATACACATCATATATACATCCCACCATAACTACAGCACTACTATAATCAACACCAACCACCACCACACAGCACCTCTAAGTCACACACCACCACCACAAAACTCTAAGTCACACCACACAAAGCACCTCTAAGTCACCACCACCACCACCACACAGCACCTCTAATCACCACAACCACCACAGCACCTCTAAGTCACCAACACACACAGCACCTTAAGTCACACACACCACCACCACCACCACACACCACTAAGTCACCAACCACCACCACAGCACCTCTAAAGTCCACGACCACCACCACCACAGCACTCTAAGTGCACCACCACCACCACCTACTAAACACCACTCACACCACACTAAAGCACCCTCAGTCCACCACCACCACCACAGCACCTCTAAGTCACCACCACCACACAGCACCTCTAAGTCACCACCACCACCACACACCTCTAAGTCACCACCACCACCACACACTCTAAGTCACACCTCACACCACCACCACCACAGCACCTCTAAGTCACCACCACCACCACAGAACCTCTAAGTCACCACCACCACCAAGCACCTCTAAGTCACCACCACCACCAAACAGCACCTCTAAGTCACCACCAACACGACCACCACCACCACCAGCACCTCTAAGTCACCACCACCACCACCACAACAGCACCTCTAAGATCACCACCACCACAGAACCACCACCACCACAGCACCTCTAAGTCACCACCACCACCACCACAGCAACCTCTAAGTACCACACCACCCACCACAGCACCTCTAAGTCACCACACCACCACCACCACCACCACCACAGCACCTCTAAGTCACCACACCACCACACAGCACCTCTAAGTCACCACCACACACCCAACACCACCACACACCACAGCACCTCTAAGTCACCACCACCACCACCACAGCACCTCTAAGTCACCACCACCACCACCACCACACAGCACCTCTAAGTCACCACCACCCAGACCTCTATCACACCACCACCACCACAGCACCTCTAAGTCACCACCACACACCACAGCACCTCTAAGTCCACCACCACCACCACACCGCACCTCTAAGTCACCACCACCACCACCACCACAGCACCTCTAAGTCACCACACCACCACCACCACCACAGCACCTCTAAGTCACCACCACACCACTCTATCCACCACCACCACAGCACCTCTAAGTCACCACCCACCACACGCACCTCTAATCACACCACCACGCACCTCTAAGTCCACCACCACCACACACCTCTAAGTACACCACCACCACAGCACACCTCTAAGTCACCACCACCACCACCACCACAGCACCTCTAAGTCACCACCACCACAACACCACACTCAAGCACCACCACCACAGCACCTCTAAGTCACCACACACCCACCACACACATCACACCACACAGCACCTCTAAGTCACCACCACCACCACCACCACAGCACCTCTAAGTCACCACACCACCACCACACCACAGCACCTCTAAGTCACCACCACCCACCACAGCACCTCTAATCACCACCACCACCACACACCTCTAATCACCACCACACCACACCACCACAGCACCTCTAAGTCACCACCCCACCACACACCTATCACACCACCACGCACCTCTAAGTCACCACACACCACCACCACAGCACCTCTAAGTCACCACCACCAACCACAGCACCTTAAGTCACCACCACCACCACAGCACCTCTAAGTCACCACCACCACCACCACACCACAGCACCTCTAAGTCACCACCACACCACCACACACCACTAAGTCACACACCACCACACCACACACCACACCACCACCACCACCCACCACCAACCACACCACCACAGCACCTTAAGTCACCACCACCACCACCACAGCACCTCTAAGTCACCACCACCACCACACACACACCACCACCACCACCACCACCACCACCACAGCACCTCTAAGTCACCACCACCACCAACCACAGCACCTTAAGTCACCACCACCACCACCACAGCACCTCTAAGTCACCACCACCACCACCACCAACAGCACCTCTAAGTCACCACCACACCACCACAGCACCTCTAAGTCACCACCACCACCACCACCCCACCACCACAGCACCTCTAAGTCACCACCACCACCACACCACAGCACCTCTAAGTCACCCACCACAACACCACCACAGCACCTCTAAGTCACCACCACCACCACAGCACCTCATAAGTCACCACCACCACCACCACACACCTCTAAGTCACCACCCACCTCACCAACCAGCACCTCTAAGTCACCACCACCACCACCACAGCACCTCTAAGTCACCACCACCACCACCACACAGCACTTCTAAGTCACCACCACCACCACAGCACCTCTAAGTCACCACCACCACCACAGCACCTCTAAGTCACCACCACCACCACCACCACAGCACCTCTAAGTCACCACCACCACAACACCTCTAAGTCATCACCACCACCACCACAGCACCTCTAAGTCACCACCACCACCACAGCACCTCTAAGTCACCACCACCACCACAGCACCTCTAAGTCACCACCACCACCACAGCACCTCTAAGTCACCACCACCACCCCCACAGCACCTATAAGTCACCACCACCACCACAGCACCTCTAAGTCACCACCACCACCACCACAGCACCTCTAAGTCACCACCACCACCACCACAGCACCTCTAAGTCACCACCACCACAGCACCTCTAAGTCACCACCACCACCACCACAGCACCTCTAAGTCACCACCACCACAGCACCTCTAAGTCATCACCACCACCACCACAGCACCTCTAAGTCACCACCACCTCACCACCTTTCAGCGACAAGCCATCAACATGTTTGCAATCATTATGCGAGTCTCAAATTTCAAATGAAAATAAATGCGCAGTTTGTGCATCCTCGGTGGCGTAATAGTGGAGTAAAGGGGCATTCAGGTGTGACTGGGAGAGTATTAAGAGTAGTGGTATTTACGGCGCCAGGGACACCCAAGCCAATCTCCCGCTCCTCGACGATCGTAAACAAGCGCCTTTCCGCGGGATGATTCCACGCACCTAAGGCTACGGGTCTACAAGGCGCTGCTACTCTTGCCCGGTGAATAATGCCGCTGATACATAAATGATAACAATATCAACTACTGCAACTGTTACTACTACTACTACTACTACTACTACTACTACTACTACTACTACTACTACAACAATTTTCTTATTTTCACTATAAAAAAATATCTATGTGGCATTAAGAGCAAATAATGCTGATACTACATAAATGACAACAACAACAACTACTACATTTTTTAATATCACTACTACTATATACAGATACACTTTTCTCATCTTCACTGGCATCCTCTCATCCTATTTCCTTGGCAACCTTTCTGAGATGCTTTCACGCGGGGCTCTTTTAGCATTCCACCTTCAATCAACAAACACAGCCGGGAGTGCTGAAGAGGCGGGTCTCAGAGCTAAAATATTTGTACGTACACTGAAATATCTCGTAGTTTTTGTTCTGATGATGACATTCTTGCAGAGCTTGAAAGATGTTTACATTTTTCTTCTAAGACGCACATGAATGAGTACCAGCAATTCTTGTTTCCTTTAATAAATCCTTGATTATTGAGGTGCTTTGTGCCTTTCCCGCCCTCTTAATGATGGTCCATTGTCAGGACGTCTTCTCAAACACGCACTCGACTCTAAACAAAAACACATTTATATAGCCTTGTAGGGTGACACTAGAATGCTGAAACGATCCAAATGGAGCTGCAAGTTCTTGTATTCCACGTCTGACATTCCTGCTTCCTCACCTCACTGGCAATGAAGTTATAGAGATCATCCTGAATCATCTTTCCCTTATAAGACTCGTCACTGCTCCCTTCCCTCGCGGGCTTGTGTGGCTTAATGAAACACAGATATGTCGGATACAGCCTGAAGCTCTTGTTTACTTTTCGTTCACAAGGCAAGAACATTGATCACGTAATCTATACTTTCCCTCTAAGTGTTTGTTGGTAATGTGAAGAACACTTCATTTCATTCACTCTTCCCTTCATCATTTGTTTAACTGTGTGTGCGTGCGTGCGTGCGTGCGTGCGTGCGTGCGTGCGTGCGTGCGTGCGTGCGTGCGTGCGTGCGTGCGTGCGTGCGTGCGTGCGTGCGTGCGTGCGTGCGTGCGTGCGTGCGTGCGTGCGTGCGTGCGTGCGTGCGTGTGTGTGTTATTTACCATGGTCTTGAGCGCGCGCTGGACTAGCGATTGTCATCTATCACCCTCCCTGTGGGGAGCTTAAGAGCCCATAGAAACCAGTCTTTGGGTAAGGTTAGGGCCTCACCCCCCACTTACAGTGCCCCCCACACACAGCATCCTTTTGCTCAATGGGGACAGCAACTCCCCGCTTTTGTGAGTGAAAAACCTAAAGAGGCTTTAGCTTAGCGGGCCTCGAATCTATGAACTGCTGAATTGCAGGAGAGGATGTCATCTATATACTACGATAGCGATAGTCTCTCTCTCTCTCTCTCTCTTCTCTCTCTCTCTCTCTCTCTCTCTCTCTCTCTCTCTCTCTCTCTCCTCTCTCTCCTCTCTCTCTCTCTCCTCTCTCTCTCTCTCTCTCTCTCTCTCTCTCTCTCTCTCTCTCTCTCTCTCTCTCTCTCCTCTTCTCTCTTCTCTCTCTCTCTCTCTCTCTCTCTCTCTCTCTCTCTCTCTCTCTCTCTCTCTCTCTCTCTCTCTCTCTCTCTCTCTCTCTCTCTCTCTCTCTCTCTCTCTCTCTCTCTCTCTCTCTCTCTCTCTCTCTCTCTCTCTCTCTCTCTCTCTCTCCTCTCTCTCTCTCTCTCTCTCTCTCTCTCCTCTCTCTCTCTCTCTCCTCTCTCTCTCTCTCTCTCTCTCTCCTCTCTCTCTCTCTCTTCTGCATCTGCACGGCATTGTTCCACACTAGTGCCTTTCACCTGCCCTGCATCGTGGACGCGGTTTCTCCCAGTCTCACCGCCACACACGGGACCGCGCACTAAATCACTCTACATTACTGGTCGGGTGTTTCAACTTTTTGTCTCACATCAGAGTCGGCCAGTCCGTCCATTCCTCCACCAACTATTACGGAAAGCTGTAAT
>JACEEZ010003208.1:127500-140000 GCA_016584305.1 Chionoecetes opilio
TACACTCATTTAAGGCTTCATCCATTAACATTTCCATCACTGCTGCGTGCACGATGGCAAGGCAGCATCACAAGGCATCTCTGACTCCCACCGTGGAGCCCGTCCATCACCGTAATGACAAGACGCAGCCCGACGCGGTCCTGCCCCTCTGCAGGGGAACAACCTCTGTCCTAATCAATCTCGCTAATCGCGTCATCATATCATCGCGCGCGGAGGCACTACCTGGTTGAGCTATTACGAAATTAGAGCCAAGATTAATAGGGAAAGGATTACGGGGAGTTTTGGGACTGCCTACGACTATGATTAGTGTGGATATTGAGATGAATGGCAGCCTGATGACGGTCCGTAGCTGGCGCTCCCAAGGGCGAGGAGAGCTGCATCTTGGGTGGTGTTGCTGCCACCTGTTATCCGGGACGCCCAGCCAATCTTGTGGCTGGGATATAACTTAACGCCCAGCACTAAGCTCGCCGCAAGACAAACAAGAAAAGTGACTCCGCCAGCATGCAGTTCCCTGTAGGTTCCCATAACGTCCAAAAAACGGACGACTTTCTTGCCGCCAATAACTGTATATCGCTCGTCACCAACACACCAGCGGCGCCTCTGGGGTGACATTCCTCTCCAGAACCTGCCTGTCACTCAGGTGTACCGGAGCAGCAAGAAATAGTCTCGCATGGATCGAGTATCTGCGGTAAGATAAGACTAAATTGAATTACACCCAGTAAACTACATCGTACAGAATCTTAAAGTTTAGTGTCCATCGTCTGCATCAGTCCTGCGATGCTGTCAGTGAATGAACCAAGAACAAAATACCAACACCGATGACGCCGAGGTTTGTGGGCGTCTATGGCGACCAAAAGGAAGGCACGGCGGCCGAGCTATTTCACAAGACCCTCAGCAATTACTTTCCTCTTTCCGTGTCAGCGTTCGACACCATTACTCAAGGCAGGGGGGGGGAGGGGGGCACTAAGGGTAATCTACGGAAAACACCAGGTGCTCAAAAAGAAATGTTGATGTATTAGCCATAAAGGGAAGATTGTCTGGGTTGTTTATAATCAAGTCTGAAGCAATTAGGGAGTTGCAGCGCCACAGGGAGAATGTGTGACTCGGGGAGAGCAAAGCTTGTCGCCGGACTTGGTTAATGGAGGAGTCTGGTGGCACTGATAAATACCTCGGCATTCCTCGCTTAATATACGAGACAGCGATAAACGGTTGACATGGAAAATATACTGAAAATATATACGAGGATAGGATAGGATACTTCATGGAAAAAACTCACATAACTTGATATACTATCCAGACTCATCTGTACAAATAATGTTTTAAACACACACACACACGCACACAGACTCCTCTCTCTCTCTCTCTCTCTCTCTCTCTCTCTCTCTCTCTCTCTCTCTCTCTCTCTCTCTCTCTCTCTCTCTCTCTCTCTCTCTCTCTCTCTCTCTCTCTCTCTCTCTCTCTCTCTCTCTCTCTCTCTCTCTCTCTCTTTAACGAGGTCGCCGCAGCTGTCCCTCTGCCGCCCTAGGTCATCACCCTGCAGCAAAGTGAGCCCCGGAGGAAGGCCACACGTGCAAGTCGCGCCACACGGAACACGCGGTGACACGTGCATGTTGTCCATACACCACGGGACCAAATAACTCGTCACATAGCAAATTTTTATTTCATCTTTGATTTGTCTCTTTCATTAATCGCTTATTTCTTTTTCATATTAATTTCTTCCTCTGGTTCTTTGTGCCTTAGTTTCGTTGTCCATCCTTATCACTGTCACTCTAATCGTAAAGTGCATGATAAAGATACAACTGCAGAAAGAGTTCCATGAAAACAGAGTGACTCAGAATATTTTATGTTGTGGAAAACAATTTGTTCAAATGAAGAAGTATGTAAGATGCACTCCCAAGTCAGGCCTGGGAGGAAAATACTGAAAAAGGTAACACCGCACAGGGGTAAAAATAATCATCTGCATAAATCATGAATATATCAATCAATGTACATGTTTTTAGTCATGAACATAAATCATCAAGTTTTCCGCCGACGTCACCTTGCAGAAAGTTTTGAAAGGAAATTTATTTCCCATGAAAATATTTCAAGTATAATGGTATAAGTATTAAGTATAACACACAATCGATGTCTAAAATATTTCATGGCTATCTTTGCTATACATTATGTTAAAGACTAAAATATTTACTCCCTAAGCGTATACTCTATGCAGAAATAAGATAAAACAATAACGAGAACATTACAAACTTAGAAAACTGTTCATTCACCACCAATTAAAAATTTCACAAAGACAGATGGTTAGTTCGACGATAAGAAAAAAATAGTGAGAAAAGGAAGAGAAAGGAAATATAACCAACATGAGATAAGAATGGTTAGTGCCTCTGTGGCTTACGTGGGTTCATATGCCTATTTGCTCTACTCAGTGCGATACAAACACGTGTTACCTATGCTCGTCCCCATTATGCCATCCATAACCATCTTGCCTTGCTTAGTCTCGTCATTCCTACCGCCGCAGCAACTCATCCTATCACATTCAGGCTTCACCAGACGAGACCTCGTCCACAGAATCTCAGGCTTCAGAGTCGTCATTGGAAGAGAAGATAACCCCTCGATCCACCAAGGTCTCTGTCATGCCGTCACAGGAGGAGTCGCCCTCCTGGGAGCCCCAGACCCCGGTCACGGCCTCACCTGAGAAACTTTCCCCTGCTTCTGCTCAGGGTTCCATTTAGGAGGAGGAAACATCCTTCAAGGTGGGTCTGATCCCTGCCTCGTCTCGTTTGGAGCAGGCTTCCCCCTCATCATCCACTGGTTCTCTATCATCTTCGTCAAAGGAGGCGTCGCCTTGGCTTCTAGAGAGACAGGGCCTCACCAAGGAGTTTTACAGGAGGGATTATTATTATCAAGCCTTCCATGGATAGACATGGACACCGCCCCGCCCCGCTGGTGCTGCCTCTCCTTCGGCTTGGCAAGGGCGCCTACGGGAAGGTAGATTTGGAGGACTGGGGCGGCGAGGTCTTTGTTAGAAAGCAGTATTTTAACATGGACGACCTGCACGAGGCCTACGCCCTCACGATGCTGCAGGGGGCAGGCGGCTGCCCTGTCCTCAAGGGAGTGATCAGGGAGCCGCTGTGCGTGTTGACGAGTTACTGCGGCGTGGTGAGGCTGGGACACTTCATCGAGTCAAGGCCGAGCAGCAGGCAGCTTGTGCAGGTGCTGCTGCAGCTCAGTGTCAGGATAGGAGAGGTGCACGCCAAGGGGCTGGTGCAACTGGACCTGAAGGGCAATAACAACATGGGGCAACACAATGGGCCAGACGCCGTCCAGGTGCACCTCATCGATGTGGGCCTCGCCGCCCTCCCCGGCCAGTGGCTGCCCTTCAGGTACGAGGTGGACCTCAACCGATCAGATTGGATGTGTCCCCAGGTGGCGCGACGCGGCCCCGTCACCTTCGCCGCCGACGTGTATGCCCTCGGCCGCCTCACCACTAGGGTTTCGCCGTACTTGCACGCACACCCTGCCGCCTCCTTGCTCCACAGGTTGCCACGCTACATGCTCGCCGAGGACCCGCACCAACGCCCCACCCTGAAAGACGTCACCAACGTCCTCACATATATGAAACGAGTGAGAGAGCGCGCGCACGCCGTCCTCATGAAAATCAGATGTTTGAATTATAATATAAATCAACCTTGCAGTGTTGCTGAGAAAAGATTAGTTTGTTCTTCATAAGATTAACTAAGCTTTCTCTTCACCTTATATACATCCATTAAGGAAACGATTCAGGTTTTCCTGTTAAACAATAATTATTTTACTCCCTGATAATACATATATTAACACTGTTATACTTACAAGTTTGAATGTTTGAAAAAATTGTGTTTAATATCTTTTTAGTTGTGGAATCTTCAATATATATGAAGGTTTATATACCTGAAAGTTCTTTTTCGTCTCTGTTCATGTATTTCTTATAGCGATTAAAACATCGGGGGAGAGATGACTCATTAGCCACGCCCAACAATGACTACCTGCGTTGTCCTAGTCATCATGAAATTTCTTGGACTGCCTGGATTTTCATCGTGTAATTGGTTTTCTGCAAAGCATGCGCACGCACGCACGCACACACACACACACACTTGGCCACCACTCCCACCTCTCTCTCTCTCTCTCTCTCTCTCTCTCTCTCTCTCTCTCTCTCTCTCTCTCTCTCTCTCTCTCTCTCTCTCTCTCTCTCTCTCTCTCTCTCTCTCTCTCTCTCTTCTCTCTCTGTCTTTAAAAGCAGTTTTCGGGCAATATGTTACTTACAATCAAGCACCTTCGAATCCATCAGTTTGCACAAGCACATGGCGCGGCAGACAAAGTGGAAGACAAAAGATCACACAGGCGACAACGGGTCAGTCGTGGGCGTTGATATGTTCGACTCCTGCTTCTTACAATTCTTCTATTCCATCCTTCTTGCAATACTCGCCAACATATCAGGTCCCCCACACACCACCTGAACCTAGTGTTTATCTCGGTACAAATATGCCGTCACGGATATGCCCACTGCACGCGATCTATAAACTTTCAATATATTTTTATTTTCGATTCTATTTTAGTCCATAACCGGTAATGGAAAAGCCTCGCAGAATCTCTTTCTCGCCAGATTTTACCACCACCACCACCACCACCACGTCCACTACCATCACCACCACCACCACGTCCACTACTATCACCACCACCACCACCACGACGTCCACTACCACCACAACTACCGTCACTACCAGGTAGAAGGGAAAGAGAAGTGGGTAATGATTAAGGCGTGATTTTCAAAGTCTTCAGCACCTCAAGTGTTGATATTCCTGTGTTTCTTGTAGTGTTTGTGGGGGGGTGTATGTGTGTACTAAAAGAGATAGATAGATAGAGAGAGAGAAAAAGAGAGAGAAAATAAACTATCACACACACACACACACACACACACACACACACACACACACACACACACACACACACACACACACAATCACACACACACACACGCACACTCACACGCACACACACACATACACACACACCAATGATAAGACAGCCAGACCCAACCTCAGCATGCCACATCTCATCCACCTAATGTTAAGAAAATGCAAAACATTATCACACACTTTTTGTGCAGCCACTCTATCACTTTGATCTCTTTCACCTGACCACCAACATTTTACTCAGTACAAAAATCTCTCTCTCTCTCTCTCTCTCTCTCTCTCTCTCTCTCTCTCTCTCTCTCTCTCTCTCTCTCTCCTCTCTCTCTCTCTCTCTCTCTCTCTCTCTCTCTCTCTCTCTCTCTCTCTCTCTCTCTCTCTCTCTCTCTCTCTCTCTCTCTCTCTCTCTCTCTCTCTCTCTCTCTCTCTCTCTCTCTCTCTCTCTCTCTCTCTCTCTCTCTCTCTCTCAGGTACAGCAATCAAGGTGGCATTAACTACCTGTTTACGAGGGCGGGTACGCTGTTCTCTCTCTCTGGCTGCTATTTTTCTCTGGTGGCGGTACAAAGATTACACGTGTTATAGGAGAAACAAGCCTATAAATAGACAAAGCAAACAAGACTACTGATAGGAGCTATTTTTTTTAAGTGCATGTGTATGTGTGCGTGTGTTATTCATTCACCCATGGTCTTGTCCACGCGAGCTGGACTGACGATTGCCAGTTTCACCCTCCCGGTGCGAGCTTGGAGCTCATTATTACCGATCTAAGGATAATCTTATGACCTCACACACCGCAAACGCCCACCCCTTTGCTCAAGGGGGACAGCAACTGCCCGAAATTCTCAATGGAAAAGTACCCGGGAATGAGCCCTGCTCATTCCCAGATTCAACGCCGGACCACACAATGGTGCCGGACGCTCTAACCCACCGAGCCGAGCCGTTCAGGCTGTGTGTGTGTGTGTGTGTTCAGTAGCGGTCACCCACCCACCGTATCGGAAAAACAAAAAACAAGAACAAAGGTAGTGATGAGTGTAACAATGCAGAGTAACAATGTGGTATAATTTTTGTTTGCAGTTGTAGTGGCATTAATCATCATTACACTCAAGATTAGTGACGATGGAAGGGGAGGGACACAGGGAGGGTAATGGCAGGCCGCGGCATCCCCATCAGGGCGAGCTGACACTGGCTACACTGCCATTAACAACCTGCTAAAGCTTTGCCTTCACTATCACACTATTAACGCGTCCATTATTAATCCCCCCTCCCCCCCTCTCTCTCTCTCTCTCTCTCTCTCTCTCTCTCTCTCTCTCTCTCTCTCTCTCTCTCTCTCTCTCTCTCTCTCTCTCTCTCTCTCTCTCTCTCTCTCTCTCTCTCTCTCTCTCTCTCTCTCTCTCTCTCTCTCCTCTCTCTCTTTCTGTGTGTGTGGGTGTATTATATATATATATATATATATATATATATATATATATATATATATATATTTATATATATATATATATATATATATATTATATATATATTATTGTATGTGTGTGTGTGTGTGTTCATCTAGTTGTATTCATCTAGTTGTATTTTACAGGGCCTGAGCATCACTCGTATGGCCCCGTCTCCATATCAACATTTTTACCATTCATCCTTAGTGCTTAGTTTTGGCCGAAGCCAGCACCCCGTAGAGCAGGTCACAAACCCCGGCTAACACCCGGTACCCATTCACTGCTGGGTGGACAGGGGCTCGGGTTTTAAGGAAACAGCCCATCTGTTTCCGTTCCGCCCGGGGATCGAACCCGGGACTTCTCGGTTGTGAACCGAGCGTGCTTCCCCCTACACGACGGAGTACCCAAGTGTGTGTGTGTGTGTGTGTGTGTGTGACTGGTTAGATGTTATAAGTGGGCTGCTTCAGGGTTCGGTCTTGGGTCCAACTCTTTTTCTGATATACGTCAACGATCTAGACTGCGGGCTTGTTTCTAAAATATAAGCATTGTTTATCTGCTAGTTAAAAAACTTATATGATCTTGGGTTTCATTAAAAGCATCTCTGAATATAAAACTCCGAAAGTAATGACACGATTATACACGTCTTTGGTTGGTCCGCACGTATAATATGCAAGCAGTTGCGTTACAGTGCTTGCGTAGTGGTAACACAGATAATTCTGAAATTGTAGCAACATTTATTTAGTATATTCTTGGTTCCCCTATATCTTTGTATAGTTTGTTTGTATAGTATACAAACAAGTGCTTGTGGGCCCTTCGGACCCATGTATTGATGTTTGTAGTAGTAGTATATATTAGACAACAATGTAAGTGCAAACTCCAATCGTGTTGTTGCTGTCGTTGGTCACTGGTCAAAGTGCCTCGGGGTAGACCACGTTCCATGTGATTCCACGGGACGCCAACACTTCGACGGCATCAGCACAGCCAACCCTTGACAGGCCGACGTAGAGTTGGCCGTGCGTGAACACGGGTGTAGGCAAGTAGACTTCCACGTAGCTCTTGGTCTGGCCCTGGCACTTGTTGATCGTCATGGCAAATGCAGCACGAATGGGAAATTGGAGACGCCGCATGCGGAATCCAGTGCCAGACGCTGCCTGCGTGATGATGGGTACGCGAGGCATGTAAAAGTCATCGCCTCCGCTGTTCGGTTGAAGCGCTTTACAGCGTAAATTGATCGTGGTCGTGGCGCCTTCGGACTCGCCTTCGCCTTCACCTCGGAAATATAATATTTATTCTTATAATGTATAAAATAAGTATATATATATATATATTGTGTAAATTATCCACCAAACACCCTCTCATAATTGGTAAAGTGGTGGTTTGTTTCCCCACCCCCTAGTGAGGGAGTTATTTTCCGCTCGTCATAGGGGTGTATAGGGATGTATATATATAATTATAAGGGTAATGGGTAATATTAAGATGATTTAAGTAAATGATTAGTACTGGGATAGGATAAATTAATATTCTCAGTGCTATTAACCATTTGCACCTTATATAATTAGCACCTTGATTTGAAGCGCGGTCATTGGCTATCGTCATTAGATTCTAGGCCACAGGGAATAATATACGTGGCTAAGGATTGGTAGCTGGGCTCGCCGCCGCTCACCAGGGCAGTACACTCCAGCCATCCGTGTGAGTAACATCTAATATACTATCAGTACACTCCACACCTCTATCGAGTTAACATCTTATAAAATATACGTGCTTGTCTATAAATACAAGTGCAAGTATAGTGCTATTCCAGACCCTATTGAGTTAACATCTCTTCTCTGATTAATGAAGAGATCTTGTACATACGTTAATTTTGTACATATAAGTGATAAAACAATAGGACGTGTTTAGAATCAACACAGATAACAATCCGCCGCGTCAGTTACTGGTGTGAAAGCCCACTTGACGCCCAGCACATCGCCTCCAACCCTCTGCTTCAGTCCTTCACGGGCGGTCTGATCACGCGCTGACCACTTCGGATCACAAGGACAGGCAGTATTGATACAAGCCTACGTAATTCAACCCTACTATCCACCGATAAGTATCCTAGTTAGTTGATTAGCTAAGGTATTGTGGCGGAATGAGATAGAACATGGGTTTTGATTAGGTAAGACTCACATTAAATATATGTATGTGACAAATTCCCACATATATTATATAAGTATAATATATGAGTAAATGTTGTATAGTTCAATTATAGCATTAGAAACAAATATTAACGCAAACACGGCTGTTCTGCCGGCCGGTAGCAGTACAGAGGAGCGCAGTAGCGGAAGAGCAGTTGGTGCTCGGTCGCGAGTCGAATACAATTTCGAGAAATTGAACGGTGGCAGAGTTTGGATAGCTTACAACCGCTGCTCAACACAGTTTTTAGCCCAAAACCTCCTTTCAAAATTATTCAATCGACATGGGGCCAAGCCGCTTACCACCTACGATTTATTTGCGATTTTGTTTAGCCTACTCTCATCAAATTTTAATTTACAGTTTCGGCTACCCAAAACAGACAGACAGACACACGGCTACTGCTATTGTTAAATAGACAGACAGACATACGGCTATTGCTACGTATAGTATATTAGATAGATAAGGTGGATAATATGAAATTAACATGGGAAGGAAGATAATAGAAGGAGGACAGGAAAGGATGGTGAGGAGGGAGGCTGGGCTGGGAGACGAAGAAGAGTAAGAGGGAAGAGATAAAACACTCCAAAGTTATGTTTAATGTATCTGATAACGTTAACACTCACGTCTTCTCGGTCCTGTAGTCAAGACATCCTTTACGTCTTACCTGAAAATATAAACAAAACAAATATCAGGCGACGGAAATTTGCAGCTAATAAGAAAAAACCCCAATAAATTCCCCACAGCAACCACACACGGCTACTCCTATAGTATATTACAAGTGCTTGTGGTCCCTTCGGACCCATGTATTGATGTTTGAAGTAGTAGTATATTTTAAACAACAATATAAGTGCAAACTCCAATCGTGTTGTTACTGTCGTTGGTCACTTAGTCCAGTGGTTATACCAGAAATCTTGCAATGTTTCCCTAAAATAATTTCTATGCATTTTTCACTGGTTCATATCATCTAGTATCAAAATCCACTGGGTGTAGACTTTACACTGGCTTGCCTTTTTCAAAATCCAAGATGGCGCCCAAATTGCTGTCACAATGCTAGAAAAGCTGTAACTTATGAACGAACTGGCATGGGAAGGTGATCTCGGTGTTTACACCTAGGTGCTCGGGGGCAAGGCATCTATTAATGAGGTTTTCATCTTAATTGGTGGTGATAGGGTGAGTGATATGGAGTTTTAACGTCGCGTCAGCACTTTATTAGACTATATTGCGACTGTCAATGGTTTGCAATTTTACTATGAATATGGGGCTAGCTTTTCGTTATTTATATTATAAATAAGATGACACTAATGTATAAGACGCCATAACAGGAGTGAATGAGTGATAAGGAGTTAAACGTCGCGTCAGCACTTTATTAGACTATATTTCGACTGTCAATTGTTTGCAATTTTACTATGAATATGGGGCAGACAGAAACCCGGGACCGCGGTAACCCGTTACTCTCCTCGAATGATCCCAGGGGATCTTTTAGGTGCATTCAGCCACAAACATCTTCACTAACCCCTAATGTCTGTAATTTCATCTCAATTGGTGAAGCTGTTGTCTCATAAAATCCAACAGCGCCACCAATAACCCATACATACAGTTATCAAAAGTATTCGACAAGATGGTATGGTAAAACCGATAAAATTGAAACTAACATATGAGTAGAACATGATATTTATTAAATGGAACCGATTATGAAAATCTCATTACACTGTCAATATCATCTAATGTCAATAACCCAATTACAATGGCTAGTTTCAATAGTGTAAGACAATATCAAGAATGAATTGCAGATTGCTGGTTCCGATATGACAATATTCTGTTTACTTAATAATAAAACACATTATGTAACTCCATCAAACCATATGCAATTAGTGTGCTACTAGTAAATAATAAGCATGTATTTATAACAACATTTAAATGTCAATAACACAACAGTCATGACCAGAACAAATTGACAAGAATAAAAAGAAATAAAAAATACATAAACTGAATAGACATGATAGAAATATCACTGGTTCTGATATGACTACAATCGTTTGACTCGAGAAACATATTAAGTTATTGTATGTAACAATGTATTCAATTAAGGAACGACTATTAAATGATAATGTAATCATCATACTTAGTATAATGTAACATGGTAAGAACACGCCTTCTGCTTGAAAGTATGTGGCAAATTAACGACATGGTGCAATTAGTTGTCGTCCTCGTCAGACTCGCTGATCACATTCTCATCTTCACCATCAGTAGACACCTTCCTGTTAAATTGGTTGTTGCATTCCAATCTTTCCCCACAGGCACAGAAGCTGAAGCATGCAACAAGGCGCCCGGTACACCCACAGTTGTTGCCTTTACAGGCTCTCTCTGATGCGCACCCACATCGTATGAGCTTCAGGACGGATTCAGGAGCTAATGGGGCTTCTCCAAGTACAGTGCGAGGAGATAAAGCTTTGTTCGCGTGGTCTGCCTCCCATCCAAACTCGACTGGGTTGAAAGGAGGAGATTCCGATTGCAGGGCCGCATACCAGTGTGCAACCTGATAGTGGCATCTCAGTACATTCTGAACAAATGCTTCAGTTGTTGGTGGGAGAGAGTAGAGTTTAGGAGCAGAGTTGGTACTTTTTCCAGTTTTTAGGGCCCACATGCGCTGGCGGCACTCTGTCATGGAATCGCAGTTGAGCTTGCTTCCATAGCATGCTACCATAAATGCAGTCGCTTCCATCTCGACCTGTTTCATATCAACATCAACTTTACCGACAGTATCAAGCTTCAATTTCTTCTGTGCTATAGATATTGCAGTGACCTTTCCAATTCCATATGTGGCTGCCACGGTGTCGCACCCACTAAGTGCATGCAGTGCGAGAATCTGTTTTGTGATATTGGGATGTTTCCTCGGTGTTGCTGGGATGTCAACACTGGTTCGTCCATAAATTGGAGATTCCATGATCATGGCACACTGCAGGTTTCGGTTATCATAATGGTAGAGAAGTAAGGCAAACACATCGGTGTCATCAGCAACAACGGATACTTTTGCATGTGGATCATGACCAATGAAAATGGCCTGCTGTGTCATGCGGATTTTTGCTTCCTCGTGCTTGGAAGCCAGTTCCGGTTGAGGTTGTTTTTGCCCTTTGAATACTTCAGTCGGAATGTCATCGTCTCCAGACACTACAAGGTTGTAGTGATAATAATAAAGTGATAATAATAAAGTGCTGACGCGACGTTAAAACTCCATATCACTCACCCTATCACCACCAATTAAGATGAAAACTTCATTAATAGATGCCTTGCCCCCGAGCACCTAGGTGTAAACACCGAGATCACCTTCCCATGCCAGTTCGTTCATAAGTTACAGCTTTTCTAGCATTGTGACAGCAATTTGGGCGCCATCTTGGATTTTGAAAAAGGCAAACCGGTGTAAAGTCTACACCCAGTGGATTCTGATACTAGATGATATGAACTAGTGAAAAATGCAAAGAAATTATTTTAGGGAGACATTGCAAGCTTTTCAGAAAATACGGCATTCTACCACTGGACTAACTGGTAGGTAAGAACAGACAACTCCTGCAACTACTACATTTTACATTTCGCGCCAGCCTAGGCAGATAACGTATTATTACTGTGCTTTGAATCATTATCGTTACTATTACTACTATCATCATTATCATCATCATTGTCATTATAATAATCACCATTGTCACCATTGAATCACTATCATCATCATTGTTATTAGCTGATGTAGTTCTCATTATCATTATTACAGTAAGTACTGCTATCACTATTACTTCTTTATGCATTATCTTTTCCACGTTTCGGATAAGGCTGCCGCCGCATCACTGATCTCTCTGCGTGCACGAGATAAACACAAGGACAGTTGACACGTTGACCTTCCAGCTATTGCTTAAAACATTTTCAATCCCGCAAAAACCAATGATCAATGAATAGCCTTGCACCAGCA
>JACEEZ010003208.1:145000-187500 GCA_016584305.1 Chionoecetes opilio
GGTACTGGGTATTGGCGTGGATGAGAGTGGGCGGGGTACTGGGTATTGGCGTGGATGAGAGTGGGCGGGGTACTGGGTATTGGCGTGGGTGGGTGGTGACGGGTGTAGGTAGTAAGTGAGAGGCTTGTAGGAGTGGGTGGATGGGCGTCGCGTGTGAGTATGGGACAGACGATGACGGTGAACAGGTAGTAATGGGTGAATGGACAGAAGGTGGTTGGGTAGTGGGACGGGATGGGAAATACGTGGTGGAGCGGCGGACTAGAATGGATGATGTGCACAGGTGGGAGGCGATGGGTTCAGGTGGAAGGTGGGGAAGGTGGGACAAAGTGGACGCTGAAGGTGTGGGAGGTGGAGGGATGTGGACTCTGGGAATGATGGAGGTGGGAGGGGCAACTCAGGGGCATGGTAATAACTACATGGATAGTCGGGGCAAGGGCGGACATCTGAAGGTGTGGACGTATATTTTAAACTCTAAAATACGCAAAATTACGATAAAACTCTATACTTTATGAAAATTCTCTCTCTCTCTCTCTCTCTCTCTCTCTCTCTCTCTCTCTCTCTCTCTCTCTCTCTCTCTCTCTCTCTCTCTCTCTCTCTCTCTCTCTCTCTCTCTCTCTCTCTCTCTCTCTCTCTCATATACATGCATACATAATTATATGAACAAAGTATTCCCCAGAAAGGTGGCAACGCAAGCAAACTCAATGAAAAGAGAACATGTAGCCATTGTGCATAAATTGCCTCCTTAAATAGCGCCGTCAGGGCTCATTTTACTACCAGTCTTCTCTTATACATAGTTTGTCTTGATCTTGACTGATACTTCACATAACTCAACCTACCTTGCATTACCTGGGCTGCGGGTACAACGTCTTACGTTGCTTCATCTTCGGCTCCGCAGCATGAGTTCATTTCGGCCAATATACTTTTACTGAAGTTTCCACCAGGAAACATAGCAAAATTTTTAAATTTAAAGAAAAAAAACATCCAGAAACTTAGTTAAGACTTGCTATTATGTTAAGACTTGTTATTATGTTAAGACTTGTTATTATGTTAAGACTTGTTATTATGTTAAGACTTGTTATTATGTTAAGACTTGTTATTATGTTAAGACTTGTTATTATGTTAAGACTTGTTATTATGTTAAGACTTGTTATTATGTGAAGACTTTTTATTATGTGAAGACTTTTTATTATGTGAAGACTTTTTATTATGTGAAGACTTTTTATTATGTGAAGACTTGGTTATTGAGGTATTCGGGTCTATGGAATTCCCACTTTGTCTCTACCTCTCCTCCTCCTCCTCTTTCAAATTCATCTCTTTACCTCTTCCTCCTAATCATTTCCCTTCATTCGCATTTATCGATCGCAGACTTGTCACATCCATACTTTTTTATTTCCTAGTTTATCTCAGTGGGTTATCAGGGACTGACTTCCTGCCCATTGCTGCGGCTGTTATGTACATGCAGGTTATGAGGGACATTCTGTGCCTCAAATAATTTCAAGAGCAGCCTTGTAATTACTTTATACACATGGCCAGATGTCAGTGAGTTTTTATACCGTTGATTAGGCCAGAAAATGAGCATGCTTAGCTGCTTTGGATAAGATATATTAGTCTACGCGCCAGGCAAAGCCAACCCTCGTTAGCAGGAGCGAGGAAACACACACACACCACATTGATTGTCCGGTGGAGTGTGAGGGGCAGAAAGGAGGAAGAAAGGGAGGGAAGGAGGGAGGAAGGGAGCAGGGATTGACATAATTTTTTCTTGTCCTTACAATTTCGTGGTATGGACATTGATGCAGTGTGAAATGAACCTTTGTTGAGGGGAAGTCTGCCCACCCTGTGCCTGCAGTATCCCTGTCCTGAATGCCTCTTAAGGTGCACGAGAACCTAGTTAAGCACATGTCAGACGGCTTGCCTCTCACTACCTCCTGTAGTTAAGTCAGAGATTTGTAAGGACAGCAATGGTGTAGTAAATATATTCAAGTTAGGGAAATACAAATGTTGTAATAATTCAAGTTTTACAAAAGACGCTTTTGACTTTGTTTATATTTTACTTTTTTTTTTACATTTGCCTCTTCCGTCTTCTTCAATTACTTTTCCTTCGCCTTTGTTCTTAGGCTTCTGTTATTGTCAGTTTTCTCCGTTCCTACTTCAATTTCTTCTTCTTCTTCTTCTTCTTTCTTTCTTCCTCTCTTTTTTTCATCGCTGGGTCAAGACAGTTCAAGGAGTTAATGTCGTGAGAACCAGCAACACGCACTGTATGGGTAACATCTCAGCGGTGGTTACTGAGCGGTCACTTCGCCGCCTCAACTCACCACCACCTCCATTATAACCCAACCGCTATCTAGTACAGCTGATAATCTCTCATATCATAAGGATTGTGCAAATTATGACTAAAGCATGAAATCTCTACCAGTGTTAGTACATGCCATAAGCTTCATTTTCAGATCGGAAGGTAAGGCAGATTTGACCTCTGAGGACCGTGAGAGGTCAATGACCTCAAAGTATCAAAATATTGATGTTTGGCGTCATTGGTTAATGGTAAACATGTTTATGATGTACAAACCATGCATTTGTGTTCCAATAAAAGTGTCTACATATTCCACACAGCGTTGGTAATTATTTACAGGTGTCTAGCTTTGACCTCTGAGGACAGTGAGAGGTCAATTACCTCAACATATCAAATATTGATGCCAATGAATGTAAACTGTGGTGGCTGGTACTAACACAATTGTTGTACTTGTGTGTTGCAGGATTCCCTGCCTGATGATCGAAGCCAAGATACAAGCATCCCAGACCTGATCGTCACTATGGCAAAGCGTCATATCCTCATAGACCCAGCCCAGCCCTCTACGTCCAAGCAATCAAGACCACCCCCAAGAACTAACTGGGAGCTTTGTATTCTTTGCCAAGCAGAGACAGATGAACCTTTGCAGTGCCACTGTGTGTGCACTCAGCACTCAGCCAACCAACAGAATACACACAACCAGACTGAAGGACAGACTTCTTTCTGTGCTTCCTGATCTGAGAGCCCATTCTCAGGGCCGAGACACACTTCTCTTGTTTGAGAAAGATATAGGTCCCGCCCTGAAGAAGGCCTGTGATCATGACAGTGATGCCATGCACCTAGTAAGAGCAGCACAGGTAGTACGTAGATAAATGTTTCAGACCAGGTTCACCTTTGACGGTGCGTTCCACGCTGACTGCCAAAAATATTCTGTGACACCATCCCTCCTTGCTCTGGTGAACATGATCCTCGATGGGGCGAACATCAAGCACCAGACTAAGTTGGCCAACACAAGCACCACAACTACTGCTCTTACAGTATCGCAGCTACTGGTGTTCAACGGTGTAAAGTATGCACGCAGTGTGGAGTCAACCTCAGTGCGCCACAGCCGCGAGAGAGAAACCCCACTCCCACTCTACTTGTCCCTCAAGATTCACGCTGTGACCAGGAGCAGAGGTCTGATTGACACACTGTTCAGCCTAGGGATGTGTGTGTCATATGATAGATTACTACAGCTTACAGCAGACATTGCCAATGGTGTCTGCCAGCGTTTCAACATGGAAGAAGTTGTTTGCCCACCCAAGCTGCGCAAGGGACTGTTCACTACTGGGGCTGTCGATAATATTGACCATAACCCCAGCTCTGCGACAGCCAAGGATTCTTTTCATGGCACAGGTATCTCCCTAATGCAACATCCATCACACACGAATGGCGGACTCGACCGTGGTGTAATGGTGATTGGGCAAGACATCTCTTCCGCCAAGTCGGTAGCACCTCTGCCATCAGTGTACACAAGTGTGCCACCTACTGCCATGAAGACGAAGCACTTCACTGCACCGGCTGTACAACGTCCTGCAAGGCCTCCCGACCTCCTGGCTGCTGAAGCTGCTGCCGTGGAAGAAGAGTATGGGTGGCTGAGGACAGTGAAGACAGCTCTAGAGAAGCAATCCATAGATGAATGGGTGTCATGGTCTGCCTACCATGCCGATGTCCAGCAAGCAGTGATCCCACCTGCCGCGATCAATACACTGTTGCCTCTGTTCCTAGACAGTGCACACTCTGTGGCAATGATAAGACATTCCATGGCCATCGTCAAGGCAGCTATTCAGCACCTGAACCCTGGACAAGTACCTGTACTTGCTGCTGATCAGCCACTCTTCGCCCTTGCCAAGGAAATACAGTGGACCTGGCCAGCCACACATGGAGAGGATCACTTTGTGATCATGTTCGGCGGTCTGCATATCGAGATGGGTGTGTTGAAGGTAAATTCCATGATATACAGTAATAGCCAGTGTAGTACCTATGAGATACCAGTACATGTAGTAGTAACAGCAACAATGTTTCACCAATGTTCTGTGCATGTGTATCTGGCAACTGAAATAGTAGGCTGAGTGTTATGTACATTGTGTCAGGCAGAGGCTAGTGTCGTACAATCTGAACATCATTAACATAATTTGTGTTGTGTTTTAGCTGCTGGGAGACTGGCTGGAGGACAGCGGTTGGACGAACGCCCTGGTACAGGCCGACATTGCCAGCTCTGGAACAGCAGATTCCTTCATTCGAGTCAGCCATGTTACCAAGACCCACCATGCACACCAAGTCACAGCTGCAACCCTCCACACACTACTCCATCAGGCATACAGTAAAGACTGCACACCGGATGATGGCAACACCACACAGCCAGATGATCAGGTCTTTGAGAAGTGGTGCACACAGCGAGCAAAGGCCAGTGTGCACTTTGACTACTGGCTCAAGACCCTGTCACTGGAGGTTCTCTTGCTGCTGTACATCCGATTACTTCGTGAAGGGAACTTTGAGCTCTATGTGGAATCCCTGACACAGATCATGCCCTGGATGTTCGCCTTAGATCACACTCACTATTCCAGGTGGCTTTCTGTACACATCCGTGATATGATGAACCTCATTGACAAACACCCAGATGTCCTGGCAGAATTCAAGTCTGGGAAGTTTGTGGTACACAAGACCAGCAACAAGTTCTCTGCCATGGCAATTGGCCAATGTCATGAACAGAACAACGCTGTGGTCAAAGGGTCTGGTGGAGCTCTTGGACTGACAGGAAACCCTGGGGCACTCAGACGCTGGATGGTGGCAGGGCCAGAAATAGCCAGGATCACTGCAGAGTTTGAAGAGCAGGCGACAAGAGGACATAGCGGTGCTCACGACACTGGGCATCTTCACCATGACCAGAAACCTGGAGTGCAAGCAGCCTTTATGAAGGATGTCAGAGCACTTATAGCAGTGTTTGAAGAGATGGGGAATCCCTTCCTAGAGAACACTCAAGATCTACTGGTCTTTGACACGAGAAACATCATGGACACCCCAGTGGCAGAAACTGTGAGGAAGATTGAGTCCCTTGGTGAGGAGCAGTACACAAAGTTTGTTGAAGAAAGACTGGAACTATGCACGAAGCCAGTTACAGAAACACTGCCCAAGAACAAGTTGCCACTCTTCAGTCGGCCACAGACCAAGACGCAGTCAAAGCAGCAGATCCAACGCGCCGCAGTGAAGAGTGACTGTAGTCTCTTCTCGAGGCTGTATATTGCCTGCCAATCACGTGATGGGAATCTGGACCAGTTCTTCTGCCACGAGAACCAGGCAGCCCCACCAGCATTATCAACATGAGGAAAACTGCGCTTTGGAGTCAAAGCAGATCTACTACACTGCCTGAAATCAGACCAACCTGAAACCACAAGCGCACCTGGGGTTGATGTTGAGCAGATGGTTGATGACGGAGCAGCTATTGTTCAAATGCTCAATCGGCAAAGACCTTTGAAGAGTATGTGAACACAGTCTTTGCACCTTACATCTCCACTCAACTCGAAAAGGTCAACAGACTCGACCTCGTCTGGGATGTATATCTACCTGACAGCCTGAAAGGCACGACCAGACAGAAGAGGGGCAAGGGCGTCAGGAAGAGAGTGGCTCCCTCAACCGTCATGCCTAAGAACTGGAAGGACTTCCTTCGTGTGGATCAAAACAAGACTGAGCTCTTTGGTTTCCTGTCACGAGAGGCCATTCATCTTCCAATAGCAGATGGCAAGGAAATGTATGCAACATGTGGAACTGAGGTCCTGTGCTCTCCTGCCGAGTCTGACTTGACCAGCCTCGCCCCATGTTCACACGAGGAGGCGGACACTCGCCTGCTTCTACATGTGGCAGATGCTGTGCAGAAGGGGATCAGAAAGGTGGCCATACGCACTGTGGATACTGATGTTGTGGTACTGGCTGTGGCTTCATTCAACAACATCAATCCTGACGAGCTGTGGATAGCTCTTGGTACTGGATACATAGCTTCCGGTACATAGCTGTTCACCAATTGGCTGCCGCCATGAACCCAAGACAATGTGCTACTCTCCCCATCTTCCATGCCCTCACAGGGTGCGACACTGTGTCTTCTTTCGCTGGCAGAGGGAAGAAGACTGCCTGGGAGACTTGGAAAGTGTTCCCACAGGTGACTAATGCCTTTGAAGAACTCTTACGCATGCCAAGTGATGTGAGTGAAGAGTCAATGTCACTGCTGGAGCGCTTCGCTGTGCTGATGTATGACCGCACCAGTGACACCATGGAAGTGAACGATGCTAGGAAACAGTTCTTCGCACACAAGTCTAGGGCTCTAGAAAACATTCCCCCAACGCAGGCAGCACTCCAGCAGCACATCAAGCGTGCATCTCTCCAGGGCAACTGCTGGAACCAAACTCTGGTCCTGAATCCAGAGTTACCAATCCCATCTGACTGGGGCTGGACAAAGGAGGCCTCTGGGTGGCAGCCTCTTTGGACGACACTGCCAGAGGCATCAAAATCTTGCCACGAACTGATCCACTGCGGCTGCAAGAAGGGATGTACCGGCCGCTGCAAGTGCACCAAGGCTGCACTCAAGTGCACTGCATTATGTGCATGTTCGGGAGACTGTTAGGTGCAATCAGACACCTTTATATTTATGCGTCTATATGGATAATGTGTGTGTATTACATGTACATGGCCCGTACCGGTATGTACTATACATGTGTCTGAGGTAACTGACCTCACTGTACTTTAAGCTTATAGACTATGTTCAGTGCACATTGAAAATTAAGGTTGCACAGATGATCTTACAACACGATTTCATGCAAGCTGTTCTGGACACCACAATAACCTAAATGTGTATTTCAATAAATTTGTTTTCTGAGGTCACTGACCTCATTTAAAGCACTTGTTCAGTCATGGTTGCATCCTGTGATTATGTATAAATAGGCTCTCCAGAAGATAAAGGGACCAACACATGGCAACATACCTTTTTAATGATTCCCAAAACAGACAAACTGCACCAGAATCGTGAAAAAATGACAATTTCAATGTAATTAAGGTCATTGACCTCTCACTATCCTCAGAGGTCAAATCTGACTTACCTCCCGATCTGAAAATGAAGCTTGTGGTATGTACTAACACTGGTAAACATTTCATGCTTTAGTCATAATTTGCACAATTGTTATGATTATCTGCTGCACTAATCAGGCATAAACCTCGCCACCTCCTCCGCTGCCTCCATCCTCACCATTAACACCAATACCAGCACCATAAAAAAAAAATTAGAAGGGGAAAACTCTTATCTGCATCAAAACAAATCATGTTTTAACATTCCCCTGCAAGTGTGAATCAACTTTAATCCAATCAGCGCACACTAAAACCCCCCTTGCCCCCCCCTCTCACACACACACACACACACACACACACACACACACACACACACACACACACACACACACACACACACACACACACACACACACACACACACACACACACAAACCACACAACACACACCACACACACCACAACACAACAATATATACACACACACACACACACACACACATATATACACACACAGACACACACACACACTGCGTCATACATCACAGCTCCGGTCTCTCCTCCATCAGTTCATCTTGGCAGCCACGTTCTCCGCCGCGCAAAGCTCATTTCTGCTCCCTTGATTCTAGGCGTATCCATCTCATCTCCAGGGCCCTTCACCTCCCTCCCCCATTTGCCTCCAAGCACAGGTCACTAAAGGCCTTATCACATCACCAGTGCAAAGAAAAATTAGCGGGTTGGTCTCCTCCATAAAAAATGCAAACTGCTCATAGAATATTTGTTCTTAAAGGAAATTTGTTAATGTATGTTACCAGAGTGCTAATGTTGCAACAGACAATTATATTTCAGTCGTCAAGAGATTGTTTTTGTCTATAGTAAAAAAGATCAATACCAAAACAGATGATGATGATGATAATGATGATGATGATGGTGATGATGACGAATACCATCACCATCACCAAAAAAAAAAGGCAAATACGAATAAAAAGTGAACTGCATCATTCCTCGCATGATTTAGATTCACACAACAACAACAGTGGACTGACCGCAGATCCTTCCACGCCCTGCACACACCATCACCACAACCACCACCACCACCTCACCACCACCACCACCATCACCACCATCACCACCATCACCACCACCACCACCATCACCACCACCACCACCATCACCACCACCACCACCATCACCACCTCACCACCATCACCACCACCACCATCATCACCACCACCATCACCACCACCTCACCACCACCACCACACCACCACCACCACCACCACCACCACCACCACCATCACCAACATCACCACCACCACCACAACCACCACAACCACCACAACCACCACCCCCACCCCCACCCCCACCACCACCACCACCTCACCACCACCACCACCTCACCACCATCACCACCACCACCACCACCCCCCACCCCCACCACCACCTCACCATCACCACCACCACCACCACACACCACCACCACCTCACCAACCACCACACCACCACCACCACCACCACCACCACCACACCCACCACCACCCCCCACCACCACCCCCACCACCACCTCCACCACCACCACCCACCCATCACTACCATCACCACACCACTCACCAACCATCACCACCACACCACCACCACCACCACCACCTAAATGTTTGTTCTATAATATTATCAAATAAAAAACAGTAAAACACGCTAAAGAAATGCCACTACGAGACTGAAGAAATATGCATGAACAACTACTCTACTCAACTACTCTGAATATTCACTTCAACTCTTCGCCATTTAAAACTTTGCGAGTCAACTTTTATCATGAAGGGTATCAATAGAAGCGCAATTTTATTAGCTTTCCATTGATGTATTTTGTTTTCTGATAAATTAAATACCCCCATGCATAAATTAGCGTTAACTAAATAAATAAAATCATCAATCGGGTAATTTTCCCGATTGAAGGTTATTTATTTAGTTAACGCTAATTTATGCATGGTGCTAATTCATTTATTAGAAAACTAAATATATAAATATATCATGCATATTTCTTCATAGTCTCGTTATGGCATTTCTTTAGCGTGTTTTACTGTTTTTTATTTGATAATATTATAGAACAAACATTTACGAAGATTACAGTATATCATATATACTGATAAGCCAGTCCATAGACTGACTATATCATGATAGTCCATAGACCACTATATCTCTTTGTCGGGCGGGCCACAGGCCGCTATGCAGCTTGTAATTTCAAAACATTGTCGCGTGAACAGTCCAGGTATACAGTGGTCTATGGCTAAGGCTAATACAAAATATAAGTGCATATTTTCTTTATACAAAATGAGACAGAACAACAGCGACAAGCAGCAGCATGACAGACTTAAACCCAGTACAAAAATGTTCATATTAAAGAATATCAGAAAAATATTGAAATTTATACCGCAAATAACAGTAAATCGAACCTCAAGCAATGTTTATTAGCAATGCAAGAAGAAAGAAAAGGGGAGCGCTCCGGATGGGACATTCTTTTCAAAATTCAAATGTACGACATCGATGAAAGGCCTCCGATATAAAGTACTGGCAAGGCACTCACGCCACACTCACGCAAACAACGTCATGGACGGTTAGCCACTCACGAGTGTTCATGAAGAAATGCTCCTGGGATCTATAGTATCTTAACCTTTTCAGTTTGCCGCATAATTGTTCTTGCGTGATAATTGTTCATGCACTGTTTGATGGAGACTGTTCATTGCGACGAATTGTTGCGTATATGTGCGCAATGACATCACTTGCTCTCGTGCCCACGCTCTTGAATCTTCCGAATTTTCTACCGTCTGGCTTCGACTTCAATGTCACTCTCTTACTAAATTTATCTGTGCTGTATATCTCTCACCTAACTCCACTGACTATGTAAAATTCTTCGACTATTTAACATCAAAAGTGGAGCACATCTCATCTAATTTTCCTTCAGCAGAGATTTCCATTCTTGGGGACTTCAATGTTCACCACCAGCTTTGGCCATCATCTTCTTTCACTGACCAACCTGGTGAACAAGCCTACAACTTTTCTATCCTCCAAGACCTAGAGCAGCTGGTGCAGCACCCTACCCGTATTCCTGACCGCCTTGGAGACACGCCCAACATTCTTGATCTTTTCCTAACTACTAACCCTTCTGCTTACTCTGTGAAACTATTCTCTCCGTTGGGTTCCTCCGATCACAATCTTATTTCTGTAACCTGTCCTATCGCTCCGGTACCGTCTCGGGACCCACCTAAGCGGAGGTACTTCTGGCACTTCAACTCAGCTAAGTGGGAAGACCTAAGGCAGTACTGCTCAGATTTTCCATGGAATGATTACTGCTTCCATGTCAAAGACCCATCTCTTTGTGCAGAGCGCATAACTGAGGTCATAGTCTCTGGCATGGAGGCGTACATTCCACATACTTTCTCTAATCCTAAAGCCCGTCAACCTTGGTTTAACTCTGCTTGTTCTCATGCTGTCCGAGATAGAGAGGTGGCTCACAAACGGTACCGTAAGCATCCATCTCCTGAAACTCATGCCCTTTATATTTCTGCCCGTAATTATGCCAAATCTTTACTTCAACTTACCAAAAACTCTTTCATTCATAGAAAATGTCAAAATCTTTCTGAATCAAATTCCTCTCGTGACTTCTGGCATCTAGCTAATAACATCTCTAACAATTTTTCTTCTTCATCTTTCCCTCCTATGCTTCACCCAGATGGCTCCACAGCTGTCTCATCTACTTCTAAAGCTGAACTCTTCGCTCAAACATTTGCTAATAATTCCACTCTGGCTGATGAAGGGCTTGTTCCTCCTTCTCCTCCACCCTCTGCCCTCTGACTATATTATGCCTGTCATTAAGATCCTTCGGAATGATGTTTTCTTTGCCCTTTCTGGCCTAGATCCTCGGAAGGCTTACGGTCCTGACGGAGTCCCTCCTATTGTTCTCAAAAACTGTGCTTCTGTGCTTGCACCTTGCCTGGTCAAAATTTTCCGTCTTTGTCTATCTACTTCCACCTTTCCTTCTTGCTGGAAGTTTGCTCACATCCAACTTGTTCCTAAGAAGGGTGACCGCTCTAATCCTTCAAACTACCGTCCTATAGCTTTGACTTCCTGCCTTTCTAAAGGTTTTGAATCTATACTTAATAAGAAGATTCTTAAGCATCTATCAGCTCACACTCTTCTATCTGATCGTCAGTACGGTTTCCATAAAGGGCGATCTACTGGCGATCTTCTAGCTTTCCTAAGTGAATCTTGGTCATCCTCCTTTAGGGGTTTCGGTGAAACTTTTGCTGTTGCCCTTGACATATCAAAAGCTTTTGATAGAGTCTGGCACAAATCTTTAATTTCCAAACTACCCTCATTCGGTTTCTATCCTTCTCTCTGTACCTTCATTTGAAGTTTCCTTTCAAACCGTTCTATTGCAGCTACTGTAGACGGACATTGTTCTTCTCCTAAATCTATCAATAGTGGTGTTCCCAGGGTTCTGTCCTATCACCCACTCTCTTTCTATTATTCATTAATGATCTTCTAAATCTAACTCAAAGCCCTATCCACTCCTACGCTGATGATTCTACCCTGCATTTTTCAACGTCGTTTATTAGACGTCCAGCTCAACAGGAACTAAGTGATTCACGGAGAGATGCCACCGAGCGCCTAACTTCTGATCTTTCTATAATTTCTGATTGGGGCAAAGCAAACCTTGTTTTGTTCAATGCCTCAAAAACCCAATTTCTTCACCTATCTACTTGACAAAACCTACCAGATAACTATCCCCTCTTCTTCAATGACCCTCAACTGTCTCCTTCTTCTACAATGAACATTCTAGGACTATCCTTTACTAAAAATCTGAACTGAAAATCTCACATCTCATCTCTTGCTAAAACAGCTTCTAAGAAGTTAGGTGTGCTGTGGCGTCTGCGTCCTTTTTTTTCTCCCTCCCAATTGCTTGCTCTCTACAGGGGCCTTATCCGCCCATGTATGGAGTATGTCTCACATGTTTGGGGAGGATCCACTCACACAGCTCTCCTAAACAGGGCTGAGTCAAAAGCTTTTCGTCTCATCAACTCCTCTCCTCTGACTGACTGTCTTCAATCTTTAAATCACCGCCGCAATGTTGCTTCTCTTGCTCTCTTCTACCGTTATTTTCATGCGCACTGCTCTTCTGAACTTGCTAACTGCATGCCTCCCCCACTCCCGCGACCTCGCTGCACAAGGCTTTCTACTCATTCTCATCCCTATTCTGTCCATCTTCCTAATGCAAGAGTTAATCAGTATCTTTACTCTTTCATCCCTTTCACTGGTAAGCTCTGGAACTCTCTTCCTGTTTCTATTTTTCCACTTTCCTATGACTTAAATCTTTTCAAAAGAAGAGTAAGAAGACACCTCCCGAACTAAATTGGCCTACCCCTCTGTTTTTATTTTATTCTCTTACTGTCTTCTTTATAGGGACTGGCAACTAAGCGGGCTTTGTGTTACCCATTTTTGTTGTGCCCTTGGCCAGTTCCTTGTGACATAAAAAAAAAAAAAAAAAAAAAAAAAAATCTTTCTTCACGCCATGGCAGTTTTGATTCGTTAGCAAGAGAGGAATGGCGCATTGATTTGTTAGCAAGGGAGGAATGGCGCATTGATTTGTTAGCAAGGGAGGAATATGTAATACAAAAAATCTACCTGTTCCATTCTTCACAAAGACTTACCTACCTGACTTGAAATTTGTTTCGCGTGTGCGGCTCAATTAATGAAATCGTGCGTGCGTGCATTGCAAATAAAAATTTGCAAGAAAGAAATTGCTGTAGTACATGTAAGCAGCCTATTAAGAACCAGAGGGTGGTTAGAAACTTATTTGTATCATCATTAATATTTTAACTTATTTAGTATTTTTAGTATCATAACTAATAATTATTCCTCCTTTTCCTCCTCGTCTTTCATATATGTTCCTTCTTTTCCTCCTCATTTTCCTTTTTTTTCTTTCTCTGCAACATCCTCATCACCATTACTGTCATGATCATCTAATTATTCTGTGCCTGATTTTATCCCCCCTCCTCCTCCTCCTCCTCCTCCTCCTCCTCCTCCGCGTCTTGTCAAGTAAACTATCCTGCAGGAGTTCGTGACCGTTTGCACACACACACAGAGAGAGAGAGAGAGAGAGAGAGAGAGAGAGAGAGAGAGAGAGAGAGAGAGAGAGAGAGAGAGAGAGAGAGAGAATAATAATCATAATAAATATATTTTGAGTTAACAACAAATTAACAAGACTTCCCGCTAGCTGGGATGCTGAACACTCCATGGAAGAAAAAAATGTTTCGTCGGAATTTTTCCTGTGCGTGCGTGCGTGCGTGCGTGCGTGCGTGCGTGCGTGCGTGCGTGCGTGCGTGCGTGCGTGCGTGCGTGCGTGCGTGGGCGTGGGCCGGGGGGGCCGTGTTGGGGTGGGGTGTTGTGTGTGTGTGGGGTGTGTGTGTGTGTGTGTGGGTTTTTGGTGGGGTGTGTGTGTTTTTTGTGTGTGTGTTGTGTTTTTGGGTGGTTGTTGTGTTTGTGTGTGTGTGTGTGTGGGGTTTTGTGGTTGTGTGTGTGTGTGTGTGTGTTTGGGGTGTGGGGTTTGTGTTGTGTGTGTGTGGTGGGGGGGGAGTTTTCGCATTGACGGCAGGAAAAGTTATGGGGAAGTTAGTTTTAGGCAGAGCAAAACCCAAAAAGGCAGATCCCGACTTTTGGGTCCCGCATCATTCTTGGTTCCAAAAACGGTTCGCCCCCCTCTCTACGATCAGAAAACCTCTCATTATCCCCAAAAAAAACCAATGGGCCGCGTCATGAGGGCTGAAAAGGCAACGTTTAACAGGATATTTAATATACACATTATATGCTTTTTTTTGGTTTTTACCCTTATGATGTCCGGTCTATTTGATTCTTCTCTTTTCCCCCTCTCTCTCTCTCTCTCCTCTCTCCTTTTCTTCTCCCCTCTCTCTTCCTCTCTCTCTCTTCTCTCTCTCCCCCTCTCTCTCTTCTTTTTTTTTATTTATTTTTTTTTTAAAACTTTTTAGTACTTTTGGTGTTATTGTAGCTAAAGCTCTAGGTTTTAATGGGGCTACTATAGCTAATAAAAATAAAAAAAAAGAATTTTAATTTAATAATAAATAAATTAGGCCATCAACCATCTGAACTAACTGGTTCCAAACGGCCCCTTTTAGCGGGTAAAAAAGGAACGTAGGGGCCCCGTTCCTGGAGAAGGGCACAGTCACTTACTCCTGTCTGTGTGGGGCGACACGGGGGGAAAAGTAAGGGCCGGGGGGGCCTGGGGGGGGTTGGGGGCTGCCAGGGTGGGGGGTGTGGAGTTTGTGCCTTGGCATGACACATAAACCTGCCACTCCCTGCCTTTGTAGGGGGTTGGAAGGAGTCAGGCGCGGGGGTTGGGGCGTTTTTATCGCAACCATCGCGGGGGCTTTTCTCTGACGCGGTCCGTGTGGGCCAATAAGAGGGGCGGGAGGGAAACCAATAATGGGGGGGGGAGAAGTATTCCATTAGGGACGTACCTGAGCCTTGTACAGAACCTCAACCCCCTTGGCATCTAAAAGGTGGGAGAATGCGCCCGGCACGCGGTCTCCGGCCGAGTTTTTTAGCTATTTCTCCCTGAATGACTGGTGAAGGTCAGTCCCGCTTTAAAACTCCAAACCCCAAGGTGGAGAGGATTTTAAAAGGGGGGGAAAGTGATCTGCCCTCAAGCCGTTTTTGTCCGGGGGGAAAAGGGGTTGGTTTTTGATGTCTTGCCTGCGGGGAGATTAAGCAGGGGGGGGCCGGGGTTTTTGTCAGGGGCCAGGTGACCTCCCATCGACTACCCCCGGTGCGATGTTGCCCAATGCCAGGTTGATGCGGCAAAAACCGGTCCCCCCAGTCACGTTTTTGTCGCGGGGGAAGGCAAGGGTGCAGTCATCGCGTTTTGGGGCCCGGGGCCCCAGGGGTGAGCTGGAGAATGTCATTGAAATAGAATTCCAAGAAAGGCCCGGAGCTGGCCCCCCGGGGATTTTTGGGGGGTGGAGGGTTGCCTGGCGTTTGGGGGCCCCCTTGGGCACCCCCCTGAATGGGCCTGTTTTGGGTGTTTGGGGCCCCCAAAAGCTCGTTGGCCCGGCCTCCCACTTCAAAGGGGCCCGCCCGGCCCCGGGGCCGGCAAATTTCCCTTTAAACTCGGGGGATGTCCAAAACCCGACAAAGGGGTTCGAATTTCCCCTTCCGGGGGTTTAGGGGGGGCGGTAAAGGGGGTCTGGCCAGGACCTTTCCGTCCCCAAAATTTTTTGGGGAATGGGGGATTTTGGGGGGTCCGGGTTTTTTTTCTTTGGGGGTTTGGGGTCCCCAGGGATTCCCCCCCCAAAAATTTTTAAGGGGAAAGGGGGGTGTTTTTTTTTGGCCCCGGTGGGTTTTTTTTTGGGAAACCCCCAATTTGCCCCTTTTTGCGGGGGCCCTTCCGGGAAAAATTTTGGAAGAGAGAGGGGATTTAACTGGCAGACTCCCAGAGGTGAGGGGTTTTTTTGGGCCCCCCGCTTCTTGGGGTTAAAGGCGTGTGCCCCCTTTTTAAAAAACTGCAACCTTCCCCGAGGGGCCTGGGAGGGAATGACCTGGGGGGCGCGTGAGGGGCTGGCAGTTTTAAAAGAAAAATGGCTGCCAACACCCCCCTTTTCCTTTTTTTGCGGACGGGACTGGCCTTTGGGCCCCTTCGGGAAAGGGGTTTTTGGAAATGCTTTTCTTTCTGCCACTTCCCCCCCTTTTTTGTTAGGGGGCCCTGTACGGCCCCTTTTGTCCCTCTCCACTTGAACCGCGGTTTTTTCCGTTTTGGGTTTGAGGTTTTTGGGGGTTTTGTTTTTGGGAGGGGTGGGGACGTGGGAGGCCATTTGTTTACGGTCCCAAGAAAAACCCCAAAACAGGCTTTTGGGTTGAAGGTTTGGCTGGGATAGTTTTTTGGGGGATGGGATTTTTTCTCCCTTTTTTTCTCCCCCTTGGGGCCCCCCCTCCCCTTCCAATTTTTTTTCTTTTCCTCTCCCCCCCCTTTTCCCCGGGCCTTTTCCTCTATTTCTCCTTCTCTCCTCTCTCTTCTCTTTTCTTCCCCCCTTTTTTCTTTCCCCTTTCTCTTTCCTTCCCTCTTTTTTTCTCTTTTCTCTTCTTCTTTTTCTTCTCTTTCTCTTTTTCTTCCTTCCCCCCGCCTCCCCCCCTTTTTTTTTCTCCTTCCCCCTTTTTATTTCCCCTTATTTCCGTAAAAAAAATAACCACCAGTCCCACCGTTTAACCCCACCCTAAATTTTTGGATTCTCTCTTTATATTTGAAATAAAATTTGTGGATTTTAAAAAGGACATATAAATGTAACATTCAAAATTAAAATTTTTTCTTTTATATGATAAAATATAAAATAACTAAAAAATAAGGAAACAAATTTAATAAAAAAAGTAAACTAACCCCAAAAAAAAAAATATTCTTAAAACTTAAAAAAAAAATAATAAAACCCTCTTTAAAGGGGCAAAACCAAGTCTTTCCCCCAAGGGGGCAACCGCCCTCAACGCGGGGGCCCCCAAAAAGTGAGGGGGTCTGAACCGCCCCTCTAGCGGGGGCCCACAAAAGTAAGGGGTCTGAACCCCCTCTAGCGGGGCCACAACAGAAGGGGGGTCCTAACCCCCTCTCTAGGGGGCCACAACAAATAAGGGGGGGAGGCCCCAGGGGGCCCAAAAAAATTTAACCGCCTCTCTATGGGGCCACAAAAGTGGGCGTCTGAACCGCCCCCTAGGGGGCCACCAGGGGGCCGAAGCTCTCTAAGGGGGGGCCCAACAGGGGGACGACCCCGCCCCCCTCTAGCGGGGGCCAAAAGTAGGGGGCCGAAACCCCCTCTCTAGCGGGGGACAAAAAAGTGGGGGCTCTCTGCCTCCTAGCCGGGGCCACAAAAGTGGGGCGCGCCCCCCCCCCGGGGCCCCAACTAGGGGGGGGCCCGCCTCCCAGCCCACCAAACGGGGGGGTTAACCCCCCTAAAGGGGTGGCCACAACAGGAGGGGGGACTGCCGCCCCCCTCAGGGAATGGGAAAAGGGGGTGGTTGCCCCTTTACGGGGGGAAACCGGGGGGCCGGGGCCCCGCCCCAAACCCCGGGGGGGGCCCCCCCAAAACTTGCATGTCAAAAAGACAAAAATGATAAATAAGACAAACCCCCCAATTTTCCATTTAATCCCCGAAAGGGGCCCAGTTCCAGGGGTGTTGGTTGGTACCCGGCCCCCCCCCTTTACAAACCCCCGTAAATTTTCCGATAGCCTGCAGCCAACCCACCCGGAATTTTCAATTTTTTTGTTCATGAATTTTAAAAGAGAAACTAATGAATTAATTTTAATTTTCAATTTTCCTTTAAAATCAAGTTTTCCCCTTATTTTAAAAGGAAAAATTTTTCCAAAATTTTCCCTGTTTTTTTTCTCAAACCCCGTTTTAGGGCCCTTTTTCAGTAAATTTAAAATTTTTTTTACAGTAACAAAAGTAAAAAGGGGTTTTTACCAAAGGGGAAAAAAAGACTTACCCGAACTGTTGCACATTTTCGTGTGTTCATGGATTAAGCCTCTAGATATAACATTACATGGCATTCTATTTAATTTTTGAATAATTTTTTCAAGTTTTTTTCGCATATAAAATCCCATGTCTCACATTCTGCTGATATTAGGATTTTTTCTTTGCACTGTCTTCATAGCTTTTGGTCTCCTAATTGCTAGCTGTAAGCCCACTTCCCTTCCTGCAGTCCAGATTCACAATCTTCTTTTCTACACATGTCAGCCGAATACTGTCCACCTGAACGGTGTACTATTGCGGATATAAACCATTATCTTCATTCCTTCGTACCATTCACTGATAAGCTCCAGAACAACATAGTTACTGTTTTCCACCCCTTTGCTGAGATTCCTTGAAAATATCTTGGGAACTTAAAAGATCTATCTATTCACTAAATTTTTCCTTTGTAAGGCAGCGGTATGTATCAGTCTTTTTCTTCCTTGAATATATTATTTTGCGATGGTGGGAATCTATGTTTTTATTTTTGTGTGTGTAATGAGGAATTTTTTAATGCTAATTTTAGACATGAGAAAAAGATCCCGTTACAGTCTTCTCTAAGTACCCAGAAAAATCTAACCCGCGCGGCTAACATGTCCCGCCTTACAACTGGACTCAAGGTGTTGCATACAAAAATGGAAACTTGAAGAACAATAGCAGCAGAAAAATATTTGCGTTGATTATTCAACGCAAAAAAAATTATACTGTTATTGTTCATCGTCGACATAGATGACAGCCTCCACCAGTAGCCGGCCGTCGCGCTGCCTCCGGCCTGACATCACCCCGCCTCCAGCCTCTTCCTGGGCTCCATCAAGGCGCCTTGTAGGCGGCAACAGTTCATAAAAAGTGAGGAGCTCTGAGGTTCAGGTTGTGTTACCACTGTTCTATTGTTACTGTCGCAACACCACGTTACCCTCTCATGGGCGACGCTACTAACCAACCGTTCAGCTGCCAGTAACATCCAGCGCGTCACTAAGCCCGCGTGTGCACTAACCACTAACCACACACCTGACTTACAACCGCGTGTGCACTAACCACTAACCACACACCTACTGGCTACTGTGCTACTACTGGCACTATGAGAGATGGCTACGAGTTATGTGTTGGTCCCCATGGCTCCGGTACCAGAAACACCAACAGTTCTCTGCTTCTGAACTTTGCAAGGTCCAGAAGGTTGAGAATTGCAGGTTCTTGGTATCAGAGACCAGAGCTGCACCGCTGGACATGGTATAGTAATGCCGGAGGGTAGCTAAGGAGATCGACCACATCCTCGTTAGTACTCGTTGGAGGATCCTCCAGAACTGCAGGGTTTACCGGAGTGCTGAGTTCTTTGGAACAGATCACAGACTTGTTGTTGCTACACTTAAGCTTCATGTCAAGTCTAGAAGAATCTCAAGAGGTAACCATACTGTGTTTCATCTTGAGAAACTGAAGGACTTGACATGTGCTCATGAGTATGCGGTGGCAGTCTCAAATCGGTTTGATGTGCTCGGTGCTCTCGGGGACCCTGTAGAACTGTGGATACCTTCAAACGTGAAACTCTACAGGCTGCCAAGGAGTGATTGGAGAGCGCCCGAGGTCAAGGGGTGGTTTTGTCTCGACGGAGACGCTGGAGAAAATCAAGGAGAGTCGCGCTGCCAGGCTGGCTGGGAACCGGAACCAGCACAGGGCTCTGTCACGCCGGACTAGAACCCTCCTGGGAAGAGACAAGGAGAGGTATGTCAGGAGTCTCGCTGAGGATGTCGAGGGTCATTTGAACGCTAATGACCTCCGACCCTCCTACCGAGTCCTGAAGAAGCTCCGTTCCAAGTCTCCTTCTCGGGCGAGTGCTATTCGAACAGCAGATGGGCGCCTCGTGTCGGACATGGATGGGCAGATGGCTCGTTGGGCTGAGTACTTTGGGAAGCTGTTCACGGTGGACCCTCCAACTGAGCAGCTTCACACCACTGGGTTACAGGCATTGGATGCCGATCCTCCCATTGACGAAACCGCACCCTCTCTTGACGAGGTCAGAGAGGCTGTAGCAAAGTTGAAGGGTGGAAAGGCAGCTGGTGTTTGTAATATCAGTGCGGAGCTCCTCAAAGCTGGGGGTGAGGCCATGATCCGCGGGTTGCATGCTGTCCTGACTGCCGTGTGGCAATCAGGTTCCATTCCTCCTGACTGGAAAAGGGGGCTGGTCGTCCCTATCTGGAAAGGGAAAGGGGACCGTCAGGACTGCAACAATTACCGCGGTATTACACTGCTCAGCGTACCAGGCAAGGTGCTTGCCCATCTATTGCTGACACGGATTCGCAGTCATCTGGTGAAGCATCAGAGACCTCCGCAGTCTGGGTTCACGCCTGGTAAGTCAACAACGGACCGTATCCTAGCGCTTCGTGTCCTGGTGGAACGCCGACGTGAGTTTCGACGGGATGCTTGCAGCCTATGTTGATCTCAAGAAGGCGTTTGACTCCGTGCATCGTGAGTCACTCTGGGATCTTCTGCGACTTCGAGGGATTCCTGCAAGGACTATTGGTTTGATAACTGGTCTGTATTCTGGGACTGAGAGTGCTGTGACGTGTGGGGCAGGTGTATCCAGGTTCTTTCCTGTGAATACAGGAGTGAGGCAAGGGTGTGTCCTTGCCCCATCACTTTTCAACGCTTGTATGGACTGGGTATTGGACAAGGTTGTAGATCAAAGTGATTGTGGAGCATCCGTCGGCAACACCAAGATCACTGATCTTGTTTTTGCCGATGATGCAGTAATCTTTGCTGAGTCGCTGGAGGTCCTGGTGATGGCTCTCAAGGCGCTGCACGAGGAGGCAAAGCCTTTGGGACTTGAGGTCTCCTGGCTCAAGAACAAGGTCCAGGTATTTGGAGACTTACTAGATGAAGCAGTACAGTCTGTTCATGCGTGTGGCGAGGACATTGAGATCTTGGAAAGTTTTACATACCTTGGTAGCGCAGTCCATAATAACGGCGGGTCACGTCAAGAAGTCTTACGGCGGATTGGCATAGCCCACGGTGCTATGGACTCGCTCAGCGGGAGTATTTGGCGTTGTCGGTACCTGTGCAGGAGGACAAAGATCCGGATCTTCAAATCGCTTGTGATCCCTGTCTTACTCTATGGTTGTGAGACATGGACACTAAATAGTGACTTGAAGAGACGAATCAATGCCTTTGGTAATAAGTGTCTTCGCAGAATCATGGGGTAACGCTGGGATGATTACGTGTCAAATCAGCGATTGCACCGTGAGCCTGAATCGAGGCCTATTACCTGCATAGTCCGTCAGCGCCAACTTCGGCTATATGGGCATGTGGCACACTACCCTGAAACCGATCCTTCCCATCGGGTTGTATCTGTAGGAGACAGTCCGACGTGGAGGAGGCCAAGGGGGCGCCCACAAGTCTCGTGGCTTGGGCAAGTTGATGTTTCTTGTCGAAAGCTGCTTGGTATGGGAAAGGAGCCTGCATGGGAACTCGCGCGTGGTGACCCCCGGGAGTGCCGTCGTAGGATGGGCGAGGCGACGCGCCCCCCGGCGTATGCCTCCAATGATTGATTGACACACATGACCTGCAACCGCGTGTGCACTAATCACCAACCACACACCTGACTTACAACACTAACACATCTCCCAACAATTTTATCGCGGGTAGCTACCGATTAATTATGTGGAAATTCCTTACCAATTTATACTTCAATAGTTATACCATAGACCACTGTATACCTGGACTGCGCACGGAATATCGGCTTGTCGCGCAAGGGCCTGAAGTCGGAGGGCCGCTCGGATTCATATATATATATATACGGATCATATAGACTGGTTTATCAGTATATATGATATACTGTAATCTTCGTAAATGTTTGTTCTATAATATTATCAAATAAAAAACAGTAAAACACGCTAAAGAAATGGCATTACGAGACTATGAAGAAATATGCATGAACTTAATATTCAATTCAACTCTTCGCCATTTAAAACTTTGCGAGTCAACCTTTATCATGAAGGGTATCAATAGAAGCGCAATTTTATTAGCTTTCCATTGCTATATTTCGTTATCTGATAAATGAATTATAACCATGCATAAATTAGCGTTAATTAAATAAATAAAATCATCAATCGGGTATTTTTCCCGATTGATGAGGTTATTTATTTAGTCAACGCTAATTTATACATGGTACTAATTCATTTATCAGAAAACGAAATATATAAGTAAATAAATAACATCATCAATCGGGAAAATTACCCGTTTGATGATTTTATTTATTTATTTAACGCTAATTTATGCATGGTTTTAATTAATTTATCAGATAACGAAATACATCAATGGAAAGCTAATAAAATTGCGCTTCTATTGATATCCTTCATGATAAAAGTTGACACGCAAAGTTTTAAATGGCGAAGAGTTAAGTGAATATTAAGTTCATGCATATTTCTTCATAGTCACGTAATAGCATTTCTTTAGCGTGTTTTACTGTTTTTTATTTGATAATATTATAGAACAAACATTTACGAAGATTACAGTATACCATATATACTGATAAACCAGTCTATATGATAGTCCATAGACCACTATATCTCTTTGTCGGGCGCTTCGCAGGCCCCTATGCAGCCCCGCAATTCAAAACATTGTCGCGTGAACAGTCCAGGTATACAGTGGTCTATGGTTATACATATTTTGGAGATAATAATCATCACCGAAAACATTTCCTGAAAGCTGTAACTCCAGGTCTGGTTTGCTGATGCTCAGCAAATTACACAAGTTTCTTGATGTATTTGGATGCAAACACATTCCCGGCGGCGTCCAAGCAATGCACTGCTCGGAGCCGCAAATACTTACATGAAAGCACTGATTATATATCTTCATTGAAGAAAGTATTAAACATCTACAAAATGTTAAAGATGGTTATCGTATTATAAGGAGATTAAACCAACTAAAGATGGTTAGGCAATCGCATATATTAATATTTTGTTCATAATACAAGTGCACGCATGGTTACTGACCTAAGGCTGTACATGAAGCTTGTCTCTCAATTGATTTTTAATAGACAAAATGAAAATTTCCACTCCTTAAGTATATTAAACACGTTCAGACATTCTCTTTTTTGTGACACAAGAAATCGTAAAGCGTACTTACTAGGCCATTGAGCTCTATACCGATTTAGGCAAAAGAGCTCTATAAAAATGTAGGTAGCAGAACTCTAGGCCAATTAAGGCAGCAGAGCTCTATGCCGATTTAGGCAGCAGAGCTCTATGCCGATTTAGGCAGCATAGTTTTATGCCGATTTAGGCTTCTGAATAAGTTCTCGATCTAAGGTAAATTACAACATCGTGTATTTAATCGTATCACTGTTCCAATAGTCGCCTCCGTGGTGCAGTGGCTAGCGTGCCTGGCTACGAATCTGCGGGCCCTGGTTCGATCCCGGGCCAGGGCAAGCCGGTGACCAGCCTACCCAGCTGTTGTTCTTCCTTCCTTTCGGGGTTGATAAATGGGTACCTGGGGTAACCTGGGGAAGGTAACTGTGGTAACCCGGGAGTCACACTAGCCCTGTGTCCTGGGGTAACGGGTCCTCACCCACCACAGGCTCTAAGGGCTAATGCCACGGAGATGAGCACCGCATGCCACGCGCAGCATAGCGTATGCTCCCATCTTTACCTTACCTTACTGTTCCAATTTCCTCATTTTATGCAACCCTTATACGAGGTAGTTCTATTCAGTTATATGTATTACAAACTTATCTACCTACCGAAGACGCCCCAGCTCTGCCTGCCTGTTAAAGATTATAGATGCGTCTATTTACTACTGCAGTACAACGAATATGTTATACAAAGTCGCTGGGAACATTCATGTTGTAAGTTTATGACAACCTGTCGCGCAAACTGTTACATGAAGTAGGTGACTGACGCTAATACTTCCTTCTTGTATTTCTTTGATACTACTACTACTACTACTACTACTACTACTGCTACTACTATACTACTATTACTACTAGTACTACTACTACTATAATACTATCACTACTACTACTACTATACTACTACCACTACTACTACTACTACTACTACTACTACTACTATACTGCTACTACTACTACTACTACTACTACTACTACTACGACTACTACTGCTACTACTACTACTACTATTACGACTACTACTACTACTACTACTACTCTACTACTACTATATACTACACTACTACTACTACTACTACTACTATACTATTACCACTACTACTACTACTACTACTGCTACTATTGCTACTGCTACTACTACTACTACCTACTACATATACTACTACTACTTTCTAACTACTTGCTACTACTCTACTACTACTACTACTACTACCTACTGCTACTACTACTACTACTACTACTACTCTACTACTACTACTACTACTACTACTACTACTACTACTACTACTACTACTACTACTACTACTACTGTGCTCGCTCTACTACTACTACTACTACTACTACTACTACTACTACCACTATATACTACTACTACTACCACTACTACTACTACCACTACTACTACTACTGCTAATATAACTTATAGCAATGAAAATGACGCCTTCACCATAGAACTCTTCTACAAAACCCAGATACCAGGGTCTCCCCCCCCCCCACACACCCACACCCACACACCCACACACCCACACACCCACACACACACACACACAAAACACAAAAATGCCGCCATCATAAACACAGACAAACGGCAAAAGCATTAACAAAGATTCCGCATAAATAGTTCAAAAACACAAAACAGTAAATTGAGAGTAAATACGTTGATCCCTAAGATGGAGGAGGAGGAGGAAGATAGATATTATAGTTTTAAGGCGCCGCAACTGCGGGGTTATTGACGCCTGCGGAGGAGGAGGAGAGGAAGACCTTGGTGAACGAGGACTTGGGTTACAGCAGAAGGGCGAGGACGAGAGTGAGGACGAGTGCGTGGAGCAGAACATTTTGAACAGAAGAACATTGCAAAAAAAGATAACAGAAAGTCTTATAAGGAGATTAAATGACTCGAGTAGACTAGTCAGTTCTGGCAATCTTTGGAGGAGGAGGAAGAGGAGGAGGAGGAGGAATACCTAGGAATACATAGGAATAACAGACACCAGGAGACCTATTGGTTCATAACTAGGGTATCTGTTGTACTACATACTACTAACTATCAACTACATGTAAGTCGTAAGAGGACAGTTGGAAAATGATACCATGTCCCTAAAGAAGATAGGGACATGGAAGTTTCGTAGTGAAGCATGATAGGATATGACATATGCTAACTACAACTACCACTAACACTAATCATTGATCCGGGGGACAATAATATGAATTCGCAGGGCAATATTAATACCCATTTACTTTACAGTGCGCGTCAAGTCTGTTTTTAAATGAAGTTATTGTGCTGGCTTCAAGAACATTTGCTGGTAATTTGTTCCATCGATCAACAACTCTAACATTGAAATAATTGTTACGGAGATCTGTGCTGCAACGTTGACCATTCAGTTTTAGACCGTTGTTTCTTGTTGTCAGGTGAGGAGAAGGCTCGAATAGGTTCTCTTGATTAATGACATCAAATCCTTTAACGATCTTAAAGGTTTCTATCAAATCCCCACGGATTCTACGATCCTTATTATTACAAAACATATTAAGAGGAGGAGGAGGAGGAGGAGGAGGAGGAGGAGGAGGAGGAGGAGGAGGAGGAGGAGGAGGAGGAGGAGGAGGAGGAGGAGGGGAGGAGGAGGAGGAGGAGGAGGAGGTATGAGTTAAAGAGTACAGACCACCTGCCAGCGACGTGTCCTCCAGCGGCACCTGATCACTCGAGCCCGGCATTGATCATCATCCAATACGTGTTGCCCCAGCATTAGGGGTGTACATTTTCATGCCAGACTTTCTTTCCATTTATCACAGGGGTACATTTTTATGCAGCCTTTGTGATGCATCAACTTGTGTGACGCTACAAACCTGTTCCACACGCACGCACGCACGCACGCACGCACGCACGCACGCACGCACGCACGCACGCACGCACGCACGCACGCACGCACGCACGCACGCACGCACCCACACGCACACGCACACACTTCAGAATATAATCGTTCACCATCAGCTCAGGTTACCAGAACAGGATTACTATTCTTTGTTCACAACACGAGGGCAAAATATCGTGCTCCTCGCGCCTGACTGACTGATAAAACAGTTGAACTCCAAGCACATCACTCCTTTCTGTCTGTCTCAATGCAACTTTGTCGATTGCAGCAGATTATCTCGCGGAAAATATGCACCCATGAAGTCCAGTAGCTTCGTGTTGGGAGGAACCTGACTCCAATCCTTTAATCTTGAAGCACAAGAGAAAGAAGCATTTCTAAACACTTAAAATCAGTTGATTATATTCATACCCTCTACTTTTGATCAGGATTGATTAAACTACCTAAAATAAATCGTTCTCTTTGCGTGATTACTTGTCTCACCGAGGCTCCAGAGCATGATCAACTGACCATCTAACTTATAATGACTTTAAAAGTCAATTGATCTAACTCCAGAGTACAACCAACGCCAGACCGGGTTGCAACACACCATCACGGCGGGCGTCGCGCTGACACTTTATGTTGCACCTTGCAGTACATACCGAGCTACTGGCGCAGGAACCTCGCCTCCAACAATTTCTGACCAGTGATCTATTTCTATCGCAGCTGCAACCATTCCTCGCATTATATCCGTATTAGAACATTTCCTCATTGATCCTACTTTACTCTTGATTACTCTTGAGTCTAAAAGCTAACAGCTCCCATGAATTTTCCATCTGGCCATCAAGCTTCCTGCATACTGACATCGCCCTAAAGACCGTCACCACCCTAGTCTGTTCCCGACCGCAGTGATCACGCCAATGATTACAACAATGTGTGGCTCATGCAGTGTATCTCGTCCAAAACACTTGCAAACCATGACATGTTCACCACGTCGCATCTCACCAGCTACACCTATTCTAACTGCTAAGCATATGACGCGCCGGTTAAGCATTGTCAAGACGCACAATAAGTCTTACTATATATTTAATAATAAGAAGCCAACAGCGGCTCTTCATCAGCAGTAGGCGGCAGCACTCATCAGCCATCACAGTAAAAGGGTGAGAGTTACAGCTTTCAGTTCACACTTACCTTGGCGGTGGTGTAGCGGTCTTCTGTGGCCGTTGAAGGCAAGGACGACAAGGGCAGAGTGAGGTGTGTGGGGAGTTACCACCTGAGGCAAAACAAGAAAATGCAGCTGTTGAATGTAGGTTCATTATGGCGATGATGTTTTAGAGGCTTAAAATAAAAGGATGCCTAGACATTCTCTCTCTCTCTCTCTCTCTCTCTCTCTCTCTCTCTCTCTCTCTCTCTCTCTCTCTCTCTCTCTCTCTCTCTCTCTCTCTCTCTCTCTCTCTCTCTCTCTCTCTCTCTCTCTGTGATACAATGAGAATGACTAGTTGTTGCACTACCTTGAAGGTAATCCATCTCTATTTTTCTTTCTGCAGTTGTACCAATTCAAAACACTCGCAAGAAGGCAAGCTTGTAAGTTTAATGTTTGAAACTATGCATAACTTGAGAGAGAGAGAGAGAGAGAGAGAGAGAGAGAGAGAGAGAGAGAGAGAGAGAGAGAGAGAGAGAGAGAGAGGAGAGGAGAGAGGAAGAGAGGAGAGGAGGAGAGAAGAGAGAGAGAGAGAGAGGAGAGAGAGAGAGAGAGAAAAAAAAAAAAAATCTCATCTAACATGTGAGTGAATTACTGAGTTAAGATGAATAGGTCGTCCATCATCACTGTTAACGGAGGCTCGGCGCGCCATTACGACCAATCAGCAAGTAGGAGTGGGAAAGGGGGGGTGGGGGGAAGAGGGGGGAGGGGAGTGCCTGCTTAACTCCTTTACACTCACCGCTTTGCGACGTGTGTGCGTGCTTGGCTTCGATGCTATAAGATATCCCTCGACCATCGCCATAAGCTTCGTTCTGTCTGCCACAATGGTATATCGCAGCCTTGCACACATTATCGCCATAAACTGCATGCACGATACGGGCTTTTTTATGATTTATACGAGTACGAGATTTACGTACGTCCATTCATCTATTTTTTTCCTTACTTCCTTGGGGGGAGGTGAGAGTATTAAGGTTTTGTTTGTAGCACATGAAGGTATTGAAAAAAAAATTGAGGGGGGCTTATCCTGTAGGCTACGCCTGTACTGCGACATCCTGTACAGACACGCCTGGCAGCCTCGTTTAGATTATTGTATTAAAGCAGCATACAAGTCTCTTATTTACTGTAAATATCTTCCTATAAAAGTACGGCATCTATTATTTGGAAATCTCTTCCCGTTAAGGATATATGTGTGCATGTGTGTGTGTGTGTGTGTGTGTGTGTGTGTGTGTGTGTGTGTGTGTGTGTGTGTGTGTGTTATTCACCCGTGGTCTTGTCCACGCGAGCCGGATTCACAATAGCCAGTTTTACCCTCCCAGATCCTCCCTTCACTCTCCCTTGGGACTTATTATGACCGATCTTTGGGTAATGCTGGGACTTCACACACCACACACCCATCCCCTTGCTCAAGGGGGACAGTAACCGCCCGAACTTGTCACTGAATAATCCTCGGGGGGTAGCAAGGATTCGAACCGGTAAACCAGAAAATGGCGCGCCGTGCTCTTATCCACTGAGCAATCGTGGTGTGTGTGTGAGTGTATATATATGTGTGTGTGTGTGTGTGTGTGTGTGTGTGTGTGTGTGTGTGTGTGTGTGTGTGTGTGTGTGTGTGTGTGTGTGTGTGTGTGTGTGTGTGTGTGTGTAAGTGTATAAAGTATAAAGTATGTTGAAACTTGAGCAGTCAGTTTTTTTCTGTTCACTTTGTTTGCTTTTGGTTCATTCTTTACCTTGAAGAATTAATGGCTTGGAGAGCCTCGTCATCCTGCTTTGATGTATTGTTGGTGTAAAAGTGAGACAAAAACACTACTTAGAAAAACAGTGTGTGTGTGTATTCATCTAGTTGTTGTATTCATCTAGTTGTTGTATTCATCTAGTTGTATTTTACAGGGCCAGAGCAATGCTCGTGTGGCCCCGTCTCCATATCAACATTTTTATCATTCATCCTTAGTGCTTTGTGTTGGACGAAGCCAGCACTCTGGAGAGCAGGTCACAAACCCCAGCTAACACCCGGTACCCATTCACTGCTGGGTGGACAGGGGCTCATGTTTTAAGGAAACAACCCATCTGTTTCCGCTCCGCCCGGGGATCGAACCCGAGACTTTCTCGGTTGTGAACCGAGCGTGCTAACCACTACACTACGGAGTACACAACACACGCTACCTAACACACACACACACACACACACACACACGGTGTGTGTGTGTGTGTGTGTGTGTGTGTGTGTGTGTGTGTGTGTGTTTATGTGTATAGAACTCCGGCTAACTGAGGGAACAAAGCTGTAATGAAAGAAATATCGAAAACAAAATGCTGCAAAACAGGCCATGTACAAAACGCCCGGAGGAGCCACGCCGCTGTGCATGAATCAGTATTTGCACGAGAGCTCTCCCCTCCATTTATGTATGTATGAAACGTCTTGGATACGAGATGCATTTTACGAGGCTGGTGAGCGAAACGAGCTCGGATCCTCATTTGTCAGCCGCCGTCAGGTAGCGACAGGCGCCCGCCCCCTCCTCCCTGTAGACTCCCAGACTGATGAACCTTCCTCCTCCTGAGCCCACCCCTCGCCCACCTCCTACCCTCCACGTCCCCTCCAATTACACGGTCGGCTAATTGCGTTACTGATCTACCTGAACCTATAGCGGTACGTCCTCCTCCACTCCCTACACGACCTCCCACTTACGTGCACCACACAGCCCTCCCCCCCTGCCCCCCTGTCCACAACGTTTTCTCCTCCCCCTAACACAGTGGTTTTTAACCTGGGTTCGACCGAACCCGAGGGGTTCGGTGAGCCAATCTCAAGGGTTCAGCGGAGGCCCTCCGAAACATATTGCAATTTTACTATTATTGTAATGCCAGATTATTCACCAGATAAAATTATACGCGAAATTAACATAAATTCAAGCAGTGCGGTGGAGGGAGAGCTATGTATTTACATAGTTATATTTACCTAGTTGTAATATACGGTAAATGAGTTACACTCGTGGGGTTCCGTCTTGTCTCAATTGGTCAATCTTAGCTTTGAAAACATGAATATTATTTGCATCTAATTTCACTGTCCAGACTATTCCATATAGCAACGCACCGATAGAAAAAACTGTCTTCTTAATCAATGTCCTGCAAGCATCTTGTCTTCTTAAGTTTCTTCTTATGACCTCTTGTGGCTCCTACGTCCCATACATACATGTCCTCTTTGTCATTTATCTCCATTCCTGAAATAGCTATATTCATTGCTATCAAGTCTCCTTTTTGTATGTATGTGTGCATTCGTCCGCCTCTCTCCCTTCCGAGCACTGGCTGTATATAGGGGTAGGGGGGGGGGGAGCATGGCCGAGTGCCATTTCGAGTACTATGAGTACCATGTACCGAGTACCATGCCGACCCCAAAACGATTTTTGTCTCCTGTCCCAAAGAGACAAAAATATTTTTGTCATTGAATATCAAATTAGTGCAATTATCCCTTCTGAGGCCTCACAATGCCCTTAAAAAAGCTAGATTTTCAAAAAAAATCTGACCCTCCAGCTGTAGAGGCTCACTTCGCTCACCCAGCCCCCTTAAAACAATCCTGGATTCACCACTGTGCCCCTCCCCCCTTTCCAAAGACGCCACTGCTTCCACGTGTTTCCTTCCTTCTTCTTATCCAAATATACTCGTGAATTTTGTGGCAATTTTTCTTACATTTTTGTATCAATTAAAATGAAATTTGGTCCTGTTATCCAAAGACACTCTTGCATTTTGATAATTTTGTCTAATTTTTTTTTATTAATCTTGTTTTTTCTTCCTATATTTGAGAGGTTCGGCCAGTGTGCAAAGGTTTTCGTTGGGTTCGGCGCCTCTGAAAAGATTAAGAACCACTGCCCTAACATCTCCACTCACCCCACTGAACGGTAAACGGGACACCAGATAAACAAAGATCAAAACATGTCGGTGGGTAGAAAGGAGAATTTAAGAAAATTCCGATTCGAAGAAGTACAAGGAATGAAAATGAATAATGATCGGGTGGCTATTGCTTTAAAAGGACGAGGAAAACTTTGCACATAAACAGGATAGCGAAGAGGAGTGAAGGATAATTCAAGCTCTGCGTCCCTGCTGCTTGGAAGACGAACCTCCTGGAGTGTGTAGGAAGAAGAAGAAGAAGAAGAAGAAGATTGCTAATGATATGATATGAATATGATATGATATGAATATGAATGATATGATATTGCTAATGGAGAAAAAGTAATAGTAAGAAGGGAAGAAATCAAAACGGATGGCACGGGATGTGAAGGGAGGGGAAAGGGAGAGGCATGGAGTGTGGCAGACAGGTGGGCTGCAGGTAGCGAGGGATGGATGGGAGGGCATAAGAGTCTCGCCCACCTGGGAGTGCAGCGACGCCCTAACATGGTCAACCAACACGTAAGGGAAGACGCTGACTGTTTTTGGCGGGGCAGCCTCGAGAGGAATGCCGTCGGGCTGGTGTGATCGTCCAGTTTCTTGGCATCTCCGCCAAGCCACAAAGGCCGCCACGCCAAGCCCCTCCACCCTTGACTCAAGCCTCCGCTACACTTTACATGCTGCACCCGGGACACATTTCATGCGGTTAACGCCAGATGTGTTAAATTGTCTCTTGATACGATTGACGACGCGTGCACTGGATGGCCGATCACCTATCTTTACGAAGCCATAAACAGGCGGACGGAGATAAGGGCGTCAGGGCTCGTATCTCCTTCGGGTATCTGCAAGACGCAACCGACCTGCATCTTAACTACCCTGCGCTTCAAGGTCAGTCTGGCATGCTGCTGTGGTGCTGGAGTGGCGGCGCGGGCAGGGCTGTGGGCCTCACTGCAGGGCGAGGTGCTGCTGCCCGCCCGCCCGCCTTGTCGCCGCGCCAGCTGGCTCCTGCATGTTTGGCTGCCGCACGAGCTTGATCTATGCAGGCGTAAAGACTTCCACTTGATTATCCCTTTGTTATTGTTTGTTTAAACGACATGAGATTATGAACCGATTTTCTTTTTATCTCTACCATTTCCTTTTTTGTATTTGCTGATGGAAGTCAGAAGGCGAGTTAATGCTAAATGATGACATGTATATATGTCAGACGAAATCTCTCTCTCTCTCTCTCTCTCTCTCTCTCTCTCTCTCTCTCTCTCTCTCTCTCTCTCCTCTCTCTCTTCTCTTCTCTCTCTCTCTCTCTCCTCTCTCTCTCTCTCTCTCTCTCTCTCTCTCTCCTCTCTCTCTCTCTCTCTCTCTCTCTCTCTCTCTCTCTCTTCTCTCTCTCTCTCTCTTCTCTCCTCTCTCTCGCTCCTCTCTCAGTCCTCTTCGTCCTCTCCTCCTCATCTCTAGCCTGAAAGGCACGAGGAGCACGGCGTCATCACATTCGAGCATTAATTAAATTCGTATTAATATATAATTAAATAGACTACAGCGCCATCGTGATCACTCATACGAAACTTGAAATCTACCGTACCACAAAGATTGCAAAAATCTCAAAGAAATTTATACAGAGTCATGATACCTTCCAATAGAGCTCGTTGCGGTAATAATATAAACTCGAAAAAAGTAGTTTGACATACTATTGGAAGACACAAAGTCTAACAAAATACAAGAGAACAACAACCATCACGGGGTTATAAAACAAATATAACAAATTTGTTGCGCATAAAAATGGCAAGAAGGTTTGCTACACGTATAGGAAGATCTGACAGAGCAAAATAACAATTCTTTTAATAATTCCTAAAGTTAAATTCGCGACCGTAAATGGGCAAATGCAAATAAGAAATTGCCAGCCCGACTGTCAAGTACAGGTGAATGACACTTTGCCTGTTTTTGCAGACAAACTAATCATGGGAAGATATCGAAAAAAAAAGAATGAAACGCCGATGCGGTAAATGATGCACCACCTTCTTTGGCCAACCTCATGAGCGCCACAGATCATGTTTGTCACTGAGCCTCAGGACGGCTTGCCGGCGAGGGTGACCGTGGCGCCGGGGCACAAAACAAGCTGCCACCTGTGACTGTACCTCCGAGGTGAACCAAATATGTAACTGCTCTTTGAAACACGTGTCTCAGGTTACAAGCGGGAAACCCGGCAGCCTTTGTTCCGAACACAGTACTTATATGAAGGCGTCGTCAGCAGAATAGCGACACAAACACCCGGATCCTGATCACAATGGTCTTGCATCCTTGTGTTCGTGGTCCACTCTTGAGGCAACATTCTGGTGATGATTGATTAAGGTTCAATTCTACAACCTTTAAATGTTGGAAACCAATTAAAAAATAGTTTATCGATGCATGGTTTCAAAAATATTGCTTACAAACACACGCACACGCACACATACACACGCAGTCACGCACGCACGCACGCACGCACGCACGCACGCACGCACGCACGCACGCACGCACGCACGCACGCACGCACACACCCACTGCAATGCAGCCTTTGTGCAACAGATTCATGATATAGTGAGTCATGTGAGGCAAAGAGGCTGTGCATCAGGTGTTGTGGCTTTCCTCCATCCTGCATTGAAGGGCCAGCCTCTAATTACAACTATGTGATTGATGGAACAATTACATACATAATCAAGAATATATGATGAAAGACAATTGCATTTATATAAATGATGAATTAAAGACTGACTGACTGACTGACTGACTGACTGACTGACTGACTGACTGACTGATTGACTGATTGACTGACTGACCTCATCAATAAATGAATGAATAAAGCGTGTATATACACGTAAAGTAAACAGCGTGGTGCACCCCAACATGTTAGTAGTAAAAGGTAACACCCGTTGTACCGCCACCAACAACCCTGATCAGCTGAGGGTCCCTCACAGATATGTCAAGTCAAAGACTACTGTATACTGGACTTGTTACTGCTGTCCCGCGCCAACCCGCCCATGACCAGTGGAGGCCGATCGGTAAGGGAAAAATGTGTTTCGTACATCACTCCCATTTCCCATCCTATGGTTTATCAGTATAAATGATATGCCTTTATCTGCGTAAATGTTTGTTCTATAATATTATCAAATAAAAAACAATAAAATACACTAAAGAAATGCCATTATGAGAGAGTGAAGAAATATGCATGAACTTAAACTCTTCGCCGTTTAATATTTTGCGAGAAAACTTTTTACATGAAACTGATCAATAGAAGCGGACTTTTCATTAGCCTGCCATTGATATACTTAGTTTTCTGATAAATGAATTACCACCATGCATAAATTAGCATTAACTACATAAATAACCTCATTAATCGGATCGGCAAGTAAAAAAGTGTTCCATGAATACAGTAGACTATGGTTTATCAATATAAATGATACACTGTTATCTTCGTAAATGTTTTTTCTATAATATTATCAAATAAGAAACTGTAAAACTCACTAAATAAATGCCATTACGAGACTCTGAGGAAATATGAATGAACTTAATACTTACTTAAACTCTTCGCCATTTAATATTTGAAAACTTTTTACATGAAACATAACAATAGAAGCATACATTTATTAGCTTTCCATTGATATATTTCGTTTTCTGATAAATGAATTACCACCATGCATAAATTAGCGTTAACTAAAAAAATAACATCATCAATCTGGTAATTTTCCCGATTGATGAAGTTATATATTTAGTTAATACTAATTTATGCATGGTGGTAATTTATTTATCAGAAAACGAAATATATCAATGGAAAGGTAATAAAATTCCACTTCTATTGATATACACATCCGATGTGTGATGTGTTTTATACACACATACGATGTGTGATGTGTTTTATACACACATCCGGGGCGTGCGTGCGTGCGTGCGTGCGTGCGTGCGTGCGTGCGTGCGTGCGTGCGTGCGTGCGTGCGTGCGTGCGTGCGTGCGTGCGTGCGTGCGTGCGTGCGTGCGTGCGTGCGTGCGTGCGTGTGTGTGTGTGTGTGTGTGTGTGTGTGTGTGTGTGTGGTGTGTGTGTGTGTGTGTGTGTGTGTGTGTGTCACCATGAAAACGAGGTTCACAGCTGCTTGATAAACTGAGAGCCGCCATTAAGCCGCCTTTGTCTGCCAGTGTCAGCAAGGAGGAGAAACAAATCTCACTAATTAATCCTCAAGCCTCCCTGTATTACCTGAAGGGTGTCGAGACATGCTGCCCACACACACACTCCCTCCACTCACCTGGCACATTAGTCATTACCAACATTAATGTAAATACATGTGAACAAGGAGGCAAAGAAACATCGGCATTAAAAAGACAGCTTAAAAACACACACGAGACACCGAACAACATAATTGCATAGGTGGGTCTCAGTTCCATGATATATGTGTATAACATAGTGTGCATTGCGGTCACATTTTCCGCAGCCGGCAGACAAGAGGCTCCTACGCCTGGCACGTCCCTTGGCGGGGAAGAGCGGCGGTGAATACCTGACAGGCGCAGCACAGCCCGGCAGTGCTCGGCTGTGCACAACTCGAGGCGGCGTCCACAGCGTGAGTCCGATACCATCCGCTGACACTCTCCCTAGTCACCTCACACACCATCGTATGCAATGGCTATTATTTCAGAGGAGCCGCGAATACTGATGGCGGCGACGGGATGCAGGTCTGGCGCGAGTAAGCCATCGGTGAGCCTCAGGTGTCATTACGCTGGTGGTTCCCGGTGAGATAAATGAAGCAATAATCTTGTTGCCTTCCCTCCAGAGGGTTGTCTTGGCCGTCATGTGCCTCGGTGCGAGCATCAATGCGAGTTTGTTTGTTTGTTTGTTTGTGTAGGACCGAGCTTCTTGCAGACAGACCACTGCTGTTCCTTCCCTCCTCGTCGGTCTTTCATGTAATAATCCCTCCATGTCTCGCTGTGCCTCGCCGTGGGCTGCCGTCATTGTTTGGGAATGTTAGCTCTTCACGTGTTCAGTATTTCGTACATGATATTCAACACTCATTAAATTTTTTTCTCTCAATGATTTCACTCAGCAGTCCTTACTCTCCATGAAACATGTTCTATCCACTCGATGCTCATGAATAATGAAATGCAAAGTGTAAAATTATTAATACTTTCATTCAATCATTCCTTATTTTGCATGTCTTCAACTTTCTTAATTCCTTTTTCCCCTAAACAAAGTATAAGTAACAGTATCATGTGGTTGTTAAATTCCTTGAAAAATGAACTGTTTTGCAAGGTGGGATGCTTTCATAGCTGCCCTCAAGACCTTCCTGATCTTAGAACGCCACTGATACAGGCGGTGAGGTTTATATAAATCTAGTTTTGCACAGCTTCGAATGCAACTAAATATTTAATCATACTGAAAGTGAAACTTTACACATCACTATATGAAACATTACTAACGAAGAGCAAGAAATACTTTAAACAAAATACCGCCCATATTATAAGTCAAGGCCGAGGGTGTAAAGGTCTTGATACTTTCCTCGAGGGTCTGGGTTCACGTCCTAATCATCCCTCACCTTGTTCTCCGCGCCCCTTTACCCCCCCCCCCCCCAATAGGGATACACGAGCGACTCTTAAATTCCACAACAAACACCCCGCCACTAAATCAGAATCAGAATATAAAAAGAGAAAGCAGGAGATGGGGGAGTGGGGATAGAGAGAAAAATAGATGGGTGAGAGAAAGGAGGCTAGTAAGAGAAAACGTCTCCGGGGCTTAACCCAGGTGCTGTAAGTGTTTGTATGTTGTTGTTGTGGGTCGGTCTCGACATAACGACACGCCTTCACAACTCGCACGAGCAAACAGAAACCACTCTGGGACGGCTTGGCAGGGCATGGGCCTCGGAAGATGGAACCCGCCACTAAAGGCTCACACATCCCTCTCAGTATTGCTCGGCGGACGCGTCTGGCTCAACACCGGCTCCTGGCTCCCTGTCGCCGCTGTCGCCTTGTCGTCTGATGCCTCCAGAGGCGTGGGTCTCCAGCCCCTCCAGGACACAGAGCTGGGAGACCCTCAAGCAGCGTCTCCTCCTTAATGGTCTCCAACAAGAGGCAAGGTTGGCAGCCTGTAGTGCACTTGATGAGCGCCGGGCGGGGCCGCCTGAGGAATGCATCCCTGTACTTACCACTTACTAATCGTCTCACGGCCTAAACAACATACGGCCTAAATTGTATACGGCCTAAATAACCAAACTGTTTTTTCACATATACTTCACCATGTATAGTACCAGTTTTTCTGATATAAATATATATACATATATATATATATATATATATATATATATATATTATATATCACTCTATCGTGACCGATCGTGACGCACGCAGAGAGAATGACGTAGAGAGAATGTTAACATTTGTACATTTGACAATAAAGATTGATACAATTTGATAATAAAGACCAAATACCAGATGACTTCCTGTTAATTGACTTATTTGTTGATGACGCCCGCATCTTAATCTTTTCAAGTTCAAAACAGAGGGATATACTGAAAGATGCCAGAGCTTGGTATTGCGATGGAACATTCTGTATTGTAAAGGCTCCTTTCATTCAACTTTACTCAATTCATGCTTTTGTAAAAGGAGAGGAACAACTGAAACAAGTCCCACTAGTTTTTGTTTTAATGAGTAGGAAACGCAAGAGAGACTATAAGAAGGTCTTGCAGTGCATCAAGAGAGTCTTACCAGAGGTGAAGCTACAGATGTTAGTGGCTGATTTTGAGGCTGGTTTTTGGGGAGCAGTGACAAACGTATTTCCTGACATCCCCATAAAGGGATGTAACTTCCACTGGCGACAGGCAGTGTGGAGGAAGGCAGATTCCATTGGGCTTTGTGAGAGTGCCATATATGAAATCTGGGGCCGTTCATTCATATATTAAGGAGGTACTTGCACTTTGCTATATTTCTGCAGAGCATAACGCATATTACATATATATATATATATATATATGTGTGTGTGTGTGTGTGTATGTGTATTATGATGTGACGCATAGTAGTATGATGTGACACATTGTTATGTGGTGTTAAGCCTGAATTCAATGAAATATAAAGTCATTTAGTGAATACATTATTTTACCTAAGGTTGTACTTATCGGTCGTATTCATCTGAAAATACGATTAATCTGGTGACTCGGTGCGACAATGTGGGTTACAAAAGTTCACATCCCTGCACCGGTCCCTTGGGCCTAAACATCTCACGGCCTAAACGTCTTACGGCCTAAACGTCTCACGGCCTAAACGTCTCACGGCCTAAACGTCTCACGGCCGAAATGGTTAACGGCCGAAAAAAATACGGCCGAATCGACCCGAACTCGACCAAAACAGTGAATGCGTAGGTTCACATCTACGCTGTCATCTATTCACTAGGAGGAGGAATACAAAGGAATACAAAGGAAACACAAACAGCAACAGACCGACAGGTCCTTACAAGACTGTTTGCTTTAACTATACTACACTAACTAGATAATAAGAGAGAAAGGATAGGAAGTAGAAGGCTCCTCCTCACCCACCCATCCCTCCAGCCGAAGCTGGCCGGAAAAGAAGTGATACCATGCAATATAGAAAAACTGCATGGAATTTGTGAGGAAAGTTGAAAGCTGTAATCTATGGCTAACTACTACTAGTTTGTGGGGGTAGGTTTAGTGCTTGATAGATAGGTCATGTTATGTGTGTTTTGTAATGGTGTGAACACAGTGTGGAGGTTCAAGGGTGGTGCGGCAGCCTTGCCTGGCGCTTTCTTGGGAGGCAGCAGTCAATCAGGCCCCAGCTCCGTTCAATCCACTGCGGATTGTGTACTTTCCATGTAGGACGCCGTACACTTCAATGCCTCCTGCAGCAGTGACCCCTGGTACCTTAAATCCCGATGGTGGTCACTAACTGTCAGGACCCTAACTGAACCACAGCCCGTCACAGGTCGAGAGTAGTAGTGGTAACCGTTAACTCGGGGCTATCTGTGTGTGTTATGAGGTCTAATGTAGTGTTGGTGTAGGCTCAGTGTGGAAGTTCAGGGGTGGTGCGGCAGCCTTGCCTGGCGCTTTCTTGGGAGGCAGCAGTCAATCAGGCCCCAGCTCCGTTTCAATCCACTGCGGTAGTGCACTTTCCAAGTAGGACGCCGTGCACTTCAATGCCCCCTGCAGCAGTGACCCCTGGTATATAAATCCCGATGGTGGTCACTAACTAACTGAGGGAGGAGGAGGAGGAGGAGGAGGAGGAGGAGGAGGAGGAAGAGGAGGAGGAGGAGGAGGAGGAGGAGGAGGATTGATTTGATTTGATACATTTATTACTACAAAAAGTACATACAGACACATGTGTGCTAAGGCCTACTTAGAGACACACATGAGAGGGATATACCGTTGTCCCAAAAGGACCTGGGTGCTTGGGCATTCCCGACCCTGAGCATACTGATCATACGTACATTATTAAATACTGCATAAATGTGATAAGAATGACTTACATAAAAGTTAGGCTGTCCAGCATTGTACATAAATATACCTACCATTACATTACCATCTATAACATATACTGTTGTTTTACTTTATTTTATTTTTATCTCATATCTTTACTATTAGGTATCCCATATTATAGATGTATATACACATATGTATATATATATATATATATATATATATATATATATATATATATATATATATATATATAATATATATATACATACAGTATACACACACATGCACATATACACACACATAAACAGATATAGATACATACATACATACATACATACATACATACACATATGCATATGTACACATATATACATATGCATACATATATACACATACACACATATACATACATACATACACACATACACATACGTATACATACATACACATGCATACACACATGTATACATATGCACACATGCATACATATACACGCATACATGCACACACATACATTCACATATACATATATACATATACATACATACATGCATATACAGACATATACACACATACATTCACATATACATATATACATATACATACATACATGCATATACAGACATATACACGCATACATACATATACCCATACCTACATATACACACATACACACATATACATACTCACATACATATACTATTGCATTATTATCCATATCTACTATATCTACTATTTTGCCGTTGCACTTATCCTGATCCCATAAGACGCTGGAGGCTGGTTTTCCGTAATGCCGCATCAACCTGACCGTTGTTTGTCATCCAGATAACTTGGTCCGTGACATTATCTATATCGGGATGTCTGAAAGTTGCCAAAGATGGACACTGCAGTATGTAATGTTGTAAGGTGTGGGACCTGAGCTGCTGGCACAATCTACATTTTTTGTCGTCCTCTTTGTTCATCCCCAGTTCCCAGTAATAGGGGGACCCCAACCTAAGTCTCGTGAAGACTGTGTCTTTCCATTTATTTCTGTGTGTGCCGTATGAGAAGTGTGTTTGCAGTGCAACATTTGTATAGTATGCCATGAGCGGGTGGTTGGCATATAATCGTGGGTCAGGGGTCTGGGCTTAATTGGCAACCGGCCATGAATGTAATTTCTCGCCACTTCAGGCTGCCCTAAGGGACCGGCTGGCCTGTGCATGGTGGCGGAGGGATGACCAAGTGCAGCATAAACCAGCGTCCAATCACTCATTAATCCTTGACATTTGGTGAATTGGTTCATAAGATTATAACGAGTGGTATTTGCTTGACGTTAGGCACATGTATCCTTCACGGCGCTGAGAGGCGTCCATCCCTGACCACGATCCCGCCACTCAGGCAGCAGAATGACCTCCTTCACCGCGTGTCACCGCCTCGGACCGCTCGCCATGGACTACGCCTGGACAAGACGCTCAGTGTTCGAGCAGCTCACAACGGCGCCTCAGGGACCGCGTCGCCTCCACTCACTCTCCGGGAAAACATTGCGGCAGGAATGCAAATGACCTAAATTGTGCTGACTGCCCCTCCCCCTTGGCTCACACCACACACTCCTTTAGTCCTCTCTCCTCCTCTTCTCACCCTCCTTACCTCCGCCACCTCCCTACAACTTTATGTCCCGTACAAGTTATACTCTCCTACGGCTAATCTACTCACCCTGACATTTATATTAGTAAACTGCCCTCAGGTGATCTCCAGCGGGGTAGTTTATGCCCCGACACATTCCTCCCGCTGCTGTCACGCTACAACAGTAATAGCAATGTAAGATGCATCAGAAAAAAATACAAAAACTAACTCGACATTAATCTTACTTGCTGCAGTAAATAACCCGCGCATTCGAGCAGGAGAAGGAGAGGAGAAGGAGAGGAGAAGGAGGAGGAGGAGGAGGAGGAGGGAGAGGCGGTGGCGGAGAACGAAGATGAGCACTAGGAAAAGCAGGAGCAGGAGCATAAACTTACTCAATGGTTGCTTAAAATATGCAAGTCTCATCTATTACACAGGGAAAAAAATCTCCATCGCCAACAGGCTAAATACAAAAGAAAAACACACGAGAAAAGAGAGAGAGAGAGAGAAACAATTTCCTCGGGATTGAGGCTGTCGCTATTTAGCTCACGATTCACCAAATGATGTGTGAAGAAATTAAGTAGAAGGGAAAAAATATTCAATGGCGAATCTGCTTGCCGTAACACGCTGCTTACCGGCACCGCTGTGACCTCCTGTGCCCCGCCAGACCAGCCCATCGCTGTGACCTTCTGTGCCCCGCCAGACCAGGTCATCGCGACTAACGATCACAGAGGCCGCCTCTGTAATTATGAATGAATGTAGTCTTTCATCCCATAATCCTCCACAGACAAAAAAAAAAATTATAAAAGAGAAGAAACATTTCAAATTTTTGACATAGCTTGTGGGGCAGGAATTAAAAACCAGTTTCTGAGGAGGGTTTTTTTTCTTTCGTGAAGAAGAATAGAAATCATAAACTTGAATGCTTAGAAACACACACACACACACACACACACACACACACAGACACAGACACAGACACACACACACACACACACACACACACACACACACACACACACACACACACACACACCTGAGATGAGTGGGAATGTTTGATGGGTATTTATGTGCGCGCGAGGAGTGTTCATTAGGAGGACGCCAAGATAACCCGAGTCATTACCTGAGCCCCGAACACCTGGAGGACCGCAGGTGCCGCGTGGTGCGGGGGTCTTCGGGCACGCCGGAAAGGACGGAAGGAGAGGGCAGGGGGGGCGATATCCCTGTTCGTCATCTACACTCTCTCTCTCTCTCTCTCTCTCTCTCTCTCTCTCTCTCTCTCTCTCTCTCTCTCTCTCTCTCTTCTCTCTCTCTCTCTCTCTCTCTCTCTCTCTCTCTCTCTCTCTCTCTCTCTCTCTCTCTCTCTCACACACATAAATTGTTTTTTCTCTCATTTTCCCCTTCTCATTCCTTTGAGCATCCTGTTTTCTGTTTCTTTTACCTTTTTTTCGCCTCATTAATCTATGTCGCTGTGTGTGTGTGTGTGTGTGTGTGTGTGTGTGTGTGTGTGTGTGTGT